>CM042412.1:10695539-11103039 GCA_023634145.1 Thymallus thymallus | reverse complement strand
AGAGATTAAGAGGCTGTACATTTCCTTCAGAAATGGCCATACTGTGTCCTGTGAAATACAGTTCAATCAATTCAATATGCTTTACTGGTATGAAATGTGTCAATTGCCAAAGAAAACTGTGACCGTAACAGGACCAGTAATAAGATAACGTCAACAGGAGTGTGAAGACTACAGCCTATCCACACACTGCACATTTTCCAGGATAGTCAAAAGTAGACATCCCTGTTACATTGTGCTTTCAACATATGTTAGTTCAGCTATTTTTTCTGTAATTACCGCTGAAGGAAAAGCTTTGATAAGAATTGAACGTACCATCAGTAATGCCAAATGTGAAAATAAGGTTTACGTGAATACAAAAGTTTATCGTTTGGTTTTGGAGAAGCGCCTGTACAGTTTCCAGATGGGGATGTTATATTCAGCCACAATTAGAGACAGGTTTTCGAATAGAAACACAAAAAAGACTTTCAATTAAAAAGAAAATGCAGTTTCAAAACAGTATTTAAGGCTGAATAAAGGACACAATAATACAAGGACTCCTCTAATGATAAATCAACAATTACTATTCAAACATCCAACGCAACAAGACAAACAGTGTGACATTAAAGATAGAATTGATCAAAGCTGCATGCCAGGGAGGCAGGAGCTGTAAGAAAATATTTATGCAAGCCGTGAATCAATAGCTCTTCCTTCGTGGAATGGCTGTTCAGTTTTCATAGGGAAGCTGGTTTCTATTTAATCACCTCATGGTGAGACTGTCTCCTTTAGAGATGTAAAGTTTCATCTTATCCACGCTTCCATCATTTGACTTAACTATTGTTCTGGATTTCCTTTTTTTTTTGCCTAATTTAATTATTCAGAAGCTATTCTCACCATTCCTCACTCCCTCTTTTCCTTTATTCTCTCTCTCTCCTCCTCTCCCCCCCTCTACCAGCTTTCCCAGTGTGCGTCTTTTAAAAATGTAATCTCACTTTCAATACATTTCATGGCAAGGTTATCATACTTAAAAAAAATATATATATATATATATATATATATATATATATATATATATATATATATATATATATATATATATATATATATATAAATATAAATATATCTCTCCCTGCTCTTGCTGTAGCCTCAAATATGCTGTGATTTCATCATTCATATCTTTTTATTGGCTGGTTCTCTTCTGTGTGTTTTTCCTACCTCTGTATTGAGATCGGCAGGGTATATATTATAATACACCTGCCAGCCACCGTCAAGGATGTGTCCGTGCATTGAGATGCCTAGAGAATAGATGGACCCTGATGTGTTCATTTCAAAGGTGATACAGAGTACCGTTTTCTAATTTACTTTCGGAAACTAGTACTATATAAAAAAAAATCTCATATTGTGTGTCTTTACCCTTTTCTGCATTCCAATTCCCTCTGTCCAGGTCTCTACTATGATATTGTGGATTCAGACCCCGTTCGTTGTGTTGTGTTCAGTGTTGCTAACATACTACATGTTCTCATGCTTTTTAGAACAGAACCGTTTCTTCCAGGGAGGCCTGTGTGTGTGTGAACGTCCTAACACAGCCATTACGGTAGAGAATAAACAGGTTATCGTGAACTTTCTCTCCTTGTTGACGAGCGGTGTCAGGGAGAGGCAGTAGCCTCCTGCTGTGTTGTAGATAGCATGTGTGCTGCTCCCTGCACTGAAGTACCCAACCTGCCCTGCCGACAATCAATGATAGACAAGGGCAGCTAGCACTAATCTGCGACTGAGTGAGAAGGAACCAAGGACACTAGGCCAATTAAGGGGCTCACATTGTCTGGGCTATGCTGTAGCTGGATGACATTCTAGTAACAGAAAATTAAATATAACCGTTACACATAATACACTGCACATTCCACATTATACATTTAGTTTACATTAAAATATAACCTCTATATAAACCAGGATGTTACGTTTAGATTTAATATGTAAAAAAATAATGTATAATTTAGTGTGTATAAATATCAGTTATACAACAATAATACCACCTCCTTTATAGCCATGTTCTATATGAACAGAAAACCAGTAGAAATCGAATACAAGACCAGTAGAAATGAAACAGAAAACCTGAAGCTGAAGAGGTTAAAAATATTAATCAGGGAAAAGGGAATTGGCCTGTGAAACTAGGGCATTAAACCTCTAGATTCTGAAATACACAGCATGTAACAATGGGTGATACAACAAACCATGAGAAGGACATTTCTCTGGAATATTAATTTTAGCAACAGATGAAAATTATCCATCCAACATGGCCTTGCCTTAAACCTGATAACACCCTTACAAATACCAAATAACATTCTGATAAAATCTGGTACCAAATAACATTTGGATAAAAAAACAAAAAAAACTGTTGATAAATATTATTTCTAGCCACAAGCCAATACCTCTTCTACAAAGCAGCTTAAATTGTCCTCTATGTAAGTGAATGGCCTGTTTTACTCAGTCACTTACCAAAAATAAACCCTTATTGCCACACTGCTTTCTCTTTGACTAAAACCTCAACGACCCATCACCTGAATACAGAAAAAGCGTAGTGGCGTCAACAGCCAAGGATTTATCTGTATATACAGACACAGGCGTTGGAAAAGATAATACATAAAACATTTATCAGGCTAGAATGAGGATAAGCGAACACCTGTAAATTAAGTGTGGCGTTCCACATGGCTAGCTGTACATCATGATGGACGACGCGGCCAGATGGTGTTCTTCCAGTCTCAACGCACAGCTCTTTATTTATGCCTTACTAATGCACAGACTGACGTGCAAACCAGGGAAGACGACACATCGTGTGTTAATTTCATAGCTGACGAGAGACGAGACACACAGGCCCACAAATACCAACACATACTGTATGATCACAAATGCACATAAGCAAATACTCATACAAACATCAAAAATACAAACACACACGTACACACATTCAATGGCAAAGTCCACAGGGCCACACGCACACGCACGCGCGCACACACACGCATGCACGCAAGCCCATGTACGCGGCCAGATGTTGTGATGCCTGTCCATTGTCTGGTGGAGACTGTGATGTGGAGGAGACTAGAGCACGCACACACACACACACACACACACACACACACACACACACACACACACACACACACACACACACACACACACACACACAAACACACACACACACGAGCAGCCGAAAGATGTCCTCACAGCACACATCAATATAGTCTGTCAGCTCTTTAGTGAGCAACGGGCTAGTGCTGGGACCCTGAGAGCCAACAGCACACACACACACACGCACACACCCTACTGGAAAGACACAATGAGAAGCAGAGCTGCTTTTGTGGACGATGACAGCGAGAGAGAAAGGCTCCTTCAGCGCCAGGCAGCTCCAAGGCCGGTGGATGGTGAGTGAGTGCGTGTTCCATTAAGCCAACAGTCTCTAGGTGTTTTCTGCTATGCTGCTATGCTGCTATTCTCTATGATGCTATTCTCTATGCTGCTATTCTATTCTCTATGCTGCTATTCTATTCTCTATGCTGCTATTCTATTCTCTATGCTGCTATTCTATTCTCTATGCTGCTATTCTCTATGCTGCTATTCTCTATGCTGCTATTCTCTATGCTGCTATTCTATTCTCTATGCTGCTATTCTATTCTCTATGCTGCTATTCTATTCTCTATGCTGCTATTCTATTCTCTATGCTGCTATTCTATTCTCTAGGTCCCTGTGCTGTGGAAAACATCCTGCCTGGTCCCAGTGCCCAAGAAGGCGCACCCCACTGTCCTGAATGACTTCAGACCTGTAACATCCCACATCATGAAGACCCTGGAAAGGTTAGTCCTCGCTCACCTCAGACCCCTGGTGTGTACATCACTGAACCCCCTGCAGTTCGCATACCAGCGCAACATCGGGGTGGATGATGCAATCATCTACCTTCTGCAGAGGGCCTACTCTCATCTGGACAACGCAGGTTGCACTGTGAGGGTTATGTTTTTTGACTTCTCCAGTGCCTTCAACACCATTCAGCCCCTGCTACTGAGTGAGAAGATGAAGAGGATGAAAGTGGAAGCACCCTTAGTCTCCTGGGTCACGGACTATCTTACCGGTAGGCCACAATTTGTGCGACTACAGAGCTGTGTGTCAGAACGGGCAGTGAGCAACATAGGGGCCCCCCAGAGAATGGTCCTGTCCCCCTTCCTGTTCACCCTCTACACCTCGGACTTCAGATATAACTCTGAAACATGCGACCTACAGAAGTTCTCGGATGACTCCGCAATTGTAGGGTGCACCTCCACCTTCAGCTCAACATAGGAGATGGTGGTGGACTTCAGGAAAACCAAGGCCCAACTGACTGCAGTCCCTATACAGGGGATGGATGTGGAAAGGGTTGGGTCATACAAGTTCCTGGGAGTCCATATGGACAACAGGCTGGAAAGGTCTGGTAACACCGGGGCTCTGTACAAAAATGGCCAGAGCCGACTCTACTTTCTGAGGAGGCTCAGGTCCTTCAACGTGTGCAGTAAACTACTGCATACTTTCTACCAGTCTGTGGTGGCCAGTGCCATCTTTTTTGCAGTGGTGTGCTGGGGTGCCAACATAAAGGCTGGTGATGCTTCTCGGGTAAATAAGCTGATCAGGAAGGCTAGCTCTGTTCTGGGGATTAGCCTTGACACTCCAGAGGAGGTGGCGGAGAGATAGATTTACCTGTATAGTTAATCTAATCATGCAAAATATTCACTTACCTGTTCATTTAACCAGACTGTATATTAAGTAAAGTATTATTACCCTCACTTATATCATACACACATTTAGCTATTTAAGTATTTCTCTGCCATCGACCTGTATAGTATAGTTAACCATGCAAATATTCCTTATTTAGCTACATCAACTTGCAATATTTGTATAATTTTTTTTCACCTAACACTAACAATGTATAGTGTACATATTCAGCCATTCACCCATACTATGCCTTTTTATAGCTTTTTGCTATACTTTTTCATACTGCCACACTATGTATCATGTGTCGTGTATCTGTCTTTTGTGTATTTTCGTTCTGGCATTTTGCACCTGCCCTGTGTTTTTTCATAGCTGCTTGACGAAGAAAATTCTCTATGCTGCTATTCTCTATGATGCTATTCTCAATGCTGCTATTCTATTCTCAATGCTGCTATTCTATTCTCTATGCTGCTATTCTCTATGCTGCTATGCTATTCTCTATGCTGCTATGCTATTCTCTATGCTGCTATGCTATTCTCTATGCTGCTATTCTATTCTCTATGCTGCTATTCTATTCTTTATGCTGCTATTCTATTCGCTATGCTGCTATTCTATATGCTATTCTCTATGCTGCTATGCTATTCTCTATGCTGCTATGCTATTCTCTATGCTGCTGTTCTCTATGCTGCTGTTCTCTATGCTGCTATTCTCTATACTGCTATTCTATTCTCTATGCTGCTATTCTATTCTCTATGCTGCTATTCTATTCTCTATGCTGCTATTCTATTCTCTATGCTGCTATGCCAGGGTTACAAAGAAGTAATAAAGACAACACAAAGGAGAGATGTAAACCCCCCCCCCCCACACACACTGCACTCACCCTTCCATGTATCTGACAATCACATCTCTGACCAGCCATGCTGCTAACGCTATATGCTAAATAATCACTGTGGCAGCCATTGACTGATGACAATAGCCATGGTGGGAGATGGTGGCTGCTGAGCGTTCTGGTCCAGATATGTCATTATTCAACAGACAAAAGCAGGCCACTTGGTTGCCGGAGGAGATTTAACATTTAGCATTTCTATGGTCTGAGAGTTCACTCAACCACCTAATGATGCTCACTTAGCAGCTAAATTACTGCAGCCTTCTGTACCACTACTGCTTGGTAGAGAGTAGGAGGGGGAGAGAGCGAGAGGAGGGGGAGAGAGAGAGAGGAGGGGGAGAGAGAGAGCGCGAGGAGGAGAGCGAGAGAGGAGAGCGAGAGAGGAGAGCGAGAGAGAGGGAGGAGAGCGAGAGAGAGGGAGGAGAGAGAAGGAGAGGGAGAGAGAGAAGGAGAGAGAGAGCGAGAGAGAGGAAGGAGAGCGAGAGAGAGGGAGGAGAGAGAAGGAGAGGGAGAGAGAGAAGGAGAGAGAGAGCGAGAGAGAGGAAGGAGAGCGAGAGAAGGACAACGAGAGAGAGAGAGAAGGAGAGCGAGAGAAGGAGAGTGAGAGGAAAAATAGAAAGGAGAGGGGGTGGTTAGAGAGAAAAGTGAGCACAGAAATCTGATGGTAACAGGGTGATGTGATATGGGGGTGAGAGAGGTGGAGAGAAGCCCAGGGCCTGTAGAGTTAAATCAAAGAAAGGTGATGTGATATTGAGGAGAAGAGCAAGATGAATGGTGTTTGAGCTAGCAGAGCCAGGAGAAGGAATGAGGCTGAGCTTTCTAACTTGGTTTGGTGAAGCTTCCTCTCTCAGAGCTGGCTAGATACGGTTTATATCGGAAGTTTACATACACCAGCCAAATACATTTAAACTACGTTTTTCACAATTCCTGACATTTAATCCTAGTAATTAGGATCACCACTTTATTTTAAGAATGTGAAATGTCAGAATAATAGTAGAGAGAATTATTTATTTCAGCTTTTATTTCTTTCATCACATTCCCAGTGGGTCAGGAGTTTACATACGCTCAATTAGTATTTGGTAGCTTTGCCTTTAAATTGTTTCACTTGGGTCAAACGTTTTGGGTAGCCTTCCACAAGCTTCCCACAATAAGTTGGGTGAATTTTGGCCCATTCCTCCTGACAGAACTGGTGTAACTGAGTCAGGTTTGTAGGCCTCCTTGCTTGCACACACTTTTTCAGTTCTGCCCACAAATCTTCTACCTGATTGTCTATAGGATTGAGGTCAGGGCCTTGTGATGGCCACTCCAATACCTTGACTTTGTTGTCCTTAAGCCATTTTGCCTCAACTTTGGAAGTATGCTAGGGGTCATTGTTCATTTGGAAGACCCATTTGCTACCAAGCTTTAACTTACAGACTGATGTCTTGAGATGTTGCTTCAATATATCCACATAATTTTCCTTACTCGTGATGCCATCTATTTTGTGAAGTGCACCAGTCCCTCCTGCAGCAAAGCACCCCCACAACATATTTCTGCCACCCCCGTGCTTCACGGTTGGGATGGTGTTCTTCAGCTTGCAAGCCTCCTCCTTTTTCCTCCAAACATAACGATGGTCATTATGGCCAAACAGTTCTATTTTTGTTTCATCAGACCAGAGGACATTTCTACAAAAAGTACGATCTTTGTCCCCATGTGCAGTTGCCAACATTAGTCTGGCTTTTTTATGGCGGTTTTGGAGCAGTGGCTTCTTTCAGGTTATGTCGATATAGGACTCCCAAGGATGAACCAGACTTGTGGGGGTCTACAATTATTTTTCAGAGGTCTTGGCTGATTTCTTTTGATTTTCCCATGATGTCGAGCAAAGAGCCACTGAGTTTGAAGGTAGGCATTGAAATACATCCACAGGTACACCTCCAATTGACTCAAATTATGTCAATTAGCCCATCAGAAGCTTCTAAAGCCATGACATCATTTTGTGGAATTTCCCGTTTAAAGGCACAGTCAACTTAGTGTATGTAAACTTCTGACCCACTGGAATTGTGATATAGTGACTTATAAGTGAAATAATCTGTCTGTAAACAATTGTTGGAAGAATTACTTGTGTCATGCACAAAGTAGATGTCCTAACCTACTTGCCAAAAACTATAGTTTGTTAACATGAAATTTGTGGAGTGGTTGAGAAATGTAATTCATTGGGTTAAAGGAGAGAAGAGAAAACACCAATGAACTCACTGATTAAAAGTAGAGCTCAAATCTCAAAGTGGTACTAGGCCTTAGAACTTCTTCAGTTTGATGAATACAATAAGAAAGAGCTAGCAGCAAAAATGGCCATCCGGGAGGGGAAAGACTATACAAGATTTTTAGTATATCCAAATACAGATAACCACCTTCCTGAAAACGCTGTCCAAGCTGAGAGCTTCGTAAGCAGCTATGGCTTGGCCACATCTCAACTGATGCCTCAGGTCATTTACATAATGAGAGGAGAAAATTAGTGAGGAGGAAGAAAGAGGGAACAAGCCAGACATTTTGGCAGAGCGAGAGGGGGATGAGAGAGAGATCCCACTGCTCCCCACTGCTGGGCTTGCCTCTGAAGCTATACAGGGTTGGTCCTGGTTGGTCCCTGGATGGGAGACCAAATGCTGCTGAAAGTGGTGATGGAGGGCCAGTAGAAGGCACTCTTTCCTCTGGTCTATAAAAATATCCCAATGACCCAGGGCAGTGATTGGTGACATTGCCCTGTGTAAGGTGCCGTCTTTCGGATGGGTTATTAAACGAGTGTCCTGACTCTCTGTGGTCATACTAAAGATCCCATGGTACTTATTGTACGAGGAGGGGTAGGCGGGTTAACTCCGGTGTCCTGGATAAATTCCCAATCTGGCCCTCATACCATCATGGCCACCTAATCATCCCCAGCTTCCAATTGGCTCATTCGTCCCCCTTCCTCTCCCCTGTAACTGTTCCCCAGGTCATTGCAGTAAATTAGAATGTGTTCTCAGTCAACTTACCTGGTAAAATAAGGGTAACAGAAAAAGAGAAGTCGGGGTAAAAGGCTTGGAAGGAGACGAAAAGAGTTAGAGGGAGAAAGAGGCCAGCGAGAAAGAGACATTTGCGTGGAGAGAATGGTAAGAGTTAGAGACTGGAGCCCGTGTATACTGAGGAGGGAGGTAAATGGTTTTGGTTCGGAGAGAAAGAGGAGCTGTGTGTTCTTACCTTGGCAGAACCAGCGGCAGTGATCGTGACCCCTCCTTGGCGCTTGGCGACAATGTCACCACCACTTGATGTTGTCACAGCAACCGTAACCGGGGTGGGCAGGAGGGAGGGGATGACGGGCAATGGGAGGAGTCCCGGCCGGTTGTTTCCGTTGCCGACAGCGGCGGAGCAGCTGTTATTGGCTCCCACTCCATTGAGGAGGCCGGCCGGACGAACAATGTCTCGCCTTTCCCACGGTGTCCCCCGGTACTCCCTCTCGAATCGGTTGTGGTGACCTGACATCACTTCCTCTGCCTTTCAGGAGGAGAGAGAGGTGGGATTGTTATTAATAATGTTATTATTTCAAGTTAATTTCAGCTGATCAGTCTGTTACTGATATTCTGGCCCAATATTGTATAGCTTTAAATCTAAGTCACAATAACATGCCACTTCAGAGAGTCGGCAGGCAGCCTAGTGGTTAAGAGTGTTGGGCCAGTAACCGAAAGGTTGCTGGTTTGAATCCCGGAGCCGACTAGGTCAAAAATCTGTATGTGCCCTTGAGCAAGGCACATAACCCTAATTGCTCCTATAAGTCACTCTGGATAAGAGCGTCTGCTAAATGACTTAAATGTAAAATTAGGTGTGAATGTTCCTGCAGTAACATCTGTTTCCATCTGACTAACAGCCACACTCCCATGTCTTAACAAGACGATAACAGACAACAGAAAAGAGCATCACCATAATTAGGTTCGGTTACCATGGATATTTTGTTGCCTTCAATTAAATAAAAGTTAAACAACATAGCCATTGGCCACAGCCAGACAATAAATTATTATAGATATGGCTATAGATTGACCTGGAGGTCATCACTGAATTGTCTTGTAGCTAAAAACAACTCACTACTAACTAATTTCTCTATACCGTAATAACCAGCTAACGCTATAGTAATACCACCGAATATCATGACTACTTCCCTCTTTTATGAGGATGACAGAGTGTGATGGATAGGACAGTGCTGCACTAGGGCTGGAATGACAAACAGTATTCTGTACCATAGGCTGGTATGTCATTGTATATGAGATCATCAATCAGTGGTATCTATCTGTAGTAAAAGGCATCACTAACGGGTGTGTAGTGTACAGTATTCCTCACCAGAGGAATGATGTGCCTTTCTGGGCATTGAGCAGTTAAATATATATAAATACAGGCTCTCTGTCATACACACACACACACACATACACACACACACACACACACAGTCAAGGATATTCCATGAAAATTCCCTGGTCTTTAAAAAGAGAATCACAGAGAATGCTAAAAGTCTTTCTTCTGCACACTGGTCTCTGTCACATCTTTCATGGAGGAAGGAACGCCTTGAAGTGTGTGTGTGTGTGTGTGTGTGTGTGTGTGTGTGTGTGTGTGTGTGTGTTGTAAACAGGGCCATTGGGGGACCACTGCATTATCAGTCTGTGCTGTGACCATCCATTTAGCTACAGGGACATTACTTTCCTTCTCTAGGTCTAAACACACACACACACACACAAAGCAGATAGAAGACAATAGTCCGGCAAGAGGATACTTTTTTTCACAGCTTCACTGCAGTGGGATCTTTCACAATGTCAACATAAGCACTGCATATTATCTCACATACATGAGATAATATTGTGCTGCTGAGTAATGGAAATAACCTCTGTCAGTTCCAAACCGCACTCCAGTTGACTAATAGCCAACAGATCTCTATACAGCAGATCTATAATCAACAGATATATTTAGGATATGTATGGGGAAAGATCCTAACCCAAGACTAGTGTGTTAGTTGCTGAGCCAAAAGCTAATCTTCCAGTAAGTCTCTAGCTACTGCCCTCAGGTCTCCGCTAATGTTCCAGTAAGTCTCTAGCTACAGGTAGCCTCGCGGTTAGAGCGTTGGGCCAGTAACCGAAAGGTCGCTGGTTTGAATACCCGAGCCGACACGGTGAAAAAAACCTGTTAATGTGTCCTTGAGCAAGGCACTTAACCCTAATTTGCTCCAGGGGCTGACACTAGGTAGGCCGTCATTGTAAATAACAATTTGTTCTTGACTTGCCTAGTTAAATTAAGGTTAAATAAAAAATTAATTCAGGTCTCAGCTAATGTTCCAGTAAGTCTCTAGCTAATGTCAATGTGCCAGTCTAATCCTATTATAATCAAGCTTCATCTCATGACCTGGTGTGTGTGTGTGTGTGTGTGTGTGTGTGTGTGTGTGTGTGTGTGTGTGTGTGTGTGTGTGAGAGAGAGCTCAATGATAGCATGACTGGAGCCCCAGTTGTGTGTCTGTCACATCTGATGTGAGGAGAACACACACACCTGTGGACCGGAACAAACACTACATGATCCTAGCGGTTAGAGCGTTGGGCCAGTAACCGAAAGGTCGCTGGTTCGAATGCCCGAGCCGACAAGGTGAAAAACCTGTCAATGTGTCTTTGAGCAAGGCACTTAACCCTAATTTGTTCCAGGGGCTGAACCCGTAGGTATGCCTTCATTGTAAACAATAATTTGTGACTTGTCTAGTTAAATCAAGGTTAAATAAAATACATTTAAAAATCTTAAATGATACACTATTCCTCTTAAAAGGAAGTCCATTAGTTATTTTTCCAGAATTTTCATAATTCTTAACTCACTGTACTCTGTATACTCAGCAATGATAATTCAATACAGCATCGGATGAATGTTTGCTAAAAAAACATCCTCTGTAAGCCAACCTAAATAAAAGCTTGATCATTTTTATTCCAAAATGGCTGCCTTGACTGTGCCTTGGGTTTACAACCAAGGATGTATTTTATACTAAATTATACAGAGCAGGCTGATTCAACCCACTGAACATAAAAGTTAGAGTAAATTACCTTACCTTAGCTAGAGAGATCAATGTTTATAAAAAAAAAACATATATCCAAAGATCTAAACACATCTGATATGGGAATCAAACCCACAGCTCAAGCATGCTCTGAACAACAGTCATCGGAACCAGCACTTTACCATTACTGTCTCAAACGAGAGAGAGAGAGAGAGAGAGAGAGAGAGAGAGAGAGAGACAATCAACACACGACTGCCTGCCTGACTGCCTGCAGCATCATCATCATGTGGTGATTTTAAGTAGAAACTAGTCTGTTGGACGTTTCCGACTCCTTTCGTACCAAAAAGCTATTCTCACGTTGCTGATGTGACACAAACGTAATTGCACCCGGGTAGCCTACGTGTGCATTTGAGAGACAGAGGAGGTGGATGCTGGTGTGAGTGTGGGTGTGTGCAGAGACAATTGGAGTGAGAGGTGAGTGGCAGGAGTGTGATTAGTTTAAATAAATAGTGATCTTTCAGCTACAGAGGTAAGACTGAGCACTCTACAACTACAGTCACTCTACAACTACAGTCACTCTACAAATACAGAGTCACTCTACAAATACAGAGTCACTGAGGCAGAGGAGACAGTAACTGTCTGTCTTTCTGTCTGTCTGTCTGAGTAGAGTTAACATAGCCATAAGGGATAGAGAGCCGTGGACAGACATCCAGAAAGATGACGCACAACAGACGGACAGAACGTGGAGAGGAAGGTATCCAGGCGTGTATGATGCTGCTGTGCTGAGGAGTGATATTTAATGTCTCAGCACAACGACACATCATACAGACACACACACACACTTCAGTTGGTCTATAGATCCCTCCCCTGAGAAGAGGATCCATATCCTATAGGAAGCAGTGTGTTTACTGCTTTGGACCCATAGAGAGACCAGGCCAGCTAGCCAGGCAGCAGTAGCACAGTCCCAGTCACACCACCTCTCCTCTTCGCTCTCTGTTATTACCGTTATTACAAGACTACACTATTGGATTTAATCAATTGCAGAAGGGGATTTCTGAAGAGGAAGGGGATTTCAGAAGAGGTCAAGGATTTCTGGAGAGGTAAGGGATTTCTGGAGAGGAAGGGGATTTCTGGATAGCCCTTTTTTAAGTATGTTTGAGTTGGACAGCAGTGTTTCTCCCGGATGGAGGGAGTTGATTTGTCAGTCTGGTAACTTTAAAAAATAAAATACTTTACTGGAAGTGAGGTCTCCTAACAGATGTAAGCGCACACACACACACACACACACACACACACACACACACACACACACACACACACACAGAGAGAGAGAGAGAGAGAGAAAGCAGTGAATGTGCTGACAGTTCCTCCAGGACAACAGAGAGGTATTCAAACACGTCGCAAACACACACACGCAAAAGTATCTTCATTTGTCTTCGCCGAGCTTGGTCCCACACCAAGGAAGTTATTGGATGGCCGATATACACCCCCCCCCCCCCACCCACCACATACAGCATGGTGAGTTATATTTAGCTTTCCCTCTAAAGGCCGGGAGACAGAAGTAACCTAATTGATGTGCCAGAAGACAAATACATACAAGACAGCAGGCTGGAGCTACACAGCTAAGCAACAGAGAGATGGAGGGATGGACAGACGGAGGGGAGGAGAGTCTCGATCTCAAGTGGCCAGTAACAGAGATGGAGAGACCTCCTGCTACCGTGACGACCAGCGTATTGTTTAGAATAGTTCTCAGCATTAGCCACACCCCAGGATCACATTAATCTGAGCTCTCGGTGAGATTCAAAACGAATCATTAGCTTGTCACTGGGATTCCAACAAACCACGTTGAGACACAGCAGACTAACATTCCTAGATAAACACCATCAGTCCAGACACACAGCCATCACGACAGGACAACTGACAGACGTTGAATAAAACACACAAACAAATACCCAGCAAAACCCAGAATTTAACTTAATTCCTGCAGAGCCACAGTGAAAGTTTGCTGGTTTCTTTTCTTTTCAAATGAGTGTCTGATTTAGCCCAGGAAAACTTCTTTGTGCCGACTTCCTAGCAAATAAATGGCCTTTGAGTAGGAAAATATATTGGTGTCGTCTCGACATTATAGTAGAGCTCAACCAATTAATTCCCAGCCCTGTCCTTGTGTGTCCCAAATATACTATACTTATCTTTTTAGTTGCGAGAGAGCAAAAACTAAAAAAAGTTAAATGACGTCATAATTTCCTCAAATCGACATTTGTACTGCCAATGTAGCCTATTGAATACTATTATAGAATACGCATAAAATGCATCCTCCGACTGCAACATCAGCCTATGCCTATTCAAAACAGGCCATCGTCACTGTCAATCGTGAATGATAATTCTTTACGGTTTACCAGTGAAATGTCCAAACGGCATCTGCATCTCAATCATTTCATCTCAATCAGTTTCATGGGAATATACTGTACAGTACCAGTCAAACGTTTGGACACACCTACTCATTCAAGGGTTTGTCTTTATTTTGACTATTTTCTATATTGCAGAATAATCGTGAAGATATCACAACTATGAAATAACACATACTTGATGGAATCATGTAGTGACCAAAACATATATTTTAGATTCTTTAAAGTAGCCACCCTTTGCCTTGATGACAGCTTTGCACACTCTGGAATGAGTAGGTGTGTCCAAACTTTTGACTGGAACTGTACATTTAGATCTTCTTTAATTACTGTTTCGTGAGCGAATTAGAGCGGGTGGCGTTAACTTTGAGCCTTTCTTGTGTTTTGTTTCAATCAAAGCATATATCCTGCCTAGTGGTGCGTGCTGTTGAGTTTTGGCCGCATGAGAAAACAAATGCGACTATTCAGCTTCAGCTAACCATGCTAAAATCTACTAGAAATGGTGTAACAGTAATGTTATACTGTAGGCCTACTATGCTATGCTATTATACTGTATATGTAAAATACTAATTGATCATTATGTGATCTTGCGGGACATTGATTCAGCTTCAGAATTGTTTATGAGGTCTGTGTACTCTCTAATTAAAAAAAAAAAAGTGAGTGCTGCTCCCTCTTGCTGCGGCAGCACTACACCCCTGTGTACTGATAAGGAGAGCACGGTAACTACTAACTCAGCTCACAATAAAAAGGGGGTGAGAGGAAGAGAGAGCGAAATAAAGAGATTATCTGACAGTGTCAGGAGAGAGGGATAGGTGGAAGAAAGCCTGGAGAGAGACAGAGACAGAGATAGCAGGGGTTAGAAAGAGAGAAAAAGAGGGGTGGAGAAAGGGATCATGAGAACCACAGGCAGGGGATGCTTCCCACTCCAGTTGCAGTGTGTTAATTACAACAGTTTCAACAAAACACAACATAATCAAAACACCAAGACACTAGGATGTGAAGAGGCCCCGCAGGCACTAGCTACTGTAACTAACTTTCTCCTACAGATAACCTTATCTCCTGCTTTCAGTTTTTAGGTGGGAGAGTAGCAGATTTCCACACGCCAATCACAGGGGATGTGTGGGAGTGTGTGTAATGTGTGTGTGTGCGCGCGCGCGCATATGTGTCTATTTTCTGTGTCCCTCAGCAGCTGTCGCTTCCTCTCTCTCTCTCTCTCCCTCTCTCTCCTCCTTCCAAACAAAAACCAACAAAGACATCAAAACAAACACAGAGACTCATCTGCCACAGTTACAGGTTTACTCAGGGGTGAAAGTAGATTTATTTTCTTTCCGGATTTTTTTATTTTTGGGGGGGGATCTAAACATAGAATTAACTATAGGATCTCTGTAGGCCTAATATAATTAACTATAGGATCTCTGTAGGCCTAATATAATTAACTATAGGATCTCTGTAGGCCTAATATAATTAACTATAGGATCTCTGTAGGCCTAATATAATTAACTATAGGATCTCTGTAGGCCTAATATAATTAACTATAGGATCTCTGTAGGCCTAATATAATTAACTATAGGATCTCTGTAGGCCTAATATAATTAACTATAGGATCTCTGTAGGCCTAATATAATGAACTATAGGATCTCTGTAGGCCTAATATAATTAACTATAGGATCTCTGTAGGCCTAATATAATGAACTATAGGATCTCTGTAGGCCTAATATAATGAACTATAGGATCTCTGTAGGCCTAATAGTAAAGATTTGTTGTTAAATGTATTACCTTTTAATGTGGCATTAACATAAAAAGTCATGATGTTTTCATTCATCTGTCAATGAATCCCTTCAAAAGGCTCCTGTAAGCCTGGCTATCTGGGCACGTTTGTCGACTCTAAAACTATTCCTGCAGCCACACAGTGCTATGTGCACCCACCATTTGAGGAATGAAGAGACATCGGTAACAAAACACCAAAAATTGCCATCCATTAGACCTACACAGGTAACATGAATTGATGCTTCCACTGTCTGCAAAAATGTTCACTGTTCGTCGAACCACACCACATAATGGGTTAGGGTCAGTGTATTTCACACGTCCATTATAGTGTCACAGCCGACACATTTCTTGGCACCTTTCTTTTAATTATTGTGATAGGCTCATGTTCAACCGGTACGGCGTACAGCCACTATTTATTTTTCTGGGACTCCGTACCGGATGGTACCAGTTTACATTCACACCTGAGAGGGGGAGGAAGAAGGAGAGAGACAAACGAGACTAAAGAAAGAGAAGAGAAAAGTAAGAGAGAGGTTGATGGAGGAGAAAGGAAGAAATTCAAAAGGAAGAGAGAGGGTGGGAGGAGTTAGAGAAGGAGAGAGAAAAGGGGGGATAAAGAGATGGAAAGAGAAATAAAAGAAGTAACCCTGCTGTGGCCTTTCCAGATAAAGTGTTTCTCAGACGAGGAGAGGAGAGTCCCCAGCCACATGAAATCACCATTACCATGGAGATACTGTGTGTGTGTGTCTGTGGACGTGTTTAACTATACTTGTGGGGACCAACTGGGGACATTTTTGTCATATTTCTAGGGGGTTTAGGGTTAAGATTAGAATTAGTGTTAGGAGCTAGGATTAGATTAAGGGTTAGGAGCTAGTGTTAGATTAAGAGTTAGGTTTAAGGTTAGGTTAAGGGTTGAATTGTGTGTGTGTGTGTGTGTGTGTGTGTGTGTGTGTAGTCTGCAGGGACTGTGAAACTCTGCTCTGGACTGTGCTGACCACCGTCTCCCATTACATGTACCAGCATGTTGCCTTTACTGTCAAGGAGAGGCTGCAAGTTCTACCAACAAAATACAACCTAGCACTCTGGTACCCCGCAACCCACGATCCATTCTGTATTTTACACACAGTCTGTTGTATATGTTATAGGTTGCTGTTCATACAAAGACTTGAACATTGCAAGACATCACTGGCTTCAAAAAGTCAAACAGTGGGCAGACGGAGGGGACCCAGGACAGAGCCAATGAGCTGAACCAATTTTTTAACAGGTTCGATACTGGCCCTGTCCACCTCCCCTCCAGCTCCCCAGACCACACACCCTCACGGCTATCCCACCCCCACTTTGCTCACAGCACCTCTGCTGAGACAATCAGTGACCCCACCTCCGCCCCTGCCCCCCCTGGACTGATCCTCAACACCCCCCTTCCCCCCACCTCCCTACCTGGGCTGGCTTTCACCACCAACCAAGTGAAGAGAGAGCTGGAGAGACTACACCAGTGGAAAGCGGCGGGCCCCGATGGCATCAGCCCAAGGGTGCTGAGGGTCTGTGCTGACCAACTGTGTGGAATACTCCAGCGTCTTTTCAACCTTAGCCTGAGCCTAGAAAGGGTCCCTGTGCTGTGGAAAACATCCTGCCTCGTCCCAGTGCCCAAGAAGGCACACCCCACTGTCCTGAATGACTTCAGACCTGTAGCGCTAACATCCCACATCATGAAGACCCTGGAAAGGTTAGTCCTCGCTCACCTCAGACCCCTGGTGTGTTCATCAATGGACCCCCTGCAGTTTGCATACCAGCGCAACATCGGGGTGGATGATGCAATCATCTACCTTCTGCAGAGGGCCTACTCTCACCTGGACAACGCAGGTTGCACTGTGAGGGTCATGTTTTTTGACTTCTCCAGTGCCTTCAATACCATTCAGCCCCTGCTACTGGGTGAGAAGATGAGGAGGATGAAAGTGGAAGCACCCTTAGTCTCCTGGGTCACGGACTACCTGACCGGTAGGCCACAATTTGTGCGACTACAGAGCTGTGTGTCAGAACGGGCAGTTAGCAACACAGGGGCCCCCCAGGGTACGGTCCTGTCCCCCTTCCTGTTCACCCTCTACACCTCAGACTTCAGATATAACTCTGAAACATGCCACCTACAGAAGTTCTCGGATGACTCTGCTATTGTAGGGTGCATCAGGGGTGGGCAGGAGGAGGAGTACAGGAGCACAATCAGTGACTTTGTGTTGTGGTGTGAGCAGAACCACCTTCAGCTCAACATCAGCAAAACTAAGGAGATGGTGGTGGACTTCAGGAGAACCAAGGCACAACTGACTGCAGTCCCTATAAAGGGGATGGATGTGGAAATGGTTGAGTCATACAAGTTCTTGGGGGTCCATATGGACAACAGACTGGAATGGGCTGGTAACACCGGGGCCCTGTACAAAAAGGGCCAGAGCCGACTCTACTTTCTGAGGAGGCTCAGGTCCTTCAACGTGTGCAGTAAACTACTGCATACCTTCTACCAGTCTGTGGTGGCCAGTGCCATCTTTTTTGCAGTGGTGTGCTGGGGAGCAAACATCAAAGCCGGTGATGCTTCTCGGGTAAATAAGCTGATCAGGAAGGCTAGCTCTGTCCTGGGGATGAGCCTTGACACTCTAGAGGAGGTGGCGGAGAGACGGATCCTGGCCAAACTGCTGGCCATCATGGACAACGTCACCCACCCTCTGCACGCTATGGTTATGACGCAGAGGAGCTCTTTCAGTCACAGACTGATCCCACCACGGTGTGCCAGAGAGCGCCACAGGAGGTCCTTCCTGCCGGCGGCTATGAGACTATATAATGCCTCACCGGGGTGCCGTGCCGTCGGCAACATAGATCTGGAACTGTTGGGGTGCTAGGACCTAGTTTAACAATTATGCATCCATCCGTGAGTAACTCTGTTCCGTCAGCACTCATCCACTCAGGACCTACTTATTCATACAGGTCTGTATATACATACCCATGTACAGTTGTTATATTATATCACATGCAATATTGTAAGTAATTATTGGACCTAGGCATTCACTCAGGAATGCATATTAGTATCCTGCCAGTTGCACCTTTTCTCATTGCTTTTAGTATATCAAATGTGCAATAAGTGCAGTTGTCTGTAATTAAACCCTGCGCACTAAGGACTGTATTTTAAGGGAATTACTATTATTCCCCAATGATATCATACACACATTTAGCTATTAAAGTATCTCTTCCTGTCATTTACCTGTACAGTTTGTGTAAACATGCAAGTATTCACTTATCTGTAAATATAACTGTATACCTAACTGTACAGCTAATTTAACCATGCAAAATGTTTCACTTACCTGTTCATTTACCCATTCTGTCTATTAAGTAAACTATTATTACCCTCGCTCATATCATACGCATTAGCTACTGTAGTATTTCTCTGCCATCAACCTGTATAGTATAGTTAACCATCCAACATCCACCAATGTATAGTGTACATATTCAGCCAACCACTCATACTACGCAATGTCCTTTTATAGCTTTTTTTTTTTTTTTTTTTTTTTTTTGCACTCCAGATATCCTGTATTTCTATACTTTTTCATACTGCCGCTCTATGTATCATGTACCGTGTATCTGTCTTTTGTGTACTTTTCGTTGTGGCATTTTGCACCTGCCCTGTGTTTTTGTTGTAGCTGCTTGATAATGAAATTTCCCCCCCGGGGGATCAATAAAGTACCTATCTATCTATCTATCTATCTATCTATCTATCTATCTATCTATCTATCTATCTATCTATCTAAGACATGACCGCCTTGTCAACCTGGTAGCTACTGAGATGAGACAGGTGGTCTCACCAACAGCACACATACAAACATTATCTTGTCAAAGGAGCCAGGTTTGATATAGATTTTTTGTTTTTTGTATGCCGAATAAGCTCAATATTGTTGTGGGGTGAAGCCAGAGGGACGTGCTGATTTTGGAAGTGGCCTGCTCATTCGATTGTTACACAGAGCAGGCCTTTTCTGAAAAGCTCCTCAAATACCAGCCCCTCATATCAGCATGCATGACACAGAGACAGAGAGAGCGAGAGAGTACAGTGACAGTCAAAACAAAGTAAATGAGACAGAGACAAAGGGAGAGAAACCCCAGGTCTCTTTAATCAATATGGTGGAAATGTGTCTACTCTAGAAGTAAATCACTTTCCTAGCAGTAACAGAGCCAGTCACCATCTCCCACTTTAATACACTGGCCAGAGTGGAAAAACGGACATGCATGGATAAGGAGAGAGGGAGGAAGAGAGTGAGCGAGTGAGATATGGAAAGGGGGAGGGAGAGAGAGAAAAAGAGATGGAGACGGGGAGGGAGAGAGAGAGAGAGATATGGAGACGGGGAGGGAGAGAGAGAGAGATATGGAGACGGGGAGGGAGGGAGAGAGATGGAGACGGGGAGGGAGGGAGAGAGATGGAGACGGGGAGGGAGGCAGAGAGATGGAGACGGGGAGGGAGGGAGAGAGATGGAGACGGGGAGGGAGAGAGAGAAATGGAGACGGGGAGGGAGACAGAGATATGGAGACGGGGAGGGAGAGAGAGATATGGAGACAAGGAGGGAGAGAGAGATATGGAGACGGGGAGGGAGGGAGAGCGATGGAGACGGGGAGGGAGAGTGTGAAGGGGGAGGGAGAGAGTAAGAGATGGAGAGAGGGAGGGAGGGTGAGAGAGATGGAGAGGGGGAGGGAGGGAGAGAGAGATTGAGAGGGGAGGGAGGGAGAGTGAGATGGAGGTGGAGTGAGTGATGAGGAGGGGGATTGAGAGAAAGAGCGAGAGAGGGAGAGAGCAGAGTGGCAGACAAAGTGGAGTGAGTCACACATACAGTAGTACATTAAGACAGGCATTACAGGAGTGTGTGTGTGTGTGTGTGTGTGTGTGTGTGTGTGTGTGTGTGGTGAAGGCTGTGATTTATAGGCGTGACCAGCAGTCGGCTCTCCTGTAGGAAGAGGGGAATTCTAATGAGGTAAAGTTTAGGTCCACAGCTGGGACCACAAGAAAGCGTGCACACACACAGCCAGCACTCTCTCTCCCTGTTCTTATCATGTCTACTCTCATGTTCAGTCAATGTATCAAAAGCTGCCTTCGCTGCCCTCCAGATTGGCTATAATACAAGAGGGGCCAGAAAACTAATTCCAGGGTAAAAACGATGGCTCTGTGTGTGTGTGAGTGTGTGTGTGCGCGCGCACGCGTGTGTGTGCCCTCTAGTCACCACAGTGATTTAGGGGATATTGAAAGAGGTTGAGGATCCATCATGGTGTCTGAAGATAAGCGATGAGGAGAGGAGGATGAGAGAGGAGGAGGATAACAGAGGAGGAGGATAACAGAGGAGGAGAGGAAGATAAGAGATGAGGAGAGGAGGATGAGAGAGGAGGAGGATAACAGAGGAGGAGAGGAAGATAAGAGATGAGGAGAGGAGGATAAGATATGAGGAGAGGAGGATAAGAGAGGAAGAGGAGGAAGAGGAGAGGAGAGTGGGGGCAGCAGATTGAACTGTGATCCTATTACTGGGAACTTCATTTATTGTGGCTAGAGGTCAGCTCAGGTAATCACCATGTCTGTCTGGAACATATGGTTGATGGTAAACAAATAAAATGGAATTGCTCAAGTTGCTGGCCTGACCACATCCTGAGGGTTGAAATGTTGTTCTAATAAACACACTAGAGATTGTATACCGCCGCAGGCAACTTTTATTTCTAGAATGAGTTGTATAACAGTGTTGGCCACTTTGAATCGGAGGACGGACTCATTGTAATGGCTGGAATGGAATAGTATCAAACGCATGGTTTCTCAGTCACGACATAAACCTAATGAGCCATTCACAAAAAACACAGAGAGAGCTGTCATAATACCTTTGTAACCTATTCAATTCTAAGGCTGTGGTGTGAGTGAGCTGTTTTCTGTACACTGTAGAGAAGGTACTAGTGTATGTCTGATCCCTGTATAATAAAGGTATTGGTCTGATGACCTGTTGAGTAACTATCAGACAGAAACAGCTGTCATACACTGGATGATCTTTGGCATATTCTAGTCTGGTATATTCATAGATTAGACCTTTCGTTACAATATTGATACGAAAGGTTCTCGAGGACTGGTTCCCGACTAAACGTTCAACTCAATGATGTTTCAAAAACAATTAGTAGGAAAAGCTTTCATCATCATTGTGATCTTGTCAGATTGACTTTAAATGTAGTATAGCGTTAGCTGGCTAGCTAACATTGACGCGACAGCACCGGCTTTTAGCTAGCTAACGTTAGCATTGCTAGGTATTTTAGATGTACTCTAGCTAATGGCAACATTTCCATCTGTCTAAAGTAAATTTGACGAGATCATAATGATAACAAAGGTGTTTCCTACTAATTATTTGCCTACTTAAGTAATGTCATTGTATTTCCAAGCAACTATGTAATTTAGACTAAACAATCATTAGCCCTCGTTAAGAATGACTGGGCACCACTCGACTTTCGGGAGCCACTATGGCGGAGAGGTCTTTAGAACGTTCATAACAGTAGCGTGACGCGACCAAGTGATGGAAGTGCAACCCATGAAGAGGTAGTGTGTCTGATCTCTCTATTCACTAATAGAGTCACGGCAGGGACTTGACAAGCCACTTGTTAATTGAGTGACACAGACAGCTCTAATGTCTCCTCTGTTCTCTGAGCCTTTGAACACCTCTCAACCTCACACACACACACACACACACACACACTACAAATGACTGGGATCAGTACTCTATTAGTAGGGCTGGCACAATTACCGTATAACCAACGGTTACGGATGAAGACAGCCATGAATAATAAAATAACCGTCATAACCAGCCTTTTTGTGTGGAACGAAGAGCTGATTGAAGACCGGACGGCCAGGCATTCATGCGGTTGAGTCTGTTTCTGTGGTAACGTTGACTCTTAAACAACATGATGAAACGTTGTTGCTCCTTGCTCAAACAAGTCTTCGGTTGCCTAGGCCAGTGGTCCTAACCTTTTTCGGTTACTGTACCAACAAGTACATTTTGCTATGCCCAGAGTACACTTGAAGTACCCCCTGATGTGCATTTTACCAGTAAACCTATGGTCTCATTAGGCTTCAAGTACCCCCTATGGATAGGCCAAGAACCCCCAGGGGTCCTAGTACACCTGGTTGGGAAACACTGGCCTAGGCAACACCCCCGCACTGCAGCAGCACACAGAAATAGAATGAATAGAACGGCCTTGGAACCTCTAACCCTGGCATTTTGACTGGTAAACGCATAGGTACACTCACAATGACTGCCTGGTGTTGTGATGCAATAATTTCCATGTTAATGTAGAATGTTCATTCAAATGATGTGGCTGCAATGGAATTAATTTTTTGTAATGTCAGTTGAATTTAAATCAACAAATCGAAGCACATTATTGATGGGTACATTTCCTGCTTTAATTTCCTGCTTTGCTACTATGAGTACACTCACAATGGCCGCCAGTCCACCCATTATGCCATCATTGGCTTGAATGGGGATGCCATGCTCCTTTTCATGACGATGCTTTTCAGTGCTACTGTAGCTAGCCAAGACCAACAACACAAACAAACAGACCTACAAATAGTGAGTGGAGTTACAAGTGGACTATACTAAACAAGTTAAAATATCTTACCTGTGATTAAATGTTTTTGTAGGCGGCAGGTAGCCTAGCGGTTAGAGCATTGGGCCAGTAACCGAAAGGTCGCTGCCTCGAATACCCAAGCCGACAAGGTGAAAAACCTGTCAATGTGTCCTTGAGCAAGGCATTTAACTCTAATTTGCTCCAGGGGCTGGATGTTTGACCTGGTTACATGAACATTGAACAACACAGCATCTTTATGACCTGGTTACATGTACATTGAACAACACAGCAGCTTTATGACCTGGTTACATGTACATTGAACAACACTGGTGGTCACTAGGAAAGAATGTTGGGTTTCCCCAATTTGTGGGCGTGGTCGAAGGGAATTCCTTATTATTACGTGAATACTGACAAAATTATGCAATAATTTCAATGTTATTTTGTAATATTCTATCAACTGATGTTGGATTGCCATGGTAATGTAGAATATTCATTCAAATTATTAGATGCCGAGTGGCGTAGACCACCACAGCCATGATAAAAATGTAATAACATATGGATTTGAGTGCATTATTGGTTATATACAACGGGTTACCAGCATAAAAAAATATTATAATCCCAAACCATACATTTTTCTGCAAAACGTGATGCATCATTCACGAACACTGGTTGTCAAGTGCAATTTTAGGCGTTCTCTGGTCGTTAGTTCTATTCGTATTGACCGCCATGTAAAGCAAAACTGCCCAAGCACTGGTTGATAGTTCCAGCGGTTTATAGGGACGCTGTCCATGGTTCTGAAAACACATGAATAGACTACCTCTAAATGTAATGTAAGTTACCTCATAGCAATAAAGTAATATCATGTATTATTGCTCTGAAACATTGTAGCAAAGACATCGATACATCAGATCAGAACAGAAACCCCAAAGACACGTTTTTTTCAGATGGCCACAGCATCGACAGCTATTTATTTAAGATAGGGCCTACACATTGAATTTCACATTTCCGTTCAGTGTGCAGTTAGTGAAGTAGCTGTCTAACGCCGGGGTCTCAAGTGCAGCTGGATGCCGTTTCTCAGGAACAACTGCTGTTTTCAGTGGACGGCTTCCAATAACTCCTAAGAGAGCTTTCAGCCATGTGCCACTCATTATCTCTCTGGCCGTCAGAACTGCTGGATGGTATACCTACGGGATGTATGTGTGTGAAAGTGCGTGAGAGATGTTCATTCTATTAATATACTGTATAGCATCCTAGTTATTTGAACAAAATGTTAGACCTTGCACAGACGGGGCAGCATTGATGAAAGGGTGTTGAGTCCCATTGGCTCCATGGTATACAACACTTTGTCATTGTTGGCGAGCATTCGTCTGGGGTGTTGATAAAAAGGCTGGAGAATGTTCGGGTAATTTAGAGAGATTTTTCCAGCGATGCCACAGGGCAGAGCTCGTTCCCTTGGTCCTCATAGACTGCATGCAGCCGCAACGATTCTCAGTGTCTCTTTTCATTGGATTTTTGTGGTTCTTGGTTTCTTCATTGAAACTGTGCCGCGTATCTCTAAACATTGTCATCCTCTTTTATTATGCATTAATCTGGCTTCAGTTTGCGGTTTTCTTCGTTGCCTCTTCGGCCATAGTGCAACTGCACATCAAACCACACCTTATTCAGTAATCCTTCGGACTCGCAGAGGATTTTTAGGTCATGCAAAGACAATGTTTGAGTTCAGGAACTCTGTATCTCTCATCAGGCACCAAGACTGGCTCAGTGGAGGTTCATTTTCAGGGCCTTCAGAAAGTATTCACACCCCTTGACTTTTTCCACATTTTGTTGTGTTACAGCCTGAATTTAAAACGGATTAAATATAGATTTTGTGTCACTGGCCTACACACAATACCCCATAATGTCAAAGTGGAATTATATATTTTTAAACGTTTACAAATTAATTAAAAATGAAAAGCTGAAATGTCAATAAGTATTCAACCCCTGTGTTATAGCAAGCCTAAATAAGTTTAGGAGTAAAAATGTGTTTAACAAGTCACCTAAGTTGCATGGACTCACTCTTTGTGCAATAATAGTGTTTAACATTATTTTTGAATGACTACCTCATCTCTGTACCCCACACATAAAATTATCTGTAAGGTCCCTCAACTGATTCAACCACAAAGACCAGGGAGGTTTTCCAATGCCTCACAAAGAAGGGCACCTTCATTGGTAGATAGGTACAAATAAAAAAAGCGGATATTGAATATCCCTTTGAGCATGGTGAAGTTATTAATTACACTTTGGATGGTGTATCAATACACCCAGTTACTACAAAGATACACATGTCCATTGTAGTTACTCCACAATATTAACCTATATGACAGTAAAACGAAGGAAGACCGTACAGAATAAAAAAGATTCCAAAACAATCAAAGGTGATTCTACATTCTTTTTAAAATGTTGTATTTTTATATATTTTTTTCCCCCTTTTCTCCCCAATTGGTAGTTACAGTCTTGTCCCATCGCTGTAACTCCTGTACGGACTCGGAAGAGGCAAAGGTCGTGAGCCGCACTGCTTCTTGACACAATGCACACTTAACCCGGAAGTCAGCCGCACCAATGTGTCGGAGGAAACATCGCAGACAAGGACATCGCAGAGGACATCCCGGAAGTCGCAGACAAGGACATCGCTGGGCCAATTGTGCGTCGCCCGGTCGCGGCCGGCTGCGACACAGCCGGGTATCGAACCAGGATCAGGGTTGTGAATACTTATGTAAATTATATATCTATATTTCATTTTCAATAAATGTGCAGAAATTTTTTCAAACATGTTTTCACTTATGTTTTCACCCCTTGTCATTATGGGGTATTGTGTGTAGATAGGTGAGAAACATATTTTATTTAAGCTGTAACAACAAAATGTGGAATAAGTCAAGGGGTATGAATGTATTCTGAAGGCCCTGTAAAATGGCGGTTTAGGCAGGCCCGCTGTCAAGCAAAGCTGCTGATTCCATATTATTTTTCAGTCCTCGTGGTGGTGAAGAAACTCCGGGGAATATTACCCATATCCTGTTCTGAAACAGTTGCCAGATTGATGTTTATCCACTTTTCTGCCAGCCATTCCTGAAATCACTTCAATGCCCAGTTGGTTTGTAGCTTCTTCATTTCTCCCCTTTTCTATGTCGTCTATAGCAGCTGATTTCTGCATGTCTAACGTTAACGCTAAGCTCCGGTTTCTTCTTGTTTAATGTCTTACATATTTTCTTCTTGTTGGCACTATTCCTCAAACGTTAGTTGATCAAAAAATCTAAAGTAACTTTAAAATCATCCATGATGAGTTATAGGTGGTAAGGCTAGTAGTAAATATAGTGGTAGTAGTAGTGGTAGTAAACGTAGTGGTAGCAGTAGTGGTAGTAGTAGCGGTAGTGGTAGCAGTAGTGGTAGTAGTAGTAGAAGTAGTAGTAGCGGTAGTAGTAGTAGTAGTAGTAGTAGTAGCGGTAGTAGCGGTAGTAGTAGTAGTAGTAGTAGTAGTAGCGGTAGTAGTAGCAGTAGCAGTAGTAGCGGTAGTAGTAGCAGTAGCAGTAGTAGTAGTAGTAGTAGTAGTAGTGCGTTAGTTAACGACGTAAGCAATGGCACTTTTTATGAATGTACTGGCCATGTGTATGTTGTCTTGTATATCATGGGCAGGATAGGCTTTAACAATGGAAACCCCCCCCCCCAAAAAAACGTCACTTCCGGTAGTAGCTGTACTCCCTGTATTCCGAACCTCCTGGCATGGGTACACTCAGTCCACCCATTATGCCACCATTGGCTTGAATGGAGACACAATTTCTATGCATTCTATTTCTATGGTATTATCCCTATCCAAACAGCTGTGATAGGATGACATTCTGAACCTCATATTTACTTGCAAATACACCTGATTCTTGAATATAACTTAAACAGTAAATGCCTTATGGGCTTAGTTCAACTGACATACTCCATTAGAACCCAAAATATAAGCTTGTTTTACTTTATGTTTGTAAACAAAGTAAATGTAAACAAAATACTGTATAGCTTCAAAACGTGTTTAAGCTATCATTTTGACATCATGGTGTCAAAATGGTGGTGGTCATCTACTGCTCTGTCTATGAATTTTAGAGTGGTTATATTTCTCCAGCTTCAACCCAACTGAAAACAGTAGTGGGAAGTTGCTTTGTTATCGATTCGGAAAGTATTCAGACCGCTTGACTTTTTCCACATTTTGTTATGTTACAGCCTTATTCTAAAATGTATTAAGTTAAATGTTTTCCTTGTCAATCTACACACAATAGTCTATAATGGCAAAATGAACACAGGTTTTTAGAAATGTTAGCAAATTTATTAAAATCTTTAAAATGAAATACCTTATTTACATTGCTAGGAGACTCGAAATTGAGCTCTGGTCAATCTTGTTTCCATTGATCATACTTGAGATGTTTCTACAACTTCATTGGAGTCCACCTGTGGTAAATTCAATTGATTGGATATGATTTGGAAAGGCATACACCCGTCTATATAAGGTCCCACCGTTGACAGTGCATGTCAGAGTAAAAACCAAGCCATGAGGTCGAAGGAATTGTCCGTAGAGCCACAGGATTGTCGAGGCACAGATCTGGGGAAGGGTACCAAAAAGATTCTGCAGCATTGAAGGTCTCCAAGAACACAGTGGCTTCCATTATTCTTAAATGGAAGAAGTTTGGAACATCAACTTGATGGTCACTCTGACAGAGCTCCAGCGTTCCTCTGTGGAGATGGGAGAACCTTCCAGAAGGACAACCATCTTTGCAGCACTCCACCAATCAGGCCTGTATTGTAGAGAGGCCAGACGGAAGCCACTCCTCAGTAAAAGGCACATGACAGACTGCTTGGAGTTTTCCAAAAGTCTCCTAAAGGACTCTCAGATGATGAAAACAAGATTCTCTGGTCTGATGAAACCAAGATTGAACTCTTTGGCCTGAATGACAAGCGTCACGTCTGGAGGAAACCTGGCACCATCCCTATGGTGAAGCATGGTGGTGGAAGCATCATGTTGTGGGGATGTTTTTCAGCGGCAGGGACTGGGAAACTAGTCAGGATTGAGCGAAAGATGAACGGAGCAAAGTACAGAGAGATCATTTATGAAAACCTGCTACAGAGCACTCAGGACCTCAGACGGGCAAAAATGTACCTTCCATCAGGACAAAGACCCTAAGCACACAGCCAAGACAAAGCAGGATTGGCTTCAGGACAAGTCCCTGAATGTCCTTGAGTGGCCCAGCCAGAGCCCTGACTTAAAATTCTCTGGAGAGATCTGAAAATAGCTGTGCAGCGACACTCCCCATCCAAACTGACAGCTTGAGAGGATCTGCAGAGTAGAATGGGAGAAACTACCCAAATACAGGTGTGCCAAGCTTGTAGCGTCATACCCAAGAAGACTCCAGGCTGTAATCGCTGCCAAAGGTGCTTCAACAAAGTACTGAGAAAAGGGCCTGAATACTTATATAAATGTGTTATTTCAGTTTTGCAAAAATTAAAAATAAACACTTTTTGCTTTGTCATGATGGGGTATTGTGTATAGATTGATGAGGAAAAAAAACAATATAATACATTTTAGATAAAAGCTGTAACGTAACAAAATATGGAAATGGTCAAGGGGTCTGAATACTTTCTGAATGCACTATATTGTATCATTTCACGTCACTGAGAACCACAGGTTTAAGTTTAGCACTGCGTCTACACATTGTTCTGGTGTTGCTAAATTCTGCATGATAAGTTACACTCAAGATTTAGGGTTTCACAGATAGCAGTGCTCACAATTGGAATCATCTTCACATTTATTTCATAAATTAAATGTATTTTCTGACGGTTTGTATAAAAATAAAGTGTAGGCTACAATTCATGACTGCACAGGTTTACTGCATATTGTAATGAGTGTGAATGTGCTCGTTGCACGCAGTGCCCAGCCCAGCTGGTGGTGCTGAAATAGAGGCGGCAGCGCTGCTGTTTTCTCCAAACTGACATGCGGTAACTGTCGGTGGTCTTAAAACTTAGTAAAGCAGGTGATATTAATGGGGGGTTACTTACCACAGGGTAACATAAGTATTCTAGTGGCTTCTCCCTACAGTTAGCTTTCAACATGTCAAAGTTGAAGTGCATTGCAGTTGTATTTCCCATTACTGTAATCTTGCTGCTTTGGAAACATTTTAGTGAGGACTTTATTACAAGTTTACAAGCAAACCGATAGTGAAAATGTGTCCAACTAAACAACTAGCATTTGATCATGCTCTCATTTGATCGCGCTCTCCAACCCTATTCCTGGAGAGCTACCCTCCTGTAGGTTTTCACTCCAACCCTATTCCTGGAGAGCTACCCTCCTGTAGGTTTTCACTCCAACCCTATTCCTGGAGAGCTACCCTCCTGTAGGTTTTTGCTTCAACCCTGTTCCTGGAGAGCTATCCTCCTGTTGGTTTTTGCTTCAACCCCAGTGTAACTAACCTGATTCAGTTTATCAACCAGCTCATTATTAGAATCAGGTGATCTAGAACAGGGTTGGAGTGAAAACCTATAAGACGGTACCTTTCCAGGAACAGGGTTGCGGAGCCCTGCTGTAGATCAGGTAACTGTTGCATGTAATATTTGCTTTGTGGACGTTACCGAACAGATGTTGCTCTCCGGTTTGAACTGTGATAAATGCAATTGTAATGGGTTGTAGAGCATTTTTTAAATATTCATTTCAATGTGCTGTTGTAGGTAGAATAAGTAGGATAATTGTCTTGTCCCTAAAAACATAGGCTTAATCAATAGAGGAGTCAGGGTCTGAAAGCGCAGCCTGGAGATCGCACACAGTGCACCTGTCATTTCATTATTTGACACCTTTTTTACTTGCGACAAGATTGTCTGCAGTATAGGTCTAGTCTATAGGCCTACGTCTACAGACTGTACTCCAAAAGACCAATAGCAAAATATCTGGAATAACATTGCCTATAGCCTACCGGATAATGCGAAGACACAATGTATGAAATGATTTGATGGGGAAAGTCTGAAGGGGAGAGAGAGGTGGTTACAGTGCAATAGTGATGAAGACTAAATTGAAAACCATTCAACAAAAAATAAATGCCACCTGTCCTGTAGCCCAAATAATTATCCACCGTTTAAACATTTGTGCAAAGCAGGTGGTTACATGTTGACACCACATTTAAATTTGCGTACGACAGTCCACTCTACCCTTGCTTTACATTTAATAGGTGGAACTGAGCTGAGATAGGAACACAATGACAGCAATGACCTGGCATTAACATCCGATCACCATGAGACCTGGCATTAACATCCCATCACCATGAGACCTGGCATTAACATCCGATCACTATGAGACCTGGCATTAACATCCGATCACCATGAGACCTGGCATTAACATCCCATCACCATGAGACCTGGCATTAACATCCCATCACCATGAGACCTGGCATTAACATCCGATCACCATGAGACCTGGCATTAACATCCCATCACCATGAGACCTGGCATTAACATCCGATCACTATGAGACCTGGCATTAACATCCGATCACCATGAGACCTGGCATTAACATCCCATCACCATGAGACCTGGCATTAACATCCCATCACTATGAGACCTGGCATTAACATCCCATCACTATGAGACCTGGCATTAACATCCCATCACCATGAGACCTGGCATTAACATCCCATCACTATGAGAAGTGGCATTAACATGCTTTTTTCTTGTTATGCGAATACAAATGCACATAGTTTGCATTTTTAATACAAGGTGTAAATGGGGTTACATATAAATCACACACACACACACACACACACACACACACACACACACACACACACACACACACACACACACACACACACACACTGCAGATGACAGATCTCTCTGCTACTCTAACCAACCTCTAAACCATGACCGTTGGCATGGCTTTTCTGAGAACGTCATTCATCTCCGTGTTGACGTGTTTGTAATGTTGAGTATTTTAAATGTAACCAATTCATTTCTCCACTGAGATAAATCAAATATGATTACATTTTATCAACGTCACATTAGAGAAGCTTTTACAGATAAAGCTTTCATCACGGAGGGGTTTCATCTGACACAGTGTGAGTCTAAACAGGCTTTCTACAGCCACCAGCGTCTCATCTGCTGTGTAAAAGGCCTAATGTGTGAACGAGACATTTACATATTACACATCAACAATGAATGTCACCTGGTGATATGCTCCTTCTCCACGGAGCCAAAACCAATGCACTTAAATCAAATGCACACTGTGGATGCTTTTAACCAGTTCAGATAGTGCCTAATTGATGTCTCCATGGTCGTACCACACATGGTTCATAAATAAAAGGCAGTTGGTCGGCTATTAAATATTCCGTTGGACAGAATATAGAATCAATGCTAATGGAACACACACACACACACACACACACACACACACACACACACAGAGAGAGAGAGAGAGAGAGACTACGACCTTCTGACCTCCTGCTACTGTAGCGCTCTGCAAACATGGCACTGCATACAGAGAGCATCGGGAGAAGGCCTGAGTGAGAGTGTGTGTGTGTGTGTGTGTGTGTATGCGTTACAGAGGGATACCTGTAACACACAGGTATAATATTCCTCCCACTCAGCAGAGCTTGTGTAAAAAGCTGTGAAATTGAGAATACGAGATGTATTGACCGAGAGACAGACGGGAGGGCAGATCGCCAGCATGCATAAAATGTTTTCCTGAGTTATTACAATATTCTGGAAAGTATATTTGTGTATGAGCTGTATAACATAATGCACTGTTGATTGTTACTGTATAAAAATACAAAACAGAGCGAACAAACCAGTATCTAGCGGACTGTGTGTGAGAGGCTTCAGTGGTCTTGGTTTAGTATGGCATTATGTGCTACATCTCTCCGAGTTTGGGGCAGGAGAGAGAGGTGGGGAGAGAGAGAGAGAGAGAGAGAGAGAGAGAGAGAGAGAGAGAGAGCAATGGATAGATGGATGAAGAGAGAGGTGGACACGGAAAGAACAATGGATAGAGGGGTGGAGAGAGAAAGAGAGCGAGAGTGAGCGAGAGGCAGAACGTGAGAGACAGAAAGAGAGCGACAGAAAGAGAGCGAGATAGAGCGAGCGAGAGAGATGAGCACCAGCAGATGAGCAGGACGGTGGTCTTGATGGCAGGAGGATATATTACCAGATTATAAAAACAGAGATTTCACAAGATCTTCACAGGACGGAACAGTTTGTCTAACGGTCCCAGAATGCACCTTAACTAGGCCAGAGCGCTGTCTGTGGAACACATTTGCCTAATTGCCCAATAACGTACAGCATGTATGGCAATAGGGGAATATGTTTGTCCTGGACATTTTTGTTCTGTAAATACTGTCTGTAGGTAACCTGGTATGGGAACAATGTAATCCATGCAAAGAAAACTTAGAACTTGTAAGCTGTAACAATCTCTTCAACAACTTACTGGGGTGCTTTGATTGATAAAGCTCTCTGAAATAAATAAATAAATAAATGCTTAGGAACATGTTAAATATCTTAAATTAAACATTCTCCCAATTGATACACTAATTCCTGTCTGTTTTAGCCCCATCTGTTCCTGTAGCCCCAGTCTGCTCTGCCAAGCTAAGCCTGTTCCAGAGCTAGAGAACACAACAGAACAACGGGTTAAGGGTAGTCATGTACGCTTCCCCTCAGGGCCAGTCACTTTGATAAGGTTGCATTCCTCCAGGGCTTCTTCCACCTTTCCCTCTCTCTTCAGACAATCCCTCTCTCTCCCCCTCTCCCTCGCTCACTTTCTGGCAACCCTGTCCCTCTCAGTACGACACTCCCTCCGGCGTTCCCGCTTTATGGAGTGTGACACCCCGCAGAGACAGAACGACATTAGGAAACCCTGAAACAGGCTGTTCTTCTCTTCCTCGTCTTCCTTTGTCCCCGGACACCTGTATCACATCTCTTTATTAGCAGCGAGAAACTAACGCAGGCAAAAAGAAGGAGTGTCACTCTGCTCTCCCCTGTTCCTTTACGTTGGTGCTTATCCATGGTGAAAGGCACGACCAAGTCCTCTATGACCGTCAACAATACAGCTTAACATACATTATAATAAGGCAAGAGGAGTAGAGGTAGACAGGAGCCAAGAAGGGAGGAGAGGAGGGAGGTGTGTGTGTGTGTGTTTCAATAGGAGCGCTACTGGAGCGTGCTAGGAGCCTCAGTGGTACAAAGGAAGCTGTCCTTCTCTCTCAGTAAGACGCCTAAGAGCTCAGCTAGCCTGCTACTGCTCACACCTGTCATTCACACACACAACGTTAGTCTTCTAAAGAGAGAGAGAGAGAGAGAGAGAGAGAGGAGAGAGAGAGGCCTCACCCTGACACCCCACTGGGTCTGATGTGACAGACGTGTATGACAGCAACACATCACTCTTTGAGAGAGAGATGGGAAGAGGAAGAGAGAGTGAGAGAGAGCGAGCAAGGGAGAGCGAGAGAGCGAGAGGGAGAGCGAGAGAGGGAGAGGGAGAGCGAGAGAGGGAGAGCGAGAGAGAGTGAGAGAGGGAGAGCGAGAGAGAGCGAGAGAGAGGGAGAGCGAGAGAGAGCGAGAGAGAGGGAGAGCGAGAAAGAGAGTGAGCAAGAGAGCGAGAGAGCGTGAGGGAACGAGAGGGAGCGAGAGCGAGAGAAAGCGAGAGGGAGCGAGAGAGAGAAGGGAAGAGGGAGAGTTGCATGTGAAAACGTGGCTCTCCAGTCAGAATAATCAGCTCCAACTATCAAATTAGGAAAATGAAGGGGATGAGATGAAGGCTAAAAGAGGAAATGCAGACGCCATTACAGAATGAGTGAAAAGAGGAAACGCAGACGCCATTACAGAATGAGTGAAAAGAGGAAACGCAGACGCCATTACAGAACGAGTGAAAAGAGGAAATGCAGACTCCATTACAGATTGAGTGAAAGGACGGAAGGAAGACAAGGCAGGGTAATGGAAATAGGAGTGTGTTTCAAGAGCATTTCACTAATCAATAGAGAGTGAAGTAAAGAGGAGAGCAGGATGTCATAGCTGATTAGTTATAACCGTGACAACACTGTTCCTGGATCTAAATCACTGGAGAAATTATACTATTCATTATACTAGCGCCAGTGTGTGTGTGTGCTCTGTGAGGCAGTCTTTTTCTGGTCCGCTCATCCCTCCTACTGAGGCCAAAACCAGAGTCTAGACCATCACTGGCCAATAACTAGATATGCCAGGAATCTCCCGCTTTCTCCTCACCCTCCTATCTCCCCCCTCTTTCTCTCACCCCATAATATAGATTTTCCAGGGAAAATGGATGCACGCCTCAGCAATGATTCCATTCATGGTTTTACAGTTCAAGGTAAGGCTGTGCGGTAAGCATTTAAGAAGAAAATAGAAAGAGGAATTATTCTCCAGTGAAAGCTTTAGTTGTTTTTATCCTCCTGTTAAAGCACTGTGTAACCAAGGGATTAAAACGGTTGGCCCTGTACATTTGGAAATCTTTACAGAGCGTGACGATAAGAAAAATGTTGGACTCAGCGTTTTGGTCGACGGTTTTTCCTTCTACCTACAGGAAATGATCCAAATGGCCAGAGTCAGTCTGGATAATTCATACGGAATCGGCAGATTTCAAATCACTCTACGCCCCAAAGAAATTAACATTAATTTACATAAAGACATTGAAAGCTTTATCTCATAATCTGATTCAGTACATTTGTATTAAAAGTCCAGTACAATCAAGGAAATATCTGTTCAAATAAAAAAATATGCACCACAAACTCTCCCATCAAAAGTGAGGGGGAGATTGGAATGACCTTTTGCCCACGAGCCATCCTCATGTACAGAGTTATCAAGACACACACACTGAGGCAGACGTTTGACACAAACTGTTTCCTCTCAATATTAGTGTCAGTCGACGGACTCATAACTCTATATGATTCCAATTAATTTCCTTTATGATGATCCAGTCATTCAGTCAAGCGCACACATTCAGCCCCCCACCCCACCCACACCCAACTCATATGGCTTCTGGCTGAAAGCTCTGAAGGTCATATTTGGCTCCATAGATGAGCTCATTTCATTTCTAGAGATATTTTTAATGGCTTGAGCCCTTTTAATTCCTCCCTAGCAGACGTCTGTGTTCCTCCCCCTGCCCTGCCATGCCCAACAACAATGCCACACAATCTTCATATGGTCATTATATTATGCTAATGTAACCATGTTAAGACAGTGGGGTTCTGATGTGGTTCCACTGTACCTTTTACTTATCAAAGCCACAACATGCATACCAAACATTGATGTTACAGTACTGTAGTTAAAGGGATAGTTTGTGATTTTGTCAGAGTCAGATGAATTAGTGGATACCATAGAAGTAGTTTTTGAGCCAATGCTTACTAGCTTAGTGCAAAGATTAGAAGTCTTTGGGTACAGCTAGAATGCTTAGCTAGCTATAAGACAGGTTGTTTTGGATCCTGGATGCTGATTGGTTGATCGCATGGAGTTATTCCCCACAATCCCTTGGTAATGCCTGTTAACAGTTCCATTAGAAATATCAATGCCCAGCCAGGCAATTAAAAAAAATGTAATCTCCCATGGAAAAAAACACATAGAGAAGACAATATTTCCCCATGCTACTAGGCTAGCATTTGGTTTGCAAAGGTTGGGTTTCTCTAAACCTTGCGGTCTGCCTCTCCGACCTGTGGAACATGTTGTATTTTTTTTTGCGATCTCCACCATGCCATGCATATGAACGTGACGTGACAGAGCTCTGAGCCAGGCAAATTCATTCATCAGGATCATAATAAATTGATACATCCAAAGAAATGGCTATAGAAACAAAGGTAAAACAGCTTCGGACCTAAGAACAGCTCTTGGTTGGGAGTTATTCACACGATAATTCCCAGGTTCTCATGCCTTACTGCTTAATTAGCATTGGCTCGCAAAAATACCTGGAGTGTACTTCTGTGTTCCATCTGTTAGTGTTTTAGGCCACAGATCAACCCGACCGGGTTTTGTCCTGGGAGAGCCAGTCCCGTGTCAAACCAGAACCAGCTGTCGTGATGACTGGTGGACAGCCTTGACAATTACCACGCTGTGACTGTGTGTCTGGAACTCTGCTGTGACCAATGACGATGGTCCCAGTGTGTGTTGTCATTACAAAGCTGCGCTCCAAACTTCAAGCAGGTGGGTGCTGCTCACTGTTGCTACAGTGAGCCAATGCTTCAATGCTTCTTTTGCGAGCTAAAGCTTCTAGCAGATGAGGTGAGATACCCACTTACAATGTAAAGGGCTTTGAGACTTAGGCCTACAGTAGTGAAAACCACTTTATAAATCAAATCAATACATTAATCAAATGTTTAGGCACCATATGCTTGTTGAAATACCATCTATATCCATCATACAGATCTTAATTTGATTTTATGTTCCTGAGAATTTTCCTGCACAGTAAAAAATGCAAAGTTGCAGCGTATTCGAGATTTAAAAGGCTTCGAAAGTTTGTAATTTTCACTTTAAAATGTCACACTTGATTTGACTTAACGTAAGAAAAATGTCCATGAATTATAATCCACATTTCCTGTTGCTGCAGGATTATTTTCCTGCTGTAGCAAACTGGCTCCAATTAAGTTCTTACATCTGTAGAGTAGCATTCTGTACTGACTAGTACTATCTATCTATCTATCTATCTATCTATCTATCTATCTATCTATCTATCTATCTATCTATCTATCTATCTATCTATCTATCTATCTATCTATCTATCTATCTATCTATCTATCTATCTATCTATCTATCTATCTATCTATCTATCTATCTAACTATTTATAAATCTATGCCTATTTATAAATCTATAACTATTTATAAATCTATGTCCGTCCGTCCATCCATCCGTCCATCGCTTCACTATACACTCCACTGCTTTGGTGTAATGTTAGAAACCACAAGTGTCCAGATAATAAACAAACACCCGCGAAAGAAAACTCAAGGAACTTAGTTACATGTCATTTTCAGCGTGCATGATCATGAGCAAAGTCATTGTAGCCTATCATTTCACTTTCCCTTTGAGAACCATGAACACAGGCTGACTTGGCTTTGCTGTACCATAGCCTAGCAGCAGAGGTTGCAATGTAGGTCCAGGTCCAGAACCAGCTGGCTAATCTTTTGAATACGGTGTAGTAAAAAAATAAACAGCAACAGATGACATTAGCTAGTTAGATAAGGTTAGCAAGATAGCCAGCTAGCTAAATAAGGTTATTATGCTAGCTAGCTACACTGACAGCTGTCAGTGCCCTATTTTGGGGTTTATCAACTCCACGTGGAAATTCCCACACCCAATTAGTCGCCTCCGTCATTCTTTTAGGAACCTAAATGTGCAACTTAATGGGAGCAACTTACTCTGGGGGTGGGGGTCCTTCAATATTACAGATGGACTGAGAGAGACGTGGCAGGTTTAGATCGTTGCCTGCTGGTTGTTTTCAAATAACGCAATATAATACGAGAGCCAGAGGCTATATTTAATTTGTTCTAGTAAAGAATATGCAAAAAGAGTTTTAAAAGGCAAACGATGAAGGGAGACGGAAGGGTGGTCTGATTGTCGTTTGGTTCACTAATCATAAAAAAACATAAAACCTTTGGTCACAAAAAATATCAGACAATACAGTGTCATGACTCTCCTGTGAGGATTCAATGATCAACTGGGCAATGGTTGACAATAACCAGACCCTCTTTCACCCACAGAAGAGGGGAGGGTGGGACTGGGGAGGGAGGGACTGGGCCGGTTTGACATCTCACACTCTGTCATACATTTAAGCAGGAGAGGACTCTCTTTATCCTCTGGTATTGGTGAAAGGAATGCCTTGGTCGCCAGAGACTTTTGATGTCCAAAAAGTATATAAAAAAATGTATAAAATGGTATAACGGAAATACTATAACTTGACAAGTATACACACTATAAGTCAAGTTATCTTTTACGTTGTATATGAAATGAGAAATTACGAAAGTATTTTTGTTAAGATAGGAATGTTATTTTAGTTTTGATGATACTTTGCTCAGGGAATAGCCACTACCAGAGTGAGCTCAGAGATCGTGTCAGCATGATGGAACACCCCTTTAACCCAGAGTGTATAAAGGCTTGGAAGAGAAATCAACCTTTAGACCAGAACAGCGTGGAATGGGATCTACACGCTTAAAATGGTTAGAACTTTGAACCTCAACACTAGGTGAAGAAAGAAACTCACCTACCAGACCAGAAAGACATGAGACGGTTGTCTATACGTTTCAAATGGTTGGAATGTTGAACCTTAACAAGAGGTGAAGATCATCTCCCAGACTAAACCCGAATTTTGCTAGTCTGCAGCAGTGCGTGTAAAGTAGTTTGGAACTTTGATTATGCACACGAGGTGGAGAAAGGAGAAAATCGCCTCTCAGACAATCACTGGTACGGCTAAGAAGAAGTTCTGAGAAAAGACACCACTGGTGACCGGACAACTAAGAAGAAAGACATTATGGCCTCTGGTGGACAGTCAGAGCCTTACACCCAACGGAGACCCCAACCAAACCCCTTCCCAGGAAGGCTTGGTCCGACAGAGATAAACGACAAACGCAGTCATTCACATGTAAATACATACATGATTTTTTACTCCAAACGGGCTGTGATTCGCGTGCAACGTATTATGATTAATGTGAGATTAGTTTCCAAATGTATCAATGATAAGTGTCTATTTCTCTCTCTAACTCCCTCGCTCTACCCCACCCTTTTTTAGTAAACAAACAGTCATGTTGTTAGTCCGCTAGGGACCTTTTTCCTCATATATTAGGTGTGCATGTTTATTCTGTGTTATTATTTAGTTAACTAGTAAATAAATAATTTAACTGATTTGTGTAGTACTGAATGATGAGCAAGGCTGGGGGTTTTGCAGATCCAAGAAGTTTACAACTGTTCAGAATAATGATATGATATTAGGCAATGATTAATAAGTAACTTATCGATGTAATAGATATACAGTAATCTTCTAAAGTTTCATTCGGTAACTCGTTAAACAACTTCTTCCGTGGTGCCCCAAATTCAAATGAGTTAATTGTTACATGATTAATTTAAATCGAGTAACAATTAAACATAGTTATTTGATTCGATAGTCAGTCATCAGATTAATGAAAGTCACATCACTACAACAGATTGAATAAATTCTAAAGCGAGGAAATATCCCACATGTGAATAGTTTCTCCCGTCACTCCCCTATATTTGGAAATTCCATTTCGCCTTTGCAAAAGAGCCAAACTTTCTATGACACTGTGGAGATTGCTCTGTCGAAAATGCAATCAGCCAAAGCTGCCTCAAGTGCTGATGAATTACAGTGTCTTAAAGGAAGACAATGACTTGTCAGATTTGAGCAGTGGGTCTGTGATGACGAGCGAGTGGTGTAGAGGGACCTGCGTAAGTCACATCATGAGACTGAAAGACAGACAAACAGAGATCCACCACAAGTCAGACACTCCCATAAAAATAGAAAGGCTGTTCGTTAACAATGCAGGCCATTTTAAAAATTGATCTGTTTTTGCTGTTAGGTTTCATTAAAAATGGAAGACAGCAGGGGTCATCTGGAGTTGGTGTTATTTTGGGGCACTGACTTCGTTCAGTTCCAACATCAGCTGCGAGTTGAAAAAACATGTACATGTAATTATTTTCAAGCAGGAAGGAAACCCATGCTATATGTGCAGTATGTTCCAGAGTGTGACTGCGACCTCCCATGTTACAGTTTACCGGGGTGAAATCACACACCACAAACAGGAGAGTCTGATTCGACAGCCTTTCACCACCAGCATCCATTGTAACCACTTATCTACCAATCTCCAGACCAGGACCTTAGATCCGCCATCTCTGAGCTAAATACAGTACAACTTCCCTCTACTCTCTATCCTGTGAAAGTGGCTGAATGTTAGTAGATCGGAGAGGTCCCAGAAGCCCACTGCTGTCAATCATTAATTAGTTATGTCCCTGCTGTACTGGTGAGCTGGGGATGGGGATGCATACAGCTCACCTTATGCTCATCATCTCAAGAGGTCAGGGAAAGTGCAAAGTGTGTATGTCAGAGTGTTTGTTTGTAAGGGGGTTCAGGAAAAGTGCAGGGTACTTGGTTACTGGACCAGTTCACTGTCACTGCACGTCAACCTCACCCCAGACACACCCATTATGTACACACACTTGCACGCTAACATACACACACTTCTTTCCCACCGGCATCTGAGGGCCACGGTCAAATCACGGTCACTGAGCATATGAGAGTCAAAAGAAAAAACACAGTCTCTTCAGCCATTTGAAAACCTGACTGCTGTTTCTGTGTACCCACAAGTGTATGTGTCCGTGCAGTGACAGGCAGCGTGAAGGTCAGTGAGCGTTGGGACGTGCCCTCTCTACATTTACATTTTAGTCACTTAGCAGACGCACTTACAGGAGCAATCAGGGTTAAGTGCCTTGCTCAAGGGCACATGGGCAGATTTAACACCTAGTAGGCTCGGGGATTCAAACCTTTCGGTTAATGGCCCAATAGTCTTAGGCTACCTCCTGTCCATTCTTGGTGGGGTGGAAGAGTGTTTGTTTGTGGTCAGTAAAATCTAAACTCTTTCGGGGGTTTGGCCCTTTAAGGGTTCAAGAGTCACAGCATGGTCACAGCCTGGAAGAGGGGAGAGAAAGGACAACAGAAGAGATGAGAGGGGATAACTTGACTGGTGGCTGTATTGACTGGTGGCTGTATTGACTGGGGTGGTCACAAAACCAGCATCGCTATACTTAGAGGCAAAGAAACAAAACATTGTAAACAAGCAGCCAATGTTGTCACTCAGTTTTTTCCAAGCTTTAGCACACAATATTTTATATACAGCGTTTAGGACCAACGAGTTTAGTCCGCTTTGCGTTTTCCTTTTTGCATGGAAAATCTACCGTAGTATTGACTGCCGGCTGTATTGACTGCCGGCTGTATTGACTGGTGGTTGTAGATAACCCGATTGAGCAAAGCAATCTATTGGGTTATCCATGATTGCTTAATCAAATCAATCAGTCAAAGCAATCACTTCTTATTTTATTACATATACATTTGTCAAAACCACTAAAGAAAACGCAGAGGTGGCAAGACTTGGTTAATATGCCTGGCTGGTGACAAACCCCAGAATCCGCCACGATCCCATTCTGCAGTGACATCTCCCTTCCATAGCACATGATCCTCATATCCTAGCCCTGCTATCAGCACCAACCATATCCTTCCCCCAGACAGACACCCCTCAACTTCCTTCTCCCCCTCTATCAGCATGCAGAGAGGTGGAGGGAGGAATGATCGGTAATGTGACTCCAGACAGTGAGCCGTCATATATGTACTGTGGGGAGAACAAGTATTTGATACACTGCCGATTTTGCAGGTTTTCCCACTTACAAAGCATGTAGAAGTCTGTAATTTTTATCATAGGTACTCTTCAACTGTGAGTGACGGAATCTAAAACAAAAATCCAGAAAATCACATTGTATGATTTTTAAGTAATTAATTTGCATTTTATTGCATGACATAAGTATTTGATACATCAGAAAAGCAGAACTTAATATTTGCTACAGAAACCTTTGTTTGCAATTACAGAGATCATACGTTTCCTGTAGTTCTTGACCAGGTTTGCACACACTGCAGCAGGGATTTTGGCCCACTCCTCCATACAGACCTTCTCCAGATCCTTCAGGTTTCGGGGCTGTCGCTTGGCAATACGGACTTTCAGCTCCCTCCAAAGATGTTCTATTGGGTTCAGGTCTGGAGACTGGCTAGGCCACTCCAGGACCTTGAGATGCTTCTTACGGAGCCACTTAGTTGCCCTGGCTGTGTGTTTCGGGTCGTTGTCATGCTGGAAGACCCAGCCACGACCCATCTTCAATGCTCTTACTGAGGGAAGGAGGTTGTTGGCCAAGATCTCGCAATACATGGCCCCACATGACCTTCTCCAATTCCTCCTCTGGATCATCCAGATGGTCATTGGCAAACTTCAGACGGGCCTGGACATGCGCTGGCTTGAGCAGGGGGACCTTGCGTGCGCTGCAGGATTTTAATCCATGACGTCGTAGTGTGTTACTACTGTGGTCCCAGCTCTCTTCAGGTCATTGACCAGGTCCTGCCGTGTAGTTCTGGGCTGATCCCTCACCTTCCTCATGATCATTGATGCCCCACGAGGTGAGATCTTGCATGGTGCCCCAGACCGAGGGAGATTGACCGTCATCTTGAACTTCTTCCATTTTCTAATAATTGCGCCAACAGTTGTTGCCTTCTCACCAAGCTGCTTGCCTATTGTCCTGTAGCCCATCCCAGCCTTGTGCAGGTCTACAATTTTATCCCTGATGTCCTTACACAGCTCTCTGGTCTTGGCCATTGTGGAGAGGTTGGAGTCTGTTTGATTGAGTGTCTGGAGAGGTGGCTTTTATACAGGTAACGAGTTCAAACAGGTGCAGTTAATACAGGTAATGAGTGGAGAACAGGAGGGCTTCTTAAAGAAAAACTAACAGGTCTGTGAGAGCCTGAATTCTTACTGGTTGGTAGGTGATCAAATACTTATGTCATGCAATAAAATGAAAATTAATTATTTAAAAATCATACAATGTGATTTTCTGGATTTTTGTTTTAGATTCCGTCTCTCACAGTTGAAGTGTACCTATGATAAAAATACAGACCTCTACATGCTTTGTAAGTAGGAAAACCTGCAAAATCGTCAGTGCATCAAATACTTGTTCTCCCCACTGTATCTGTCATAGCAGACACAGCATGCTGTCTGGGGTAGAGGGATACCGGATAGCCGATCTGATGCCCTTACACACACAGCAAGCTTGCATGCACACGAGCATAATATACACACGCATCTTTCAGGTCCCTCCCGCCGGGGCCCGGTATCACCGAAGAGTGATGTGTTGTCATACACCTCTGTCACATCAGAGCCAGTGGGGTCTCTCTCTCTCCCTCTCCCCCTCCCTCTCTCCCTCTCCCTCTCCCTCTCTCTCCCTCCCTCCCTCTCTCCCGCCCGCCCAATCCTATAGAACTGAAAAAGCTAGTGCGAGCAAGGAGGCCAAAAAACCTGACTCAGTTACACCAGTTCTGTCAGGAGGAATGGGCCAAAATTTACCTGACTTATTGTGGGAAGCTTGTGGAAGGCTACCCAAAATGTTTGACCCAAGTTAAACAATTTAAAGGCAATGCTACCAAATACTAATTGGGAGTATGTAAACTTCTGACCCACTGGGAATGTGATGAAAGAAATAAAAATAATTCTCTCTACTATTATTCTGACATTTCACATTCTTAAAAAAGTGGTGATCCTAACTGAGCTAAAACAGGGAATTTTTACTAGGATTAAATGTCAGGAATTGACAAACACACCTGTTTTATTTACTACAACTGATGGTTGATATTTAAACCACATTGTCCACCTTTATACCATGACAAGTTTATGGTAGAGCTAGATGCACAAGTGGCATGTGTCGTGTGTGTAGGCACTAGATCTCCAGTTTATTTCATTTCAATCAGATCTGTGCTGCAGGGTGCCTGGCTGTGTTAGAACGTACCGGAGAGGTCTGGAAACATTTCCCTTTTACAAACAAAGCACATCAATAAGGTCTAACTCCATACACAGAGCTGACTCAACCCTAGCCAGGGGGAGACGAGGGGGGGGTGAGAGAGAGGGAGAGCGAGGGGAAGATGGAGACTGAGACGACGGGGTGACAGGGAAGATTAAGGGTAAGAGGAGGAGGGAGTGGGAGGGAGGGAGGAAAGTAGCAGGGGGAAATTATTGCATTTAGAGAGTTAAAATGTGTGTCTGTGTAGAGAACCCTCTCTGCCCGTATGGAAGGTAGGACCCACTAATAAATAAGGTATTCCCCCTGTGCACAGAGAGAATTGGAGAACACACACAATCTGCCCTCTGCCCCCAACTCACACAGTACCACTCTTACGGGGGCATGCGGACAGGTTCTCATTTACCTGTAACTCATTTAGACTGGGCCCCTACAGAGCAGAGCATTAGGACAGCAGTCTTCTATCCATCTAGCCATCCTCTGCTCTGTCTGTCTGACTGATTCTCTACAGACATCACCGTTTTAATTAGAGACACCATGAGCTAATTAGAGGTGATAAGAGTACAGTGCAGGGTCAAGGGGACAGGGGGCTGGAGAGTGAATGTGGTGGAGTGCTCCAGTGGCCTTCAGAGACTGGAGAGAATCTGTCAGAAAAAGACAACAGCAGTCTGAGAGGACTGTATTATCTCTAGAAGGACTCACTGAGGGTTAAATAATCATCTCTCACGCATATTATCACCCATGTGTGTCAGTGTGTGTTCATAATTGTGTGTGGTGTATGTATGAGTGCGCATGTGTGTGTGCTAGTATATTCCTGATCTAAATAAACTGTACTGTAGGCGTGTAGTGCGATAAATTCATGCATTCTCACACACATGCTTTGAAAGTGTGACAGTACTCCTATAAACTGCTAAGTACATAACACCTCAATAAACCATTCTCTAGTCCAGCGTTTCCCAAATCCAGTCCTTCAGTACTACCAACAGTACCCCCAACAGTGTTGCCCAACTCCAGTACTACCAACAGTACCCCCAACAGTGTTGCCCAACTCCAGTACTACCAACAGTACCCCCAACAGTGTTGCCCAACTCCAGTACTACCAACAGTACCCCCAACAGTGTTGCCCAACTCCAGTACTACCAACAGTACCCCCAACAGTGTTGCCCAACTCCAGTACTACCAACAGTACCCCCAACAGTGTTGCCCAACTCCAGTACTACCAACAGTACCCCCAACAGTGTTGCCCAACTCCAGTACTACCGACAGTACCCCCAACAGTGTTGCCCAACTCCAGTACTACCAACAGTACCCCAACAGTGTTGCCCAACTCCAGTACTACCAACAGTACCCCCAAGTGTTGCCGAACTCCAGTACTACCAACAGTACCCCCAACAGTGTTTCCCAACTCCAGTCCTCCAGTACATATTGTTGTTGTAGCCCTGGACAAGCACACCTGATTAAACTTGTCAACAGGCCCGGAATTAGTCGAATCAGGTGAGTTTGTCCAAAAATGTGTTCTGTTGGGGGTACTGGAGGAGGGAAACACTGCTGGAGGTACTGGAGGAGGGAAAAATTGCTGGGGGTACTGGGGAACACTGCTCTAGTCTACCCTAAGCCTTCTCACTAAATTATAGTGTGATAAAATCATGCATTCACACAGAGAGCAGTGACAGTGTGAGAATACTTGGAGGACATATCCTTTATGACGGCTGTCTGTCTGGCCCTGGGATGTCTAGATGAGCCCATTGAGTTGATACATGGTTACGACTGACTGACTGACTCGGTGACTGAGTGTCTCAAATGCCACCTCGGAGTGCTGAATGTCACACGAGATGCCACACTAACGGTGTGTGTGTGCGCAAGAGAGAGAGAGCGTATGTGAACGCATGCATGTGTATATGTGTTTTTTTGCATGGTGTGTGTGTGTACTCGTGCAGGTGTAGTCAACTGCCACTCTTGACTGTCTACTTCCACATTAGTCTCAATCACATCTACATTCCCAATCATACAGGCCCTAATCCAAGGCCGGTTATGAGCATCAGATTAAAATCACACGGGTATGATGGAGTGAAATAAACATCAATAAGCTTCAGGAACATGAAGAATGCGATCATATCTGATGACTGTTCACCATCTGCTGGTGAGTGGTTCTATTCGGGCCGTGTGATGACTGCATTCACGATGGCATTAACGGGAGTGAGTGTTTAAAAGTGTGTTTAAAAGTGGCTCTTTTTCAACCAACGAGAGGCTTTCCTTTAGAATTTCTGCTACTCATATTCATTTGCTCCCCCAGAACCAATCACATTAATGTGTGTGTGTGTAGCAGCTCATTACAGTAAAACAAACAACCATTAGAGTGGGAGCTTGCTGGTGATAGTGATAATGGGAAGAGTATCTCCGGTCTCTGTCTCTCTCCGTCAGGAAATGCAGCTCTGTCTCAGGTTCTGCTGGGAGCCAGGTTTTCCTGTGTCTACCCTTCTCAATGGCAAGGCTGTGCTCACTGAGCCTGTACTTTGTCAGTACAGTAACCATGGTCAAATAGTTTGCCACGGTGTACTGTCGATTTAGGGCCAGATAGCACTGCATTTTGCTTTGTGCTTCCCAATAATTAATGAAGTTTTGTTTTGACTGTGTTGTAATTTGTTTTGATCTGATTGGATGTTCTGTTCCTGAGGCTTCAGTGTGTTAGTAGAACAGGTGTGTGAACTCAGCCCCAGGACCAGCTGGATAAGGGGACTCTTTTCTTTGCTCAGCTCTTGGTATTGCAGGGCTTGGTAATGATATGAGAGGGGATCACTGTATTTGAGATGTTTCCAAAACTTAATTGATCTATTTTGAGCTTTTATTATTAATGGATATTTGCCTAATTCTGCCCTGCATGCATTGTTTGTAGTTTTCCTCTGGACATGTAGGAGAGTCTTACAGAACTCTGCATGCAGGGTTTCAATGGGGTGTTTGTCCCATTGGGTGAAATCTTTTTTGCAACAAGAATTTTTTTTTTTTTTTTTTTAATGGCGTAGAACTCTCTCCCTCTCCCTCTCCCTCTCCCTCTCCCTCTCTCCCTCCATGGGCTCCAATAAAGGAACAATACGTTTCAGTTTGAAAAGAGTCAGTGTGATTTGGTTCGATTAGAGAAGTAATCGAAGTGATTTGGTTCGATGCGATACATCAACATTCATTACATAAACACATATTTTCCATTCTAATTCAAATCTGCTGCTTATGGAACTCATGAGCTGGGCCTCTCTGAGCGTGTGTGTGTGTGTGTAAATGATGTACAGTACCAGTCAAAAGTTTGGACACCTACTCATTCAAGGGTTTCTTTATTTTTTACAAATTTCTACTGTGTAGAATAATAGTGAAGACATGAAAACTATGAAATAACACATGGAATCATGTAGTAACCCCAAAAAATTAAAAGATACAAAAAAAAAAAAAAAAAAAAAAAATATATATATATATATATATATTTGAGATTCTTCAAAGTAGCCACTCTTGCTGCCTTGATGACAGCTTTGCACACTTGGCATTTTCTCAACCAGCTTCATGAGGTAGTCACCTGGAATGCATTTCAATTAACAGGTGTGCCTTTTTAAAAGTTAATTTGTGGAATTTCTTTCCTTCTTAATGCGTTTGAACCAATCAGTTGTGTTGTGACAAGGTAGGGGCTCAAATACAGTCCATCATTACTTTAAGACATGAAGGTCAGACAATACGGAAAATGTCAAGGACTTTAAGTTTCTTCAAGTGCAGTCGCAAAAACCATCAAGTGCTATGATGAAACGGGCTCTCATGAGGACCGTCACAGGAATGGAAGACAGAGTTACATCTGCTGCAGAGGATAAGTTCATTAGAGTTAACAGCACCTCAGATTGCAGCCCAAATAAATGCTTCACAGAGTTCAAGTAAAAGGCACATCTCAACATCAACTGTTCAGAGGAGACTGCGTGAATCAGGCCTTCATGGTCAAATTGCTGCAAAGAAACCACTACAAAAGGACACCAATAAGAAGAAGAGACTTGCTTGGGCCAAGAAACACGAGCAATGGACATTAGACCGGTGGAAATCTGTCCTTTGGTCTGATGAGTCAACATTTTAGATTTTTGGTTCCAACTGTCGTGTCTTCGCGAGATGCAGAGTAGGTGAATGGATGATCTCTGCATGTGTGGTTCCCACCTTGAAGCATGGAGGAGGTGTGATGGTGCTTTGCTGGTGACACTGTCTGTGATTTATTTAGAATTCAAGGCACACTTAACCAGCATGCCTACCACCGCATTCTGCAGCGATACGCAATCCCATCTGGTTGGTGGTTAGTGGGACTATAATTTATTTTTCAACAGGACAATGACCCAAAATACACATATAGGCTGTGTAAGGGCTATTTGACCAAGAGAGAGAGAGTGATAGAGTGCTGCATCAGATGACCTGGCCTCCACAATCAACCAACCTCAATCCAGTTGAAATGGTTTGGGATGAGTTGGACAGCAGAGTGAAGGAATAGCAGCCAACAAGTGCTCAGCATATGAGGGAACTCCTTCAAGACTGTTGGAAAAGCATTCCTCATCAAGCTGGTTGAGAGAATGCCAAGAATGTGAAAAGCTTTTGTTTGGTACTGTATGTCTATGTTGTGTGTACTATGTAGGCACCTGATAGGAGCCATAAGGGAGACAAGGCATCTACCACCCCACTAGCACTATCAGGGGGAAATATAGCCTGTTTTTTGTTCTCCCACTTTGGTTCTGAAATCCACACCATCTCCCACTTATTAACATTCAATTTTAGCAGATTAAGTGGCTATATTTATATATCATTTACAAATTATCTATGACATAACCAATGAATACCCTCTTGCACACACACACCGTTACCCTCAACCCTCATCTCCAAAATCAAATGGTTTTGACCTCGAAGTTTAGTGAGCTTCTTTTCTTCTCCTGTTTTGACCATGCAGTGCGCCTCCAAAAGTGATTGCTGTCGTCGTTTAAAGCAAAAAATATTAGCAAAAACCATTACTGATGGTGAACCTGAACAATCCAAATACAATCTATTGTAAGCTCCGTTAAGCAGTTATAGCCAGATGAGTTTTGAAATAAGTAAGAATGCCCGGTGGAAGCAGAGCATTTGATTGCACATGCAGAGGGAGTCGAAAAGAGAACACAGAAAGCTGTCATATAAAACACCTGTCTACGGATTACATCTTCAAACTAAAGGGCAACGATGGCATCTGTGACAGAGAGGGAGAAGCGTTCATCATTGTATACGGGTAAGAGACTCTAGCTAGTTAAATATTCAGATATTATATGTTTTTAATTTAGTTAGAAAGTAGTTTTCATTGCAAGTATAGGGAAATTGTGAGTATCATGTAGTACCTTAAACCTATCGCTGTTACATTGAACTGGGTGAATGGAATATGAATGACAGTAATCCAATATGCTGCAATAGAAATAAGGCCATGCTCATTAAAATAAGTAATTATCCTCCCTTAAACGTCACCGCTAGTATGTATGTATGTATGTATGTATGTATGTATGTATGTATGTATGTATGTATGATGAGAGCAGGGATAGGGTCCTGATTGTTTCCTGTGCTATGATCTTCAGATACACTATGAATATGGATCTCAAAAGCGCTGAGGTCAATCTCCTTGGGATATCTATTCTTCCTTCCTCATCATCATCACCATCATCCCATCCATCGCTCAATAACCATTAGATTGCTCTCACATCACGTCTGTCTGCATATATATATATATATATATATATAGTTATGCCTCACAGCATCTCCTAGGTCTAGACATTATACATATATATATATATATATATAATGTCTAGGCCTAGGAGATGCTGTGAGGCATAACTGTCAGAGGTGGAACGTGACATTTGTGCATGAATTATAATACAACATAATGTGGTAATTAAACGAATAATGCACCCGTGCCTTTCTTGTTGCCAACTACGAACAGTAGAGTGCTACCACTTACTGATTATATTAGCCTCCCAAATCATCTCTTCAGGCTCATGCACACACAATTCAAGTATAAAGACTTGACATTACTTATAAAGAAGATGTATCAGTACAAAACACCAAATTACAAAAATCTCGGCAGCAATTTCAAGTCAAGACAGTCTGAAAGACATGACATCTATTGTCTGTCCGTCAAGGACGGCTGAGCCATTCATGTCACTACAGACTAAATATCTATGAGCTAATCAAAGAGAAAGAAAAGGGAGGGACGGAGAGAGAGAGAGAGAGAGAGAGAGAGAGAGAGAGAGAGAGAGAGAGAGACCTTCATGTCTTATTTTTATTTAATTTTTATTTCACCTTTATTTAACCAGGTAGGCCAGTTGAGAACAAGTTCTCATTTACAACTGCGACCTGGCCAAGACAATGCAAAGCAGTGCGACAAAAACAACAACACAGAGTTACACATGGGAATAAACAAACGTACAGTCAATAACACAATAGAGAATCTATTTACAGAGTGTGCAAATGTAGTAAGGTTAGGAAGGTAGGACAATAAATAGGCCATAGTGGCGAAATAAATGACAGATTAGCATTAACACTGGACTGATAGATGTGCAGATGATGTGCAAATAGAGATACTGGAGTGCAAATGAGCAAAAATAATAAATATGGGGATGAGGTAGTAGGGTGGGCTATTTACAGAAGGGCTATGTACAGAGACGGATTATGACTTCTTAGGGCCCTGGGCACGGTTAACGCTCGAAGACCCCCCCCCCCCCCCCCCCCCCCATGCGCCCACATGACACACTTATTTTACCGCTAGAATCAACATTTTTGGCTGCCCGTCATTATGAATGCCGGTTGACATTGCAAATTAAATCGTTAACGCTATTACTGAAGTAGATATTGAGAGTTGAAGGATGGATACATTATTTGCACTTGCATTTTGAGGTTTTTGGGGGGAGGAGGGATTACAGAAGCACTCCCATCTGACAGTTGGCGTAAAGAATTATTCTAAATTCACAAAAGCATCTTTAGTGCTCAATCCAACACAACCGAACATTGCGACTTGTCACACGAAACGCATCTTTTTCAATCACGTGTAGGAGAGTGAAAGCAATTTGTAATAGACTACCATGTTAATAACATGTGAGAAATATATTTATGTCCGGGGGCTTCGGGCTATGCTAGACAGAAACTGGTTATAGTTTGTGCATTTTGTCTTATTGAATAGGCTACTTTAATAATAGATGTAGCCTACAGTCAATGAAATTAAAGCACCAAACATGCTTGGTAAAGGGGCTACAAAGTTGGTGACAGCATTTCAGAAGGGGTAACCTACATGCATGACTTTAAAAAGTTTAGGAACACCATAGACATGGCTCTTACATTAACGTTTCGCCGACAGGTGACATGCGATCTATAACTATTTGGATTCTCTGAATTATTTATACCAGCAGGTGTCCCTAGTGTACACGAGGCCTGGAGTAACGAATCTTTTCTCGAAGCAATTGGCTGGTAAGCCTCATGTTTCAACGAGGCCTCGTTTTAACATCACTATACTCATAGTTTCAGAACTTGCTCACAATGATGAAACAAAAAACTATTAGGTCTATGCTACGCACACAACAATATCATCACCAGCAAAATCATAATAAAAATGCTAGGGATCTGGTCCCAGTCTTACCTTATGTTTTTTGTTTTCTTGATTTGATCAGAGAAAAAGGTTTCCACAATGTCCCTAAAATCCATTTCACTGACAAGTTCACTTTCAATTGACATCAGTGAAAGCGACTGGAGGCGTCCTTGTGTCATTTTACTCCTAAGTTTGTTTTTTATTCTTGCCATAAGAGAAAATGACCGTTCTCCTTCACAATTGCTGATTGGCAGTGTCAAGAACATTCTAAGAGCACAAATACATACAAGCTGATTGTAGTCCACATTCTTGGATTATTTTCAGCAAACGTGCTGGTGATCTGTCTTGCTCCGTTTTAATAAAACCTCGGAACTGAATCAATTCATGAATCAGATCATCAGGGTAAGCCAAAGCTAGTCGATGGGCCTGTTCTATGACATTACTAGAATCGGATTCGTCAGACACGAAAAGAAAACCAAATAGGTCGTTTAAGTGCGTGTACGCATCAAGTCGATGGTTAAGGCAGCTCCCAAGCTTATCAATAGCAACAATAAAAGTTTCCACTTTACATTTCTGTCTTCCAATGAGAGTGTTTGTATCCACCTCTGTACCTCCCTCATACGTGAAGTTTTTGCGTTTCCTCTTCTCTGTTGGTCATGCCTATAGAACTGGCACACACCTGGCACATTTAAAGCTTCCGTTTCAAATTGTTCTAATCGATCCCGCTGAGCTAAAAGAAAGTTGCGTAATGATTTAAGTAAAAACGTCAGGCAGCGTGCATTTTGATTGGTCACTTCATAAACATAGTTACTTAGCTAACCAATTATATTATATAGGGCAAATAAAAAAAGGCTTAATAAAATCAAAGTGAGTTTTTTGGGCCCGGCCCCTCTGTGATTTTGGGCCCTGGGCACGTGCCCGGTAGGCCCGTGCGGAAATCCGTCTTTGGCTATGTACAGGTGCAGTGATCGATAAGCAGCTCTGACAGCTGATGCTTAAAGTTAGTGAGGGAGATAGGAACCGCCAGCTTCAAGGATTTTTACAATTTGTTCCAGTCATTGGCAGCAGAGAACTGGAAGGAATGGCGGCCAAAGGAGGTGTTGGCTTTGGGGGTGACCAGTGAAATATACCTGCCGGAGCACATGCTACAGCTGGTGTTGCTATGGTGACCAGCGAGCTGAGATAAGGTGGGGATTTACCTAGTAAAGACTTATAGATGACCATCTGTGTTAATGATGATAATTCTGTAATTTATTTCACCACTATAGTCTATTTATTGTCCTACCTCCTAACCTTACTGCATTTTTGCACTACATTTTGCACTCTGTATATAGATTTTTCTATTGTGTTTTTGACTGTTTGTTTAATGTGTAACTCTGTGTTGTTATTTGTCGCACTGCTTTGCTTTGTCTTGGCCAGGTCGCAGTTGCAAATGAGAACTTGTTCTCAACTGACCTACCTGGTTAAATAAAGGTGAAATAACAAAAATAAAAATATTCGTTTGGTGACGAATATGTAGTGAGGGCCAGCCAACGAGAGCGTATAGGTCGTGGTGGGTAGTATATGGGGCTTTGGTAACAAAACGTATGGCACTGTGATAGACTACATCCAATTTGCTGAGTAGAGTGTTGGAGGCCATTTTGTAAATGACATCGCCGAAGTCAAGGATCGGTAGGATGGCCAGTTTTACAAGGGCATGTTAGGCAGCATGAGTGAAGGAGGCTTTGTTGCGAAATAGGAAGCCGATTCTAGATTTAATTTTGGATTGGAGATGTTTAGTGTGAGTCTGGAAGGAGAGTTTACAGTCTAACCAGACGCCTAGGTATTTGTAGGTGTCCACGTAATGTAAGTCAGACCCGTCGAGAGTAGTGATGATAGTCCGGTGGTCGGGTGTGGGCAGCGTTCGATTGAAAAGCATGCATTTAGTTTTACTAGCATTTACGAGCAGTTGGAGGCCATGGAAGGAGTGTTGTATGGCATTGAAGCTTGTTTGAAGGTTACTTAACACAGTGTCCAAAGAGGGGCCAGATGTATACAGAATGGTGTCGTCTGCGTAGAGATGGATCAGAGAGTCACCAGCAGCGAGAGCGACATCGTTGATATATATAGAGAATAGAGTTGGCCCAAGAATTGAACCCTGTGGCACCCCCACAGAGACTGCCAGAGGACCGGACAACAGGCCCTCCGATTTGACACACTGAACTCTGTCTGAGAAGTAGTTGGAGAACCAGGCAAGGCAGTCACTTGAGAAACCAAGGCTGTTGAGTCTGCCAATAAGAATGCAGTGATTGACAGAGTCGAAAGCCTTGGCCAGGTCGATGAAGACGGCTGCACAGTACTGTCTTTTATCAATGGCGGTTATGATATCGTTTAGTACCTTGAGCGTGGCTGAGGTGCACCCATGACCAGCTCGGAAACCAGCAACTTAGAACTGCCAACAAGTGCTCAGCATATGTGGGAACTCATTCAAGGCTGTTGGAAAAGCATTCCTCATGAAGATGGTTGAGAGAATGCCAAGACTATGCAAATCTGTTATCAAGGCAAAAGGGAGGCCACTTTAATTTAAATTATACTTTGATTTGTTAAACACTTTTTTGGTTACTACATGATTCCATATGTGTTATTTTCATAGTTTTGATGACTTCACTACAATGTAGAAAATAGTGAAAATAAAGAAAAACCCTTGAATGAGTAGGTGTCCAAACGTTTGACTGGTACTGTATATATTAGGTGTTGTGTATTAGTCTGTAGGGCATCATAAACCCATCAGTAAAGTCAACTCCCCCTTAGCTATAACCTACTACATCTGCTGGGCTGAAACAAAGAATACCGTCTAACGCAGTAGCGCTAAAATACCAGAGAAAACAAGAAAATATTATCTTTTGTTGCCGTCTCAACCCCTTTCTTCCCTCATTAAAAGGTTAAAAAAGGTAAATCTGGTTCATGAAAAAAATTCAAAGACTGATGTGATTGTAAAGCAGAGAATAGAGGAGAGTTCAACTGGTTGCCTCATTGGCTGACTCCTAACTCTGTTCTTTCGCATACGAGTACGCACACGCACAGCACTTCACCACAGGTCTAGGATCAGATTCCACAACCCCCCATTCGTAACCTTGACTGTTAGGAGAAATGAAAAAGATATGACCCAGTATCAGTGGTTAGGGGCTAACTCTGTCCTCAGGTCACGGACACCAATGCCGCTCTACCAGACGAGCTAAACACCTTCTCACGCTTCGAGCATAACAAGCCGCCGAGGAGAGCCCCTGAGGACAACATGAGCAACGCACTTGTGGGTGTACTGTAAGTAATTCAAACGTGTTAACCCTTGCAAGGCTGCCGGCCTAGACCCCCTCAGAGCATGCCAAACCAGCTAGCTGAGATTTCCCTCTCTAGGTCAGGCTGTTATCACCACCTTCTTTGTTTTCGAGCTGTAGCACTTGCTTCCATCATCATCAAGAGGCTAGTCAAAGACCACATCATGTCCTCCCTCCCCGATACACTCAACCCTCTCCAATTTTACTACCGCCCCAACAGATCCATGGACAACGCAATCGCCATTGCACTGCACACTGCTCTCACCCACCTGGACAAAAGGAATGCATACGTGAGGATGGTAGGCCTGATTACCAACAACGACGAGATGGCCTACAGAGAGGAGGTAGGCACTCTGTGTGGTGCTAGGTAAACAACCTCAACTTCAGAAAAAATTAAAAGGAGCTGATTGTGGACTTCAGGAGGAACCAGGCTGGGCGCGCCCCCATCCTCATCAACGGGATCGCCATTGAGATGGTCAAAAGCATTCAGTTCCTCTGCGTACACATCTCAGAGGAGCCGAAATGTTCAAACCACATGGACACCACGGTAAAGGCACAACGGCGACTCTACAACCTCAGGAGGCTGAAAAATGTGTCCTGTCCAAGAGGGGCCCTCACAGTGTTCAACAGGAGCACCATAGAGCGCATACTGCCGGGCTGCATCACAGCCTGGTACGGCAACTCCACCGCCACTGACCGCAACGTTCTTCAGAGGGTGGTACGATCAGCCGAACGCACCATTGGGTGCACACTGCCTGCCCTCCATTTATCATTATTACAGTTGTAAATATGTATATATTATTATTTGTATTATTGTCCCATTCACTTCTCTTGACCTACACGGTTGGAGCTTGAAGCTTAAGAATTTCACTGTACCCAGCAGTTACATATTTGACCCTGTGCTCGTGACTAATAAAGTCTAAACTAAACCCTCCTCCCTCACCTCCTCCTACTTCCTCCCCCATCCTCTGTAGCAAGCCCTGTATCATAGCCCACAACACAATGGCTTATCACTGCAACTGAACACACACACACACACACACACACACACACACACACACACACACAAACAAGACACATGGAGCACCTTATCAAAACTGACCATCGCCTCAGTCCTTCTCTGATTCGTACACCCATCTTAATCATATCAGGGACTGACTGGACACAACAGTAATAAACACTAAACTTCTTAGTGAATCATATCTTCACCGGGGTACAATAATTTATGTCTAATAACAAAGAGCTGATATACTTGAAGTATTGTATTGGGGTACAGTATTGTATTGGGGTACAGTATTGTATTTGGGTACAGTACAGTATTAACGCACATTGGACTTGGTCCCCTTGTATTCCACAACCTTAGAAAAAAAACACTTCACAAATCAAAAAGTAAGTCAAAAAGTAAGTCAACGCAGTTCAAAAAGAGAAGCTCTAAATTCGATTATGTCCTTGCATGCTGACTTGTGACTAAAACGGGACGCTCCAGACCTCATTGTCAAAAGGCAGAAATGTAATCCTCCTAATACTCGGGGCATCTTTATACAGCATGCCACGAGACTCTGAAAACTAACATAATATGGAGCTTGTTTTGTCTGCGGATGAGAAAAGGGACATTTTATTATGGTGAGGAGGAATGAAGGACTTGAGTAATGAAGGATGGATGGATGGAGCTAAAGCCTCTCATCATGTCCTTGCAACGTTGTCTCATGACACACACACACACACACACACACACACACCGAATCCTCTCGTCTTGTCCTTATACAGGACTGTCCTCAGAGGGAATCGTAAAATGGACGAAGGAGCACCAGAGTAATAAAACAAGGCTAATGACTTCACTCCAATTAGAGCAATCATAAAACAGTGTTTAAGACAACCACTATCACACTTGACCTCAAGTCTAGGAATTGAGCGGTCTGAAACTCCAGTGCTGCTACGGAGGGTATTTAACTGTTTTACAATTCTTATGTTGACCGGTAGCTATAGCTACATGTCTCATATTTTAGTTGATAGGGTGGATTGATTGGATTCATGTTGGTGGTAGTCCCGTGTAGCTCAGATGGTAGAGCATGGTGCTTGCAACGCTAGAGTTGTGGGTTCAATTCCCACGGGAACCAGTACGAAAAAAAAAGTACGAACATGTACGCACTAACTGTAAGTCGCTCTGGATAAGACAAATGTAAATGTTGTCAACAATTTGTTGACTCAAATGGGGTTCAGTGGGGGTGTCAGGGAGTCAACCGATCTACATTCAGGTCTATAAAGGCACTAATATGAATAGGGTGTGTGATGATTGTATGGTGAGGATGGGAAATTGTACAATTCTGTCACCTAAAATCATTTCAATGGTCTCTATTATCGATTAATGATAATAAATATCACATTTGAAGAATAATAGTCCAGGAATGACAGTCATCAGCGTGATTAATGTGATAAGAGCAGAGACCGTTCTGTAGAATCCATTTGCTCCCTACTGCTACCCAGACCACCGTGAAGAGTCGTTAAACACTCGGCTAGTTTTGATCTCAATGAAATCTCCCCAATGTGTCCATTATCATCCGGTATGACCTCTTCCAGGTTTCATATGGGGGAAATCTCTATTCCATATAGGCCTATTGCACAACTCTGGCCTAAATAATTGCACTGCACTATATAGGGAATATGATTAGGACTCATACACAATTCCATGGAAGTTCCCATAATTCTAGGAGGATTACACCTCAAACAAAGCCTTGACAATTGCTTAACTGCAGAATTAACTGCTTAACGCAGTGCTGATGTCTTTATGAGGTTATTATATATTTTAGACTGCTTCTGTACCTCCCCGCAGGCCGACATCACAGAACGATTAACGATTGAACGAAACAAATTCATCGTGCCTCACATCAAGGATTTGCAAGGCTAGCATAGTGGGAAACGCTAGTTTGATATAATCCGGGGTAACGTTCGAAATTGCCTCAAAGGAGGTACAAATCTCAGATGTCGTGCCTCGTTGCCTTTTGCCTGAATGTTGAGCCTCTAATTTTTTCCCTTCCGTTTCTAGGTAGAACCAGCCACTGCTGCCCAGCCCACAGTCTGACTAATGGACTCAGTTGGCCATTGACAGAAGAGGACATACACCAACAATGGCATACAGCAGCACACACACACACACACACACACACAAACAAACTACCAACAGGCCAAATACACACAAGAATATAAATGAAGCCATTTCAGATAGCGGTGAAAAGATCCTCCTAATGGAACACTTCTATTCATCTCCGTGGCTTTCTGAAAAGTCTCTCCTCTTCCTCCATCACCCCTCGGTAAATGAATCTTCAAAATACTGTTTACCAGCGAGCCAGAATAGCAGGGGGGGGGGGGGGGATTTTACTCGCAAATGCGTCCTCCGGGTGTACATGTCAATGCCTTCCCATCTGATTGCTTTGGCATTCACGTCTGAATGGGCTCTGGAGAGCAAGGTAAACAGTGAGAGAGAGAGAGACAGGGACACTAAGGAAAGATTTCTTAAATTGGTCTCTGAGTTTTGTGAGCGACCAAATTTAGATTTTTTTTTACCATTCACCAATATCTACAGTAAGAATCTGGGCTGAGTTCCCATGACAAACAGCTTAAAAACAACCCAGGCCGCCCGCCGGCGGTGATACCCACAACTCTCTGATTCTGTTCAGCCCCCAGAATCCTCCAAACCAAAGATGTTGTCGAGGCAACAGCTGGACATTGACTTTCCACCATCAAAAGGAGCTTTGCTCAGATTGTCTTGGAATCTGCGAGACGCAGGTCAAAAGACACACGATTAGGGATCGACAGAGACACGGTGAGGGAAATGGAGGAAATGATCTGCCCTGGTCTCTGATGAAGCTAAGTAGCCTGTTAGCTTACTGTATTGTCTGATTCACACTATAGGGCCAAACCGAGCCAAGCCCAGCTGTACTGGGCTGGCAAAAAAACAAATCTAAATCAGCTCAGTACGGTTCGGGTCAGCCCTATATGTTTGAATCAAGCATAAAGGTTGATAATGCTCCTAGGGCTACAGGCCTGGAGATGTGAAAACGAATATTAGGTCTACCTCTGGGTATCCATTAGGGCTGTGTGGTGAGTTATGTCTGAATACGGCACTCCATCATAACACACCTTGGAGTGAACAGTGATGGCATTGAGGATGGGTTTGTGTCCTTTTTTGGCCATGAAAGGAAAGTATTTATTTTGGGAGTGGGAGTGCAGAGAGTCTACAACAGCAGTAACCTGCAGGAAGCCTCTTTACTCTAATGGCTTGTCCAGCTGTTCCACCTTGGTCTTATTCTTCCACCGTGCCTATCGCAGAAAGGAACGACAGAGGCCATTTTGACTCAACATCCAGGGCCAGAGCAGCAGCAAGTACACTTCGGCCCTCTGCACGCTCCATTAAACAAGGAACAGGGGAAAGAATCAAGCCTTGAATGTTCCTGGCCCCAAGCCCTGCTGCCTTCGACAGGACTAGGCTCTTGTCCCTTGTCTATGCTCAGACTAGGTTGTTTCAAGTGTCGGCCTGTAGCTATAAAGACATTTTCCCCCAGAACGAAAACAGTGTAAACACACCCAACAAACCTCCACAGGTTCAGGGTATAAAAATCTAATGGTAGAACAGGACAAATACCTTGACATTGTTTAGATGCTCTTGTAGTTTATTATTTATTATAGCAACGTTTCAACCACAAGGGACTTCATCAGCCTCAAGCCTGAACCGGCATTTTCTTAATTCTCCCAGAGAGTGAGGTCTTGACAATTTCTGTCCATGGGCCCTAAGACCAACCGGACTACTAGCCACTCCTCCCTCGTCTACACTGATGCTAGGTTGTTTAAAATGTCCACCTGTAGCCAGCGCTGAGAACGTAAACAACAAGGAACACTGCAGCGCCAAGGAGTTGGGCTTCAGAAGAGGCCTACAGTTTTATGGTGGCTCTCATTTCTTGGCACCACTCTTAATAATCTAAGATGACAGGTTGTAACTTTGTTATTTATTTGAATTGACTATCGTGCAAATCAAAGCAACTGTATAGAAACAGTGAAGGTAAAGTTTCATCAAGCCATCAATCCTTTTTGACAGCATAGCTGAACAGGACTTTCCAAAACACACAGGACAAAAACAACAGGATGGAACTGTAACCTTTAATTTATTTCCACCAACAACCTTCAGCTGTAGTTGGAAAAATACTGGATGACGGAACCTAAGGCAAAGAGACGCGCATGACTTTTATTTGACCACTTTAAAGTACACAACAGGACATCCTGATTCACACAGCAATGTTCTCCAAACACTTAGGTGCTCTAGTCTATTCAATCAAAACTGGCAACCAGTATTCTGATATAAGACCACTGTAATAAACTATTTCAGAATTCTTGTTCCTCACCGAAAACCTTGTTTTACTGATTCAAACCAAAGTGTCGCCCCAGCACGATAATAAAGTATTTTAAGTTTTGAATGTTTTGGTTTTAATTGAGCAAAGCCTAACATAATGAGCAGGCCTATGGCCTAAAATAACGATTAGGGGACCCATAGTAAAATAACTAGATAGAGAGTAAAGGGCCAATCTGATCCAAAAGGGCTTTGCTGACCCAGTTTCAGTCAGTTAGAGTAGTGGATGATATTAGCAAAGCAATTAAGTGAGATGACAGCCATCAGGCAGGGCAAGCTGTCAGGCACAGGGCCAGATTGACACAGATAGAAGCACCATCTCTCTACCCTGTAATGGCTATTGATTTCTACTGCCAAAACAAGAGCCCTCCTCTCAGACACAGAAGTGGCTGCTAACCCAAATTGGTAAAAGTATTAAAAAAATTATGACAGAATGAAAGATGTGAAGAGGGAGAAATAGACATGGTGGGGCACTGTGGGTGAGATCTGCCTTGGTCTGGGGGTTCGGCTGGAAGGAACGGCAGGGCAGAAGGGTAGTGACCCTGCGGCATCACTCCAAGGGAGAATGTTTCTGATACTCAGAGGATCAACACTGAGGAAGAGGAAAGGGGAGAATGGCCCTATATGGTAGAATTCATTTAATTTTTGCTGTGGTTGTTTTCTTTCAGAACAAAATACGTGGGAAGTATAAAAGATTCAAACAACAATCCAGGACAGAGAGAAAGAACAATGAGTTGCAGTGTCTTTCACGCTTTCAGACTCGGCTTTACTAATTAGCTGAATAAAAATTAGATAGGTGATCTGCCAAACTGCAAAAAAACAAACAATTAAACACATTAGCCAACACAATAGGCATAGACTAGAAATCACTGTCCACTTTAAGGAATGGAACACTAGTCACTTTCATGTTTACATATCTGGCATTACTCATCTCATATGTAGATACTATATTCTATACTATGGTATCTTAGTCAATTAATTATGTTTAAATATCTTGCATTACTCATCTCATATGTATATACACTGTATTCTATACTATTCTACTGTATCTTAGTCCGTTCCGCTCTGACATCGCTCGTCCATATATGTATATAGTTTTAATTAATTCCTACTTAGATGTGTGTATTGGGTATATGTTGTGTAGTTTGTTAGATATTACTGCACTGTCGGAGCTAGAAGCACAAGCATTTCGCTACACCTGATAATAACATCTGCTAATCACGTTTGTGACCAATCAAATTTGATTTGAATAATAGCATGCCACATACAAACAGAATGTCAATAAATGAAGTAATTAATTTATTGATAAAAATCTGTTCTAATCCAATCCTGCATAAACTCATGTTACGCAAATAAATTAGGACCCGACAAATTCTACACTGAACAAAAATAAAACGCAACATGCAAAAATTTCTACGATTTTACTGAGTTACAGTTCATATAAGGAAATGTGACCCGTTTCAAGAAGGTAGGTGTGCAAAGAGTGTGCAAAGTTGTCATCAAGGCAAAGGGTGGCTACTTTAAAGAATCTAAAATACATTTAGATTTGTTTAACACTTTTTTGGTTACTACATGAATCCATGTGTTATTTCATAGTTTTGATGTCTTCACTATTATTCTACAATGTAGAAAATAGTAAAAAGAAAAGAAAAACGCTTGAATGAGTAGGTATCCAAACTTTTGACTGGTACTGTAGCTAGCGAACTTTAGCATGCTGGCTCGCTAGCTACCGTTACATGTATAATCTGTGTAGTAATATTATTTGTATGTCAGAAATTCATTTGCATTGCTAGTTATAGCCGAATGTTAGCTAGCTAGCTTTAGCTAACTACAGAGTCATACTCCAGCATTTTATGCATAGTGGCTAGCTATGACAATCCATTTGTACTGTGGCTATGGGATGTTATTAAGGTTCATTGTTTAGGTAGCTAGCTAAACAAAAAAGACTCCACTTCGCAAGATGAGGATTACATGACCCATCAAGTTAGCCAGGTCTGTCTGGGGGTGATTATGGCCATCTATTGTGTTTTGTAAACATTTGTACATGTCTATTTTCAGCTTCCAGGAATTGTGTACAGATCCTTGCGACATGGGGATGTGCATTATCATGCTGAAACATGACTTGATGGCGGCGGATAAATGCCATGACAATGGGCCTCAGGATCTTATCACGGTAAAATGCAATTGTTTACGGTGTCCTAGGCTTATGCCTACCATAACCCCACCATGGGGCACTCTGTTCACAACATTGACATCAGCAAACCACTCGCCCACACGGCGCCATACACGCTGTCTGACATCATGCTCACCTTCAATAGCCACTGGAGAAGTGTGCTCTTCACGGATGAATCCCGGTTTCAACTGTACCCATTCTCTGGCAACAGCTCTGGTGGACATTCCTGCAGTCAGAATGCCAATTGCATGCTCACTCAAAACTTGAGACATATATATGTGGCATTGTGTTGTGTGACAAAACTGCACATTTTATTGTCACCAGCACACCTGTGTAATGATACTGCTGTTTAATCAGCTTCTTGATATGCCACACCTGTCAGGTGGATGGATTATCTTGGCAAAGGAGAAATGCTCAAACTTTTTGTGCATATGGAACATTTCTGGGATCTTTTATTTCAGTTTATGAAACATAGGACCAACACGTGTTGCATTTATATTTTTGTTCAGTAGAATATACTTTTTTGTTTGAGTTTCTTGGAAGTCATATTCCTCATGGCATGGGGAGTGTGTGTGGGAGGATACAGGGCTGGACAGTGCAGTACTGTGGTGTATCATCTGGTTTTAATCCTCTACTTAAAGACCTGACAACCACCTTGACTCTCAAATGAAATGGAATGGACCAGAGAGGGAATGACAGATGTGCAGCAGCAATCAGAAAGCAAATAGATTACAGGCCAAATGTAATAAAAAAAAAAAAAAACATTTTACAGTATATCTGCGTTATAATAGGCCATGAATCATAGGGCCAAATCAGATTTGAAGTGATTACAAGAGACAGCTTCGCTTCAAATCATCTGTTACACTGCACAGTCAGGGCATGTGTTGTTCTGTTCAATCCCAGAATGCATTGCACCAGGGGGTTAGGCCCTGATGGAACATAGAGGTCCAGGTATTTGCTGGTGTTCTCTTTGACATGTCTGATATCTGGTTTGATTGGAGTGATGGACAGATGACTAAAAAGACAACTGGTGATTTTTTTAAAGCAGAAAATCAATGTTTCCATTTGAACAACACATCCGTGAATGCCTATTAATATCTGTGCCTAAAATTTAACTTAAATAATAATGGGACCATGACTTAAAAATAGGCACTTGTGATGCTGTGTTCATTATGTTAGCAGTATTTGAATAGCACTGTAAACATGACCCTCAGTCTAAATATACATAAAAAGCCACTGCAGCAAACATCTAGAGGTTCTGGTATTGTCTGTTCTCTTTGTGTGATCCTTATGGTTTTCCTTTCATCCTCCTGATGGTTGAATGCTAGGCCAGGGTATCTGCCCATTTAAGTGTTAGTTTTTTTAACTGCTGTCCGTCTTCCCTGGAAAGCAGAGTGCCTGCTGAGATCTGAGGGATAACGTGAACTCTGTTCCGTTCTCTGGACTTGACAATCACACACCGTTCTGTACATCTGACTGCTCGCTGGTTTAGAAATGGCTGCTGGGATGGATGGATGGATGGATGGATGGCTGCTGGGAGGGAGGGAGGGATGGCTACTGGGAGGGAGGTAGGGATGGCTATTGGGAGGGAGGGATGGCTACTGGGAGGGAGGGAGAGATGGCTACTGGGAGGGAGGGAGGGATGGCTACTGGGAGGGAGGGAGGGAGGGATGGCTACTGGGAGGGAGGTAGGGAGGGATGGCTACTGGGAGGGAGGTATGTCTTTCTGAAAGCTTAACAACTCATGTTTTCATTTTCCAGTTTACTACTACTAGCCAACACTGTACATCTCACTAGTTCATTGTAAAGGTTTAAAAAAAAAAAAAAAAAAAATTATTTAATTATATATATATATATATATATATATATATATATATATATATATATATAATTAAATTAAAGCAACAATGGAAGATTTGCCTCCAAAACACAAGATACTTTTTTAGTTATCAGTTTCCTACAAACAACGTTCATTCGTCTGGTATTTTGCTTTTTAAAAATCAGCCTGCTAAAAAAAATAAAAAAAAAAAAAAAAAAACAGCTGACCATTTTCTTCTCTCAAAAACAACTTTGCAAACCACACGGGCATTCTTCAGTTTACTACTTGGAGAGAAAGAGCTGTGTCCGTATATAAAATCTCCATCGTCTCATGCCAGGAGTGGATGGGTTTAAAACTGACAGAGGATTTGTTACAGTTGATTGCTCTGAAAACACACTGGTTCAGAAAAAAGTTGGGGGGCACAATTACGTGAAATGTCATACTGTGGTAGGAATGCACTTCGCCAGGTCTCCTGCATCGGAGCAGCCCCTCTTTCCTCTTATAATGTTGGCTTGACATCTGTACAGCACATGTACCGTCCATAAATCTGTGTGTGGATCGGTTTAAATTGTTTTACACAGGCAGCACATGGGACAGTCCGTGGATCTGTTTAAATGGTTTTACACAGGCAGCACATGGACAGTCCGTATATCTAGAAGAGTGATTACCGTCCCCTTTACTTCACTACTGTATCAGTAGGACCACATTCTCTTTTATAAAAACTAAAGCTATGTATGTTTGGTTTGATTGATGGAATTGAATTAATTCCATGGACAACCCATGGATCTAGAGAAGAGTGATAGACTGCGTATCTATATAAATAAAACATTGTTTGCTTGAATTAATTCATTTTCTATCAAATAATTTCCTGAGAGGATAAGATCTAACCTCATGAGCCTGGTGGGCGGCTGTCAGTTTTGTCATAAGCCCATCAAAATAAGCATTTTAACTACTGCAAGGTCATACTGTACAAAAGCTACAGTACTGACAGATATGTCAGTACATAAATGTCTGAACTGGCTCTGGTTGTTGAGGAAGTAGAACACAGTGCTGCACAGTTATTCTGTTCACGCCTCCAGCAGACCAGAACCCTTACCCATGCTGCTGAACAGCAGTGGCAAATACAATTTAACATCCCAGACGTTCCTCTACATATGTAGGATAGAGATATGTGCTCGGTAATGAGTTGCACTCTGCAATGGGCAATTAAAACCTTTGTCAAAATAAGGAGATATGTAATAACACTGCGGTGCATTGGGCCGGCTGATATTCAGCAATTATTTCAGAGTAAATTTTCACTCAGTTGACCATAAATGATAAAACAGAACATTTGAATAATTTTTCCGATAAGAGGTCCCTCTGTTAGGGGAATTATTTCATCCGAGGACATTGGGTAGTTAGAAGATACATAATGAACATTTAGCAGCAGGACTGTTCAGAGCAGGGAAATCACTCCCTTACCAGGGTCTGTCCTCCATGGATTAAACACACAGTCCTAATAACACTGCTTAATTGAGATAACATAACAATGAATGGGCCAACCTATGTCTGAGAATATACTTATATAAACTATGTAATCTGAGGCTAGTAATATAATAACAAAATGGAATAAAATAGAATTGGCTGTGAAAGTGGCAGCCACTCGTGCTTTACATCCGTAGTGATTCCCATGCCGCTTTACATCCATAGTGATTCCCATACCGTTTTACATCCATAGTGATTCCCATGCCGCTTTGAAAGGGCTTTACTATTATATAATCAAATTCATTAATTCGATAGAGAGATGGCGATGGAGAGAGAGATTCCTGTTTATGGACGAATTGACGTCTACCAGCAGTGGTGATTTTAGCATATAAATATTTGTTGGGCAAACTAAAAACATATACAGTGGGGAGAACAAGTATTTGATACACTGCCGATTTTGCAGGTTTTCCCACTTGCAAAGCATGTAGAGGTCTGTAATTTTTATCATAGGTACTCTTCAACTGTGAGTGACAGAATCTAAAACAAAAATCCAGAAAATCACATTGTATGATTTTTAAGTAATTAATTTGCATTTTATTGCATGACATAAGTATTTGATACATCAGAAAAGCAGAACTTAATATTTGGTACAGAAACCTTTGTTTGCAATTACAGAGATCATACGTTTCCTGTAGTTCTTGACCAGGTTTGCACACACTGCAGCAGGGATTTTGGCCCACTCCTCCATCCAGATCCTTCAGGTTTCGGGGCTGTCGCTGGGCAATACGGACTTTCAGCTCCCTCCAAAGATTTTCTATTGGGTTCAGGTCTGGAGACTGGCTAGGCCACTCCAGGACCTTGAGATGCTTCTTACGGAGCAACTCCTTAGTTGCCCTGGCTGTGTGTTTCGGGTCGTTGTCATGCTGGAAGAACCAGCCATGACCCATCTTCAATGCTCTTACTGAGGGAAGGAGGTTGTTGGCCAAGATCTCGCGATACATGGTCCCATCCATCCTCCCCTCAATACGGTGCAGTCGTCCTGTCCCCTTTGCAGAAAAGCATCCCCAAAGAATGATGTTTCCACCTCCATGCTTCACGGTTGGGATGGTGTTCTTGGGGTTGTACTCATCCTTCTTCTTCCTCCAAACACGGCGAGTGGAGTTTAGACCAAAAAGCTATATTTTTGTCTCATCAGACCACATGACCTTCTCCCATTCCTCCTCTGGATGATCCAGATGGTCATTGGCAAACTTCAGACGGGCCTGGACATGCGCTGGCTTGAGAAGGGGGACCTTGCGTGCGCTGCAGGATTTTAATCCATGACGGCGCAGTGTGTTACTAATGGTTTTCTTTGAGACTGTGGTCCCAGCTCTCTTCAGGTCATTGACCAAGTCCTGCCGTGTAGTTCTGGGCTGATCCCTCACCTTCCTCATGATCATTGATGCCCCACGAGGTGAGATCTTGCATGGTGCCCCAGACCGAGGGAGATTGACCGTCATCTTGAACTTCTTCCATTTTCTAATAATTGCGCCAACAGTTGTTGCCTTCTCACCAAGCTGCTTGCCTATTGTCCTGTAGCCCATCCCAGCCTTGTGCAGGTCTACAATTTTATCCCTGATGTCCTTACACAGCTGTTTGATTGAGTGTGTGGAGTCCGTTTGATTGAGTGTGCGGACAGGTGTCTTTTATACAGGTAACGAGTTCAAACAGGTGCAGTTAATACAGGTAATGAGTGGAGAACAGGAGGGCTTCTTAAAGAAAAACTAACAGGTCTGTGAGAGACGGAATTCTTACTGGTTGGTAGGTGATCAAATACTTATGTCATGCAATAAAATGCAAATTAATTATTTAAAAATCATACAATGTGATTTTCTGGATTTTTGTTTTAGATTCCGTCTCTCACAGTTGAAGTGTACCTATGATAACAATTACAGACCTCTACATGCTTTGTAAGTAGGAAAACCTCCAAAATCGGCAGTGTATCAAATACTTGTTCTCCCCACTGTATATATCTTTTTAGATGCATGCCAGCAAACCCACCAACACAAAACAAAAAATGGCATTAACTGCATTATAACGGTGACCACACACTGTTAGGGCCTACATAAAGCTGTCCCAACAGCAGAGTCCCAACACCATACCATTGCCTCACCTGGCTATCAGCGAAGCCTTGTCTGGTAGCGAAACAGTTCATTCAGCCTTATTTACTGCCTTTTAAAAAAACATAGCTGATATGGCTGACTTGCTTAAACAAATGCGGTTTCTAATGACAATTGAGATGTACAAACTATGGCATAAGGGGACGACGAGCGAATAACAGGCAATCCGTAATTTCGATTAAGACATTAATGAGCGAGCTACGGACGTAGTCAATATAACTATTTGTTTAGCACTTTCTAAATGTACAGGGACAGAATTCAGAACATGGGCCATTCTTACAGTATTCCAAGTACTGCAAGAACTTGTACACCAAGTCAAAACCGTAGGATAAATGAAGGGGGCATATATGCAGACAATGAAAAGGCAATAGGCTACATGTGCACCACCAAGTCAGAACAGTAGGCGAAATTAGGAGGTGAAACGGGACCAAATTATTAGGGTTGAGGCACATGGGCTACTAACAGCTTACTACACAACATACTCTTAAGTATTACTTTCTTAGCTACAGTATACATATCTCCCTGGCATATTACATAATTTATGCAGCAGCATACAATACATTTTTGGACTTGTTGTGCTGTGCTCACTTGAACAGGAAGGTGGAGCGGCGGTCCTTCTCATGGGCAAATTTTGTCAAACTTTGTCATCAAAGTCTAGCATTCTCTGGATTTATGGTGCTTTCAAGTCAACTGGGATCTCTGAAAAAAAACAAGGTCAAATCATGATGACGTCAGTGATCTTCAGGTCGGAGCTCTAGAAAAAGGCCCAAGTTCCCGACTTGCAATTCCGAATTGGATGACCATTCAAAATGTATTTTCCCATTCGGTTATCGTTTTTCTTCAGAGTTCTCAGTTGTCTTGAACTCACTGAAATCAGATTTTACAGTTATTTTGAGCACGGCAGAAGTCATACTGGACTGACACCATGGCTGATGCTGAATGTTTTTCCTTTTAAGCTTGAAAATAAAAAAAGAGACCCTTAAACCCAGACTTGGGACCACACACCCACTCCACTGAATGTTTTAATTTATTTTTTATTGAACCTTTATTTAACTAGGCAAGTCAGTTAAGCACTCTAGCACCGAGATACAGTGCCTTAGACCACTGCACCACTCGGGAGCCCAAATAGGAGGCTAGTGATTGCTTTGCAATGCTTGCAGTTAGCCACTGATTCCTTCCAAACCACTCATTGTTGAATTTGCGATTTCCAACTTATTGTGTAATGTTTATGTCCAATGGCCGATGAGCACCAATACGTTTTATCTATTTTTTTTTCTCTTCATTATTTCTCTTCATATGACAAGGATTAAAAAGGATTTGCCAGTAGATTGTCGACTTGATTCATGATGACTGCTAGCAAAGATTTTGAAAGTATGACATTGACATCAAATCACGTTATATCTGTGGCCAATGACTTTGAGCCTTATTGGATGGGCACTTCTAATGTAACTCTGGCAGCACCCAAGGGGCTTGAATTTGAGCACTACCCTTAGATTTGGCGGTGACATTTTGTGTCCCCATGAGTGACAGAACACTGAGCCAATCATGGCGCAACTAGAGAACATTACCAACCCCTGCGCTCCGTAATTTACGCTGGCTGTCCAACCACCACAGGAAGCACTGAGCTAGGCTGAAAACACCTGCATTTTGGAGCTGCCTTTCTCAAGAAAGCAATAAAGAAACCAAGTTGGTATGCTGCTTTATTAACTCAATTGTTTTTAAAGAATGTTTTACTTTGTTTGCAAACTGATGTGACACGTATTAATGCCAAAATAACATGCTAGAAAGGTGGGGCTCAAACACGACGGGTCGCCACAGTCTACCAGATACCTTTAAATTAGGTTTTTGCACATTGAAGACCATTCAAACAAACTAAAAAAGTTTGAAAGACTACAAGGCTGTTCTAAACAGGACTCAAACAAACACTAGACGACAGTGTGGACAGACGGATAGATGGATGTTGGTCCCCGACTGGTTGAATGGCAGCTAGGTGTTCTCTTTGGTGTTTGTGTGTAATGCTAGTCCTCACAGGAGGCTCTGGGCCAATAACACTGGGATGACAGAGCAACCGGTTGTCACTTTGGCAATGTAAACATGTTTCCCATGCCAATAAAGGACTTTGAATTGAATTGAGAGAAAGAGAACAGGAAAATGACACCCTATTCCCTATATAGTCCATAGCTCTGGTCAAACTTGCACTATAAAAAGGGAATAGCGTGCCATTTTGGACGCACAATATGCATTTGCCATAGTCAACGACACTACAGCTTTGTTCTTGAGGTGAATTAGCAACGACATCAAAATGACTTCTTGGGGTGGTTGGTGATTTAAGTGCTGATTTAAAACTACTACAGTACTGATATATAGGGCTTTGGGCATTTGGAAAAGGGGATAAATCAAGTCCATTATCGTCGATGTAAGCAAGCAATCAGACTAGGTACTGCTCTGTTACGCATACAGTATTTATTCCCCTCACAGCCACTTCCTCTTTAGCCACCACCATTTTGGAGCCACAGTAGCAGAGATCTTGCAGCATATCCCCCTGCCCACCACTGCAACTGGACACAGAATCAGACAAGGAAATCAAACCGCACACAGCAGAGAAACCGCACACAAAAGGCTATATGGAGCTCGTAACACTCCACAGATAGATATTGTACATTCACACGTCTAGGTGTCAAGTGGATTGAGGTTTCTCCATTTTTTCCCTGCATTAGATCACTGCTATAATACAAATTATGTCATTGCAACCACCCACTGAAGTGCACTCTAGAAGAAAAAAAACACAGCAGGCAACAAAAAGTTATGCAACGTATAGAGTAATAATTCTGGATAGAGTTGTGGGTTTAGTTGATTTCCCTTTAGATGGTGTTAATGCTAAAGCCTGGTACCTAATGGATGTTGAAGAGGCTGACACTGAGGGTGATTATACTGTGTGTGGGTTTCAGCAGTTCCTTCACAGATATTAAGCTCAATGGCCAGGGTGAGATGCCATGTTGTGACCCCTGCTGTGTGCGCTCGGTCCCCAGGGGTCTCCGCTCCCCGCAGCGCCACCCGACGCCCCCCACTGGGCGCAATGTCTTAATCACAATGTTTAGGTCTTGGAATCGCCAGTTTGTGTGTGTGTGTGTGTGTGTGTGTGTGTGTTGCCGTCCACACACAGTGTGTGAGCGCGAGCTCAGACTTTAAATTAGCGTTAAGTTTTATTTTGACAATGGATGTGTAGGCAGGGAGAGGCCGTTTGACTTTAATGACCAAGGGTTCTCTCACACACACACCATATGATGTCCATGTCAGAGGTCATATCTTTAGAATCTGCTTAGCAGACACCTTCACAGCTAAGAACCTCACAGAGTTAAATGAAACACCCTTCTTAAGGGTACAGGAGACATACATTTCCACCTTCGTCAGCAGGTGAGGGGAGCTTACCCCAGTACCCCTAACTAACCGGAGTATACAGTAACCAGTACCCCTAGCTAAGCGGAGTATGCAGAAACCAGTACCCCTAGCTAACCGGTATATACAGGAAACCAGTACCCCCAACTAACCCAGGAGCGTGATTCTACTAGGCCGCTCACACAACTGTCTGGAGTCACTCACAACATAAACAGAAACAGTGATGATTATTGCAAAAGGTACATTGTATAACTGAAACATTACAGTCATGGTGTGGTTTGGTCTAACATGGCTACCTATATTTCTTATTTTACTTTCCATCTCAAAAGACAAACATTAAAGCATTTTATTTGGTTTATCTTCGACACATCTACTTCTATTTAGAGTATCTCAGACAAATTAAATACTGAGATGTTTGCTTTACGATCAAAGGAACATCAAAGTGGTGAACCATGACCTGTTCACCGGACGCGTTACCTTGTCCCGGACCTCTCTCCCTCCCTCCCTCGGCAATGAAAAGCCAGCTGACATTTACTCCTGAGGTGCTGACCTGTTGCACCCTTTTTAACCACAGATTATTATTTGACCCTGGTGGTCATCTATGAACATCTTGAAGAACTATCTGGCCTTAATGGCCATGTACTCTTATAATCTCCACCCGGCACAGCCAGAAGACACCTGGCCACCCCTCAGAGCCTGGATACTTTCTCGGTTTCTTCCTAGGTTCCTTCCTTTCTAGGGAGTTTTTCCTAGCCACCCTGTTTCTGCATTGCTCACTCTTTGGGGTTTTAGGCTGGATTTCTGTATAAGCACTTTATGACATCTGCTGATATAGAAAGGGCTTTATACATACATTTGGTTGAAAGTCTGAACTATTTTGTTTCTGTTTGGTTTATTTGTACATGACAATGTTTGGATCAGAAGGGCTCCAGCTTCAACCTCTGCAGTCTTTTATAATCCATCGACCTGAAACCAGGCAACCAGTTCTGCACCTGAGAGGTTCAGCCCCCCAGTGAGAAGGCTGTGGGGTTTGGAGGTGGAACCCAGCACACATAACGTGTAGTGTTGAATCAGGGGTGCACTGACCAGAGTCAAACACACAGCCGAGTGAGTAGCGCACACACGTTCCCCCAAGTCCCTCAAGGGGACGACCTGGTCACCTCACTCGGGGATCAAAGGTGTGTGTCATTTTAATCAGGCAGCCCAGTGGGCGGCCCCATTAATTCAATTCCATTTTATCAGCGGTGTGTTGGGCCACCAGAGGGGATGACACATTCCTGGGGTCCTCCGGCCCAGCAGTAATCCCCTCTCTTAATGACCCGAGACCAGACACTAAACCCATCATTTCTCAGTGCCTGGCTGCAGTTTTTTTGCAAGATCTTCACAGGGATGAGTAGACAAAGACAGAGTCATTAAGTAATTCAAGTAATGACCCCCCCCCCCCACCAATTAAACCAATGGCGTAGGTGTACATATACAAGCACACAGTATTACAGGATCAAATAGTGTAATTTAATTTAACACTCGAACCGCTGGGCCTCGAGGGACCCCCCTTTCAAGCTAATGAGCAATCATTCGGACTGCAACATTCTAACAGTGTAATTCATACATTTCATATATGCCATCGCAAAAATAATCATTTGGTTGGGTTTATGAGAGTCTTGGGTAACAGAAAAATATGTTTATTTCATTTCAAATAACAATAGTAAAAACAATACACCACTAAAAACACCTAAATTCAAGTGTTCAAGTGCCTTTGTTACAACTATGAAACAGAAAGCAAACTATGAAAACATCAGTATATAGCCTGAACATCATTATAACGTAAATTGTGCTAAATAAAGTAAAAATCAGCACAAGGCAATAATAGAATAATAATTAATATAAGTCACTTTCACTTGCTTGTCACATTTTGACATAGGCCTACCTTGGTTTGGTTGTAGTGCGTAACAGTCTCTGGTTTTCTCTGTGTCCCCATCGATGGCAACTGTCGGATGCATGATTCTCATGACAGAAACTTTATTTCTTGCCTTGAGTCGTTAACGTGTGAGCGTTATCATTCTTCAGCAACATTGTGGAGTACAACAGCTGTGCAGGTATCTTATTTTGCACAGAGGGGGGGAGCTTCCGTCTCACTTTGCTCATGGTGCGAACCAGGCATGTTTCTTTGCAAGCAACTTGTTCGCCAGTGAAGTGGAGAAATTGTTCATGCCATTTCTCCCCTTGCCAATGTAAGGTTCCACAAGCCTCATCACCACATTCTCCGACACATGCTAACCTGCTGCGGATATTTTCCCAGATATAGAAAGCCTTTCAGCATGTACAATTATGCACGCTCACACTGTGTAGCCTATTCCAAGGAGGTCATAGTAGACTCATAAGACTGCTTGGATTCGGTGGACTGATATAGGGTACACACCATTTTAAGATTATAATTAGAATGGATAAATTTCACAATTGGTGATTAAATAATTATGCATCGTTCGCTTCCCCTCGCTCATCAACTCACCCATTCTCCCCATCATAATTGACTTAATTTCTTTAATCTGTTGTTATACAGTATGCGGGAAATTAGTTTCGGTATAGTTTAGGTTCAGTTTCGAGGCAATTATTGGGGTGATTATCAGCTGTGCACTGCACTTTCAACAGTCGGGAGAAGGAGTGGAGCAGGCCCTAAAGTCAGGAGAAGGAGGGGCAAACCATTTTTTTTAAATGACATCCCCTCCTAAAACTGGCTATAACTCCAGTTCTGTTTGTGATAAAGATCCTAACTACAGTGTGTTATATAGACTTAAGGAAAAGTCAAGGACGGAGGGGGGCATGCCTTAAATGGCAGAGTAAGATTTTTTTATTTTTTATTCATGAGCAGTCAAAATACTGTAACTGCTTCAGTGTAATTACCAAACTCACAGCTAATATTTAGAGTTAAACTCGCTGTGCTCCTTCTTGTTGTTCCAATACCAAGATACAGCACTGGGTATTTGTCTGTCATTTTGAATGCATCTGACCCTGACCAGATTTCTTTAATCACTCAAAACTCAATTTAAATAGCTCAAAAATATGTAATAAAAATAATAAATAATAGGGATACGTTTATTCAACAATCCTGAAACACGAAAAGAGAGCTATATTATGCAATTACCATCAGTCTTTGAGACAGTTTGAGAAATCACCATGGATATTTCAATGTTTGTTTGAAAACCGTATGCTCGACCGCATCAGATTATCTAGCCTCTTCAGAATCTGAGAGTGAAATACTTACTCTCGTCTCTAACATGTAGGCTCAGCATTCCCAAACAGTCCCATTAATGTTGGGCAAACTTCATTTCAACTTACTTTACCTGTTGTCTGACGATTTTGTCCCTATGTCAGATGTTATCTGAGACAGAATATCCACAGAGAAGTGTTATCAACCAGACTTTCAGTGGGCTGGTGTGTATATGGGTGTTTCGCACGCGACAAACACCCAACAATATGGCCTAATCGAATGTTGTCCCACGCAATCAGCTGGAAAATTTCACAATCACTTCCAGCCGATTGAAAGGAAACGTACATCGGTCGACTACGTTCAGTTACGTTCGGCTATTGTTTACATATTGTGCATCACATGCAATGCGTCAGGAGATTGAAAATTCAAGCAACAGAAACTACCGGCACCGCAAAAAGTCAGGTAAACAACTTTTTCCCATGGATACCCCATTTTCACCTCCTACAGTTAAAAGGACCAACTGCACAGACAAAATCGGTAAAGTATGTATAAATATCAACCGGTAAAGTATGTATAAATATTAAAAACATTCTGGCTTGTTGAGACCTCTTTCAGGCAGACTTCTTTCAGACTGAATATCCATAGGGTAACCATGGTAACGTATTTCCTAGTATATGGCCTTTGTGGGTTGTTTTTCCTCCTGGCTTGATTAATTGTTTATTGGTACATGAGATTATGAGCATTTGATATCTTACCATACCTTAGGTCTCTGGTGGATGGCGATTCGCATCACAGACAAATTCGATCTTTTGAGTATTCCCGTCTACACCTGCGAAAACAATATCACAGTATTGGTAAGAAAAGGGGGAACCAAAAAACGCTCACACTGACAATTAGCATCAGTCTCATGCCCCCATCATCTATCCAAAATAGTAGGTTTCATTTATTAATTTTTTTATCAGAGAGTTCACTCACAAACTCATTGGACCTTGCCGTAAATGCCATCCAAAACATGTTGTGGTAATCTTTATTATGCAGCACTGACAAATTACAACCCAACCATGGTGTGTGTGATACTACACTACAGCTTAACCTGACAGAGCATGTGTGCACATGCGCGGATGTGTGTGCGCATATACACACACACACACACACACACTTAGGAGGTCAATGTTAGACCAGACTGAGCAATACAAAGTCAGTGTGGAAGCATGGCTGGTATGGAATATGATCCCAGGGAGTAGTAGGAACAACCGATACAGGTTAGTGGTGTTACTCACCGGAACACCAACAACAAATAATATTTATACCCAAATCAGTCTTATGTTGCATTTATAACTGAATGACCTGACGTTTTAGCACTTGTCACACAATTCCCATGCAAAGTATTGAGACAGTGACAAATGTTTTGTTGTTTTGGCTCTGTACTTGAAATTATACAATGACTATGGAGGTTAAAGTGCAGACTGTCAGCTTTCATTTTAGGGTTTTAATCCATATCGGGTGAACCATTTAGAACCATTTAGAAATTACAGCCTTTTTTGTAGTCCACCCTTTTAAGGGGACCAAAAGCATTGGGACAAAACTGCACATTTTAGAGTGGCCTTGTCCCCAGCACAAGATGGACCTGTGTAATTATCATGCCGTTTAGTCAGATTCTTGATATGCCACACCTGTCAGGTGGATGGGTTATCTTGGAAAAGGATAAATGTCCAGTAACAGGGATGTAAACAAATTTGTACACAAAATTAGAGAAATAAGCTTTTTGTTCCTATCGAAGATTTCTGGGATCTTTTATTTCAGCTCATGAAAAATGGGACCAACATAGGTTTATATTTGTGTTCAGTGTATTATCTTCACGCATCTAAAAGTATAACCATATGCTGAATGCTGCAATGCGTTTTAAATAACTAGACAAAAAGCAAAACTAGATAGCAAATACCTTCATGTATTATTTTATTAGAAAAAGGCACAAAAAAAGCCCATTGGAAAGATGTTTACTTTGCCATGAAATTAGGGATGTTGTTCCATTACTCCTCACAAGATCATTAACTAGCTCATTGACTTCTCCTTATAGATTTGCATAGAGGCTCCTCTTGCTCTGAGCAGACATTAGCATTTCCTTAATGGATAAGTAACCTCATCCCCAGGCTTGAATTGCTGGCGCATAGAGGCTGCTAACACTGCTATAGAGTGGGACTTGATAGGGGTGTGGTTAAAATTGAGGCGGGAGAGGGAGTGAGCCTGCTACAGCTGTATAGATGGGACTTTAGGAAAATGGCATGTTAAAATGTGTTAGATCACATTAACCATATTATTTTTGGGAAGCACAATTGATTCTGAGTTTGGGCATATAAAGTTTAGTGAAACCTACTTGCGCACTTTCAGACTTGTTTAAATTGCTCTCGCTTTTAAAAGTCCACAATGTAGGGGGAGGGTTCTAAGGGTTATGCTAGATGGGGATGGACAGAGATCAGCCTATTAAAACCAGCGGTTGTTTCATCCGCTCCTGCCATAGACTTCCGGTCAAGTCCCGTTCCAAGGCTCTGTGAAACCAGAGGGTTCGACAGCGAGAGAGAGATTAATGGGTAAGACACTGTCAAAACAAGTCACATAACATAAAAATCTGATTGTGGGTGAAATTACAGATGCATATCAACTAGGATAAATCACAGACCATCCTTGAGACATGCATGTAATTTAAGCCTGTGTTTACTGAGATACATCAGAGGATGCTTGTCTTTGAGTTAACAAATGCTAACACTACCCATGATGCATTGCTCTATTAATCTTCCTCCCAATATTATTATAATTTTTTTCCCCCCACAATAAGTCGCTTTGTTTAAATTCAAAACAGCACAACAAAAAACTTGCCATGTAACCAATTATTGCTAAGGTGTCAACAGGAACTCAAGCAATACATCTAGTTTAATTATCAACTGATTAAAATAGCTATCTATCTGAGAAACAGACTTGCAGGCATAATAGATACATTTTTATGGAATTTCTCAATCACCAGAGACCAATTAGGGTTTGAGTGATAGAGACCCACCATTAATAATATAACTTGGCCAGCCACTGACTTCATTTGAGACAAGCTACTAAGGTTGATTTAAGTGTTTCAGCTGTTATCAATCTACAAAAAAGGTTCTAGGCCCACTGAGCCTTCACTCAAATTCAAACAGAGAACTTGAAAAGATTGACACAGAATTGTAAGCACTTTCTTTTTCTGACAACACAAATACATAGATTCTTACACATAACGAGAGAGCGAGTAAATGCTATGTATTAGCCTTCTGTACTTGTCAACCAAATGGCTCTTGGCTATCAGCCTTTTCTAGTCATATCAAAAGGCTACTATTACAAAAGACCAACAAATTCGTGTTCAGAGAGGAATGAATACCCTACTAATGTTGTGGAAATAGAAAGGTTTTCCTCAGAGGGCTATAGCATTACACATCAAAGGGCCACAGGCATCAGAGAAACGCCAAAGCTACGCTCAGCAGACTATTAAATAAAGTAAAATATGATTGCAGTATTTCAGATTTCCTTTGAAGAACATGAATAGGGGTTATACATACACGTGAAGGATGGTGAAGTAACTACTGTTCCACTTGCCTAGTAGTGTGTGCGTGTGTGTTGTTGGTAAAGTGCTACGGTTCGAGAATGACACAAGTATTGGTGTCCACAAAGTTTGCTGCTTCAGTGTTCATAGATATTTGTCAGTAGTTACTATGGTACACTGAAGTACAATTACAAGTATTCCATAAGTGTCAAAGGCTTTCATTGACAATGACATTCAGTTTATGCAAAGAGTCAATATTTGCAGTGTTGACCCTTCTTTTTCAAGGCCTCTGCAATCCACCCTGGCATGCTGTCAATTAACATCTGGGCCACATCCTGACTGATGGCAGGCCATTCTTGCATAATCAATGCTTGAAGATTGTCAAAAGTTGTGGGTTTTTGTTTGTCAACCTGCCTCTTGAGGATCGACCACAAGTTCTCATTTGGGATTAAGGTCTGGGGAGTTTCCTGGCCATGGACCCAAAATCTTGATGTTTTATTCCCCGAGCCACTTAGTTATCACTTTTGCCTCATGGCAAGGTGCTCCATCATGCTGGAAAAGGCATTGGTCGTCACCAAACTGTTCTTGGATGGTTGGGAGAAGTTGCTCTCGGAGGATGTGTTAGTACCATTCTTTATTCATGGCTGTGTTCTTAGGCAAAATTGTGAGTGAGCCCACTCCCTTGGCTGAGAAGCAACCCCACACATGAATGGTCTAAGGATGCTTTACTGTTGGCATGACACAGGACTGATGGTAGTGCTCACCTTGTCTTCTCCGGAGAAGGTGTTTTCCGGATGGCCCAAACAATCGGAAAGGGGATTCAGAGAAAATGCCTACCCCAGTCCTCAGCAATCCAATCCCTGTACATTTTGCAGAATATCAGTCTGTCCCTGATGTTTTTCCTGGAGAGAAGTGGCTTCTTTGCTGCCCTTCTTGAAACCAGGCCATCCTCCAAAAGTCTTCACCTCACTGTGTGTGCAGATGCACTCACACCTGCCTGCTGCCATTCCTGAGCAAGCGCTGCACTGGTGGTGCCCCGATCCCGGAGCTGAATCAACTTTAGGAGACGGTCCTGGCACTTGCTGGACTTTCTTGGGCGCCCTGACGCCTTCACAACAATTGAACTTCTCTCCTTGAAGTTCTTGATGATCCGATAAATAGTTCATTTAGGTGCAATCTTATCAGCAGCAATATCCTTGCCTGTGAAGACCTTTTTGTGCAAAGCAATGATGACGGCACATGTTTCCTTGCAGGTAACCATGGTTGACAGAGGAAGAACAATGATTTCAAGCACCACCCTCCTTTTAAAGATTACAGTCTGTTATTCTGACTCAATCAGCATGACAGAGTGATCTCCAGCCTTGTCCTCGTCAACACTCTCACCTGTGTTAACGAGACAATCACTGACATGATGGCAGCTGGTCCTTTTGTGGCAGGGCTGAAATTCAGTGGACATGTTTTTTTGGGATTAAGTTCATTTTCATGGCAAAGAGGGACTTCATCTGATCACTCATGACATTCTGGAGTATATGCACTGAGGCAGCAAACTTTGTAGAGACCAATACTTGTGTCATTCTCAACTTTTGGCCACGACTGTACACTAGGAACAGTGCAGCGGAGAAAATTGTATCGTTGACACACAGTTTCTATGGAGAGTGTCACATGAGTAGCCAGCATTAATTTCAGTAAAATCTAAATATTTCACTAAAACTTTTTTTTCTCAAAATGTTCTATATCTATACATTGCTAGATGCTTAATGTTAAATTACATAGAACAATTCATGAACATTGTCATTGTTCACTAGATAGGTTGCCTACTCAGCATTGGCAGAATACTGCACAGTAAGTAAATCACAAATGAAAAAAGGCATGCATCATAACATTAGTTGGATGTGTTGTTACGGCCAATTTCATATACCATTTTAATCCATTGCTAAAGTACATGGCGTACAATTAAAAACACAATGCATATACAGAGTATTAAAGGATTCAGACCACAACCCATGGACACATGATTTATGTATCCTCTTAACTCAAGAGCCACCTTTCAACTCCTACCCTGCATGGGTATGAAAATAAGGTATTGCTGCAAGTCACTCATGTACAGTATACTTCCATTAGCTATAAGCTAGTTACGAGGAGGCCATCTTATTCACCGGATGTCCTTGCCTCAATACTAGTAGTTGTTGTTTATTCATCCTAAAGAATGGACATTTGTTTAGTGGACAGGTGAATAACTATCAGTGTAGTAATAGTATAATACTATAGTAGACTATACTATTAGAGGGGATATCATTACCTGAATTTAGAGATGGTAACACTTTCTAAGAGGGCAGTGGGCATGCAACATGAGCAGGGATTGGATACTTAAATTTGCTGTATGCTACCATTGCAGTCAATGATTCTCACATTGCGCCTGTCAGTCACAAAAGTTAAGTATTTCATGTAACGCTCCAAGCCTAATCTGTTTTGTCCTGCCCTTACCATCACCTCATTGGTATTTGTATTCGACTAGTTTGCGGTTCGGTTACTCTTCCGCTAAGGAATGATGTGATGATCCAGTTAGTCTAGTATCCGAAACAGCGGCAGAAGTCAAACATTTACTCATGGCATCCTGTTTCTGTGGAGCATTTAACCGATCAAACAGTCTGTCCTACTAAACTAATCAACTGTTCTTCTATTGAATCAAATCTCAGTCAAATTGGACTGAGGTGATTCCACAAGTAGGCCATGATACGGTCTGTTCACGGAGGGCCGATTCATGAGTCTGGGCAGTGTATTTTGGATAGAAATTAGTTTCAGTGACTGGTAACGGATGGGTGATGGTGGCGGCCAGGGCAATATCAGGTTAAGTCTGCCTGCAGGAAGGAGTGGAAAGGAGGCTGGTATGAGAATGACCAGTAGACCTCTCAGCTCCCACAGAGCACCTCCTGAAGGCACATTGAATTATTCAATCTTAGATAAATAGATAAACACTGCTGTACCCCTCTTAAAGGCCAGCCAGCATTCTCTCTCCTCTCAAACATCTGACATCTTCCTTCTATTAAAAGACATACAGAGCACAGATTACCCAGGACTAGATTTTTATATTTAATTACGGACTATGTTTATACCAAAGCAGCGACAACCTAATAAAACACACCTTATTAAAAAGAGACTGTGGTCTATAAAGGATATAGATACCAGGGGAACAGTATTGTCGCAGTCACAGGCTAACATAAATCAACACAACAAGATAGAGTTGAAAGCCACACTCTGAAAGACCCTCAAAGAGTGGGCCACCAATTATTATTCAAATTTTTTTTTTTTTTACAATGGAGCCAATACATCCTATGATGTACGTGCCAATATCTTGATTTCTACAATAAGGTAAGACAGCTGTACTAAAAACGTATAGGTCAAATTCCTCCAACTCAAGGAGTACCATGTATTAGGGTGGCAGGTAGCCTAGCGGTTAGAGCGTTGGGCCAAGTAACCGAAAGGTCGCTGGTTCGAATACCCGAGCCGACAAGGTGAAAAACTTGGGTATTCGAACTTGTCGATGTGTCCTTGAGCAAGGCACTTGACCCTAATTTGCTCCAGGGGCTGACCCTGTAGGTAGTCATTGTAAATAAGAATTTGTTCTTAACTGACTTGCCTAATTAAATAAAAAGGTTAAAATAATAATAATTAGTTTGAGTCACTGGACATCTTACAGACTGTGGCTTTAATCAGAGTTTTTATTAATGAACAAAAGATGGCCAGGATTTCTATGTCCACCAGGCAGTGTCTCAGGCTCTCTCCTGTGTGGAGCTAGTGTGCCGTATCATCATGTGAAGCTAAAGGGTTTAACCTGCCCCCCGATGAGACTACTCATCGCACAGCAGGGCCACGGCCTGCAGGGGACTTCTTAAAGGCCCAGTTCCAAACCAAATCCTTAAATTCTCTCACCCCTAGCCCCTCAGCTCCTAATGAAGGTCTGAAAGGTTTGGATAGGAATTTGTCAAATGACTGCCTTAGCCTAGTCCAAGAGCTATATATGCTGAAGAAATTTGGCTTGGCCCATAAGACCCTCAAACTTCTACAGATGTACCATTAAGAGCATCCTGTCGGGCTGTATCACCACCTGGTACGGCAATTGCACCGTCCTCAACCGCAGGGCTCTCTAAAGGGTGGTGAGGTCAGCCCAACGGATCATCGGGGGCACACTGCCTTCCCTCCAGGACGTCTACAGCATCCGGTGTCACAGGAAGGCCAAGAAGATCATCAAGGACCTCAGCCACAGCCTGTTCACCCCGCTACCATCTAGAAGTCGGAGACAGTACAGGTGCATCAAAGCTGGGACCGAGAGACAGCTTCTATCTCCAGACTGTTAAACAGTTATCACTAGACAGCCTCTGCCCAGTACCCTGCCCTAAACCGATTGTTGGGAAGTAAGCATTTCACTGTTAGTCTACACCTGTTGTTTGTGAAGCATGTGACTAGCAGAAGTGACCTTTATGCCTTTGGGCTAAACTTCAATTTTGATGATTTGATTTAGCCTGGTCCCAGATATATAAGTGCTTTAGCCTGGTCCCAGATCTATAGGTGATTTAGCATGGTCCCAGAGCTATAGTTGATCTGTAGGCCTATAGTGCTTTAGCCTCGGACTATGGTTGTTATACCATGTGTGGATATAACTGAATAGAAAGGTTTGGACCAACACCACCACTCGTTAAGAGTGGCTGAAGAAATTCGGCATGCAGGCCGGGTTCTCTCCAAAATACTACCACTGCACCATCGAGAGCATGCTTACCAGCTGCATCGCGGCCTGGTACGGGAATTGCTCTGTCCACGAACGCAAGGCCCTCCAGCGGGTGGTGAAGACATCCCAGTACATCACTGGGACCGTGCTCACACCTATCCGGGACATCTACTAAAAACGGTGACTGAGCAAAGCACCCAGCATCATTAAGGACCCCACAAGCTTCTCTCTCCTTACCTGACGGGCAGAGGGTATCGAAACATGAGGTCTGATACCAACAGGCTCACAGACAGTTTCTAACTACAAGCGATCAGAATGCTGAACTGACCACCTGCTTTGATTCTCCGCAACTTAGGACACATGTACTCGCTCATGCACACACCCACACAGTGCATTCGGAAAGTATTCAGACGCCTTGACTTTTTCCACATTTTGTTATGTTACAGCCTTATTCTAAAATGAATTTAATCAAATAAAATCCTCATCAATCTACACACAATACCCCATAATGACAAAGCAAAAACAGGTTTAGACATTTCTACAAATGTATTACAAATCAAAAACAGAAATACCTTATTTACATACAGTTGAAGTCGGAAGTTTACATAAACCTTAGCCAAATACATTTAAACTCAGTTTCACAATTCCTGATATTTAATCCTAGTAATAATTCCCTGTCTTAGGTCAGTTAGGATCACCACTTTATTTTAAGAATGTGAAAATGTCAGAATAATAGTAGAGAGAATGATTTATTTCAGCTTTTATTTCTTTCATCACATTCCCAGTGGGTCAGAAGTTTACATAAGCTCAATTAGAATTTGGTAGCTTTGCCTTTAAATTGTTTCACTTGGGTCAAATGTTTCAGGTAGCCTTCCACAATTAGTTGGGTGAATTTTGACCCATTCCTCCTGACAGAACTGGTGTAACTGAATCAGGTTTGTAGGCCTCCTTGCTCGCACATGCTTTTTCAGTTCTGCCCACAAATGTTCTATAGGATTGAGGTCAGGGCTTTGTGATGGCCACTCCAACACCTTGACTTTGTTGTCCTTAAGCCTTTGGAAGTACGCTTGTCCATTTGGAAGACCCACTTGCGACCAAGCTTTAATTTCCTGACTGATGTCTTGAGATGATATATATCCACATAATTTTCCTTCCTCATGATGCCATCTATTTTGTGAAGTGCACCAGTCCCCCCTGCAGAAAAGCACCCCCACAACATGATGCTGCCACCCTCCGTGCTTCATGGTTGGTATGGTGTTCTTCGGCTTGCAAGCCTCCCCCTTTTCCCTCCAAACATAACGATGGCCAAACAGTTCTATTTTTGTTTCATCAGACCAGAGGACATTTCTCCAAAACGACGATCTTTGTCCCCACGTGCAGTTGCAAACCATAGTTTGGCTTTTTTTATGGAGCAGTGGCTTCTTCCTTGCTGAGCGGCCTTTCAGTTTATGGCGATATACAGTTGAAGTCGGAAGTTTACATACACTTAGGTTGAAGTCATTAAAACTAATTTTTCAACCACTCCAGAGATGTCATGTTAACAAACTATAGTTTTGGCAAGTCGGTTAGGACATTGTTTACAGACAGATTATTTAACTTATAATTCACTATATCACAATTCCAGTGGGTCAGAAGTTTACATACACTAAGTTGACTGTGCCTTTAAACAGCTTGGAAAATTCCAGAAAATGATGTCATGGCTTTAGAAGCTTCTGAGAGTCTAATTGACATCATTTGAGTCAATTGGATGTGTACCTGTGGATGTATTTCAAGGCCTACCTTCAAACTCAGTGCCTCTTTGCTTGACATCGTGGGAAAATCTAAAGAAATCAGCCAAGTCCTAAAAGAAAATTGTAGACCTCCACAAGTCTGGTTCATCCTTAGGAGCAATTTCCAAAACGCTTGAAGGTACCACATTCATATCTACAAAAAATTATATGCAAGTATAAACACCATGGGACCACGCAGCCGTCATACCGCTCAGGAAGGAGACACGTTCTGTCTCCTAGAGATTAACGTAAAGTGCAAAAGTGCAAATCAATCCCAGAACAACAGCAAAAGAGTGAAGATGCTGGAGGAAACCGGTACAAAAGTATCTATAGCCACAGTAAAAAGAGTTGACATAACCTGAAAGGCCGCTCACCAAGGAAGAAACCACTGCTCCAGAACCCCCATAAAAAAGCCAGACTTCGGTTTGCAACTGCACATGGGGACAAAGATAATACTTTTTGGAGAAATGTCCTCTGGTCTGATGAAACAAAAATAGATCTGTTTGGCCATAATGACCATCGTTATGTTTGGAGGAAAAAGGGGGAGGCTTGCAAGCCGAAGAACACCATCCCAACCGTGAAGCACAGAGGTAGCAGCATCATAAAATAGATGGCATCATGAGGAAGGAAAATGATGTGGATATATTGAAGCAACATCTCAAGTTAAAGCTTGGTCGCAAATGGGTCTTCCAAATGGACAATGACCAAGCATACTTCCAAAGTTGTGTCAAAATGGCTTAAGGACAACAAAGTCAAGGTATTGGAGTGGCCATCACAAAGCCCTGATCTCAATCCTATAGAACATTTGTGGGCAGAACTGAAAAAGCATGTGTGAGCAAGGAGGCCTACAAACCTGACTCAGTTACACCAGTCCTGTCAGGAGGAATGGGCCAAAATTCACCCAACTTATTGTGGGAAGCTTGTGGAAGGCTACCCGAAACGTTTGACCCAAGTTAAACAATTTAAAGACAATGTTACCAAATACTAATTGAGTGTATGTAAACTTCTGACCAACTGGGAATGTGATGAAAGAAATAAAATCTGAAAAAAAAATCCTTCTCTACTATTATTCTGACATTTCACATTCTTAAAATAATGTGTTAATCCTAACTGACCTAAGAAAGGGAATTTTTACTAGGATTAAATTGTGAAAAAAGTTGTATTTGGCTAAGGTGTATGTAAACTTCCGACTTCAACTGTTTTACTGTGGATATAGATACTTTTGTACCTGTTCTGGGATTGATTTTCACTTTTCAAACCAAAGTATGTTCATCTCTAGGAGACAGAACGCTTCTCCTTCCTGAGCGGTATGACGGCTGCGTGGTCCCATGGTGTTTATACTTCCATACTATTGTTTGTACAGATGAACGTGGTACCTTCAGGAGTTTGGAAATTTCTCCCAAGGATGAACCAGACTTGTGGGGGTCTACAATTATTTTCCGGAGGTCTTGGCTGATTTCTTTTGATTTTCCCATGATGTCGAGCAAAGAGGCACTGAGTTTGAAAGTAGGCCTTGAAATACATCCACAGGTACACCTCCAATTGACTCAAATGATGTCAATTAGCCTATCAGAAGCTTCTAAAGCCATGACATCATTTTCTGGAATTTTCCAAGCTGTTTAAAGGCACAGTCAACTTAGTGTATGTAAACTTCTGACCCACTGGAATTGTGATATAGTGAATTATAAGTGAAATAATCTATCTGTAAACAATTGTTGGAAGAATTACTTGTGTCATGCACAAAGTAGATGTCCTAACAGACTTGAAATCTGTGGAGTGGTTGAAAAATTAGTTTTAATGACTTCAACCTAAGTGTATGTAAACTTCCGACTTCAACTGTAAGTATTCAGACACTGCTATGAGACTCGAAATTGAGCTCAGGTGCATCCTATTTCCATTGATCATCCTTGAGATGTTTCTATAAGTTGATTGATTTCTACAATAAGGAAAGACAGTTGTACTAAATGTACAAGTCAAATTCCTCCAACTCAAGGAGTACCATGTATTTTGTAAATTGTATTATACTTATGCTAAAATGTTCATTCTTTTTGGAGCCATTTACTTCATGTTCGTTCTTTTTCAAATCTACATGAAGTGAAGAGGCTAGGGGGAAGAAGCCAGGGCTTGATTTGCAATTGGTTGATAGTCTAATCAGTGTAGCACTTGGCTCTGACACCCAGGGTGCCAGCCTGCTACTGTAGTTTAGAGGCTAATAAAGCCAAAGCATATTGAGGGGAGAGGAAGCGTAGCATTGTAGGTAGCTTCCGGAGGGAATACCAAATAACCCATGACAGCAATCTGAAAAAGCCCACAGTGACAATGCCTGCTCGACAATGGCATACACCAAGGCAGAGCAAAAAAATGCCTAGAGGCTGGCTAGAGCCTACATGGATGAAAATAAGCTGTTTCACTTAGCATCCACTGCATTGTTCCCTTCATATAAATCATAGATTACAGAAAATAGGCTAAATCAATTCCAGGCCATCAGTAGTCAACGGAGTATAGGGTAAATCCATTTGCCCGTTGTAGAAGTGCTCAGAACGTGGCTTTTTGGACCTGAATGTCAAAACATTCAAGAGATAAAAGGTGCTCAAGGTTTACCTATTTCGCATACCCCACCATACACTCTGAGAAATAAAAAAAAAAGGTGCAATCTAGAACCCAAAATGGTTATTTGGCTGTCCCCATAAGTAAACCCTTTGAAGAAGCCTTTTTGGTTTCAGGTAGAACCCTTTCCACAGAGAAACTGAAACCAAAAAAGTTTGTCCTGTGGGGACAGCCGAAGAACCCTTTTGGAACTTTTTTAAGTGTACCATGAGACATCCATGTCTTCATCACTATAAAATATAAACGGTTGAGATTTATATTATTTAAAAGCTTACAAATCAGGGTTGTCAAACTATTTTGTGTGTTGTACCCACCATCGGTCTTTGTGTTGTGCCCTTCGTCAGTTTAGACACAACATGCTGTTTAATTACAATTTTTTATTTAACCTTTAACTAGGCAAGTCAGTTAAGAACAAATTCTTATTTACAATGACAGCCTACACTGTGCAAGAGATTTTCTTGTAGGCAGAGAACATTGGAGTAGGATTCTATTGCATTTGACATGCATGACTTAGGCCTGTACTCTACTCAGACCGGTTGCTTCCTACAAGAACACAAAATGTGTGCATTTCTAGCCATCTTTGAAAAGAGCATCAGGTAAAGAGCTTCTTTTAATGTCTTAAAGCAGCAGTGTTGTATTTTGAGACTGTCTTGATTAAGCTAAGTAGCCAATAGGCAGAGGGTAGCATAATTTGTCTGATTCTCTGTAATAATGGTATGGGAATAATAATGAATTGTATTTTGTTGTTTGATGCAAGAAACCACTTTACAACATTTTACAATGTAATCGAAAATCTAATCAAACACTTCATGAAAGCCCCGGCATTCAGAATTTGAGCGGAATAGGATCACCGAGAGCCAGCTCCTCATAGCTGGTTGATGCATGAAATTAAACAAGTTTTCCTATAAACCCATCTTTCACAACATTTCTATAGGCGTTGCTATGCAATTGTGTGAGAAAACAAAGTTGATGGCCACTACGCTATTAAAAGGACGAGGATCCCATCAGCTTTCTATAGGCTAGGCCTACAATATTTATTTATAAATTTTCCTAATATTAAGCACATAGCTTTGCTTTACAACCAGAGTAGCCTACCTGGCTGGCATGAAAATGAACCGCGTTTAAAGCGTCCTCAATTCGCTATTCAAGGACGTATTTTTCCCCTGCACCTGTTCTGACAGGTGGATGATAACTGCCCATTCTAAATTAAAACTAATGTCACATTATTTAGTATGTATAAATACAAGATTTAATAGAGAAGTCTTAATAGAATAATACATGCTCAAACGCACCAATGGGCTCCGCCCACCTCCTTGCTTGTTCTGCTCACTATGATTAATTTGCTCCCATTGGAAACGACAGACTGTGGTCTATCTTGGGTTTGTTAAACAAATCTTTTCTATAGGCCTAGGACCCCTGGAACAGGGTTGGAGAGCCCATAGCCAACAAAGCCTAGTGAAACGTCATTGCGCAATCACGTGTGAAAACAGAGTTTTGACTGGGCCAGATCTCGTGCTGCTATATTTAATGGTTAAAATCTTTCAAATGAATCCGCTTTACAATCAGTGCAACTTACCTGGTATATTGAAAATTTAACCGGACGTAACCTCCATTCGAAATTTGAGTGCAGGCTACCGATGACGTGTTCATCTTTTTGTGGGCCATTCTAAATGTTAAAAAAGAATTCCAAACATATTAGTAGGCTATATGTAAAGGCCAGATTAAATTGGGAATAGTCTGATGGGCAAAAAAATTATCAAGTGCTTGTCAAAATGTGAAAGAGACAAATGAAGGGTATGCAGTCTGCGCAAGAAACAGAGCACATGCCTTTCATCATGCAGCCTTAAAATGTATTAGAAATCATATAGCATAAGGTTTGTATCACAACTAAAGTTGCGTAAATAACTCTTAATTGAGCATATAGGAGCACCTGTTTCAAATTATCACTTTGTTAACTGCTCAACACAGAATAGCTGCATATGCGCACTCCCTCGGAAATCGTTTGGGAAAAATATTCTTTCCATTTATTTGAGCTATGTTCAATTGTATTTTTCTTACAAAATAATAATACCATGGGTATTATAAGCAAATCTTGTCTACTAAATTAACAAGTGTAGCCCACAGCCATATGGCATTGCCAGATCAGGGCCTAACATAAGGACCAATCAGAATATTCCATTCTGTTCTTCTGAAATCGGCTACATTTTCTTCATATTATAATGTTTAAGACCTGCCTAAAATAAATAATGGATTTATTGTGATGGTGTAGGCTATATTAAAATATTCCAAAGGTCTGCATCAGTTGCTTGTTGGGTATGCGTGGAAGCCCGGAGATGCTAAACGTGTTCATGTTAACCAACGGTCAATTACTGTGATGGCCGGTTGTGATACAGTCTGGATTCTAACCAGGTTGTCTGTAGTGACGCCTCTAGCACTGAGATGCAGTGTCTTAGACCACTGCCCCACTATGAAGTATTTATACAGTGGGGAGAACAAGTATTTGATACACTGCCGATTTTGCAGGTTTTCCCACTTACAAAGCATGTAGAAGTCTGTAATTTTTATCATAGGTACTCTTCAACTGTGAGTGGCGGAATCTAAAACAAAAATCCAGAAAATCACATTGTATGATTTTTAAGTAATTAATCTGCATTTTATTGCATGACATAAGTATTTGATACATCAGAAAAGCAGAACTTAATATTTGGTACAGAAACCTTTGTTTGCAATTACAGAGATCATACGTTTCCTGTAGTTCTTGACCAGGTTTGCACACACTGCAGCAGGGATTTTGGCCCACTCCTCCATACAGACCTTCTCCAGATCCTTCAGGTTTCGGGGCTGTCGCTGGGCAATACGGACTTTCAGCTCCCTCCAAAGATTTTCTATTGGGTTCAGGTCTGGAGACTGGCTAGGCCACTCCAGGACCTTGAGATGCTTCTTACGGAGCCACTCCTTAGTTGCCCTGGCTGTGTGTTTCGGGTCGTTGTCATGCTGGAAGACCCAGCCACGACCCATCTTCAATGCTCTTACTGAGGGAAGGAGGTTGTTGGCCAAGATCTCGCAATACATGGCCCCATCCATCCTCCCCTCAATACGGTGCAGTCGTCCTGTCCCCTTTGCAGAAAAGCATCCCCAAAGAATGATGTTTCCACCTCCATGCTTCACGGTTGGGATGGTGTTCTTGGGGTTGTACTCATCCTTCTTCTTCCTCCAAACACGGTGAGTGGAGTTTAGACCAAAAAGCTCTATTTTTGTCTCATCAGACCACATTACCTTCTCCCATTCCTCCTCTGGATCATCCAGATGGTCATTGGCAAACTTCAGACGGGCCTGGACATGCGCTGGCTTGAGCATGGGGACCTTGTGTGCGCTGCAGGATTTTAATCCATGACGGCGTAGTGTGTTACTAATGGTTTTCTTTGAGACTGTGGTCCCAGCTCTCTTCAGGTCATTGACCAGGTCCTGCCGTGTAGTTCTGGGCTGATCCCTCACCTTCCTCATGATCATTGATGCCCCACGAGGTGAGATCTTGCATGGTGCCCCAGACCGAGGGAGATTGACCGTCATCTTGAACTTCTTCCATTTTCTAATAATTGCGCCAACAGTTGTTGCCTTCTCACCAAGCTGCTTGCCTATTGTCCTGTAGCCCATCCCAGCCTTGTGCAGGTCTACAATTTTATCCCTGATGTCCTTACACAGCTCTCTGGTCTTGGCCATTGTGGAGAGGTTGGAGTCTGTTTGATTGAGTGTGTGGAGAGGTGTCTTTTATACAGTTAACGAGTTAAAACAGGTGCAGTTAATACAGGTAATGAGTGGAGAACAGGAGGGCTTCTTAAAGAAAAACTAACAGGTCTGTGAGAGCCGGAATTCTTACTGGTTGGTAGGTGATCAAATACTTATGTCATGCAATAAAATGCAAATTAATTGTTTAAAAATCATACAATGTGATTTTCTGGATTTTTGTTTTAGATTCCGTCTCTCACAGTTGAAGAGTACCTATGATAATAATTACAGACCTCTACATGCTTTGTAAGTAGGAAAACCTGCAAAATCGGCAGTGTATCAAATACTTGTTCTCCCCACTGTGTGTATATATATATTTTTTTTTTATTTCCATTCTTTTATTAGACAATTTCCTTTTTTTTCAAGAAATAATTGAATTGTTTGACAACACTGTTTGTAAGCTTTTAAATGATATCAAACTCAACCATTTATATTTTCCAGTGATGAGGACATGGATGTCTCATGGTATGATGGGGTATGCAAAATAGGTCAACTTTAAGCACCTTTATCTCTTGAATGTTTTGACATTCAGGTCCAACAAAGAACTTTCTGAAGACTTCCTCCATGGGCAAAAATGTATTGATGGTTTTGTTCAAATCGAAAAGGGATGCTGTCAAAACGTGATTAAATTCAAATGGTTTTATCCAATATTAATATGCTTCAAAAGGTGAAAGGTCAAAATGTGGTTTACTTTTTTTTATGTTGAATAAACACATCAGATTTTCTCTGCCACTGCATATAATTGGAAACTGATGGGCTGATTTAGCTACACCAGAATGCAAACCCTCTTTACCTGTTTTGAATTAGCATGTAGACTAACAGATCCTGAATACAAAAAAAAAAATCATTCTAAAAATGGTATGAGCTTATATATTGTTTGTGTCAAAACAATTTACAAAATAATGATACAAATCTACATTGTTTACACCTTCCTAAAGATCAAGGCATTTCAATTCACATAAGGGATGCTTTTTCTTTATTTTTGTTAAATTGAGGTAGGCTATTTTTTGTACATGCAAAAAAACAACATTGGCTGCATCCTTGCAGCAGAGAGAGTGCCCCTGACTCAGTCTGTGGTTGATGGGCATTCAGGGTTTTGTCACTGAGACCATTCTAGTCTCTGTAGTCAAACAGCAGGCTTTTAGTGCTATGATAACAGTGCCACAACCACCGGAGCTCCATTGCAGGAGAGGGCAGCTGAAGAGACTGCCTTTCACAGTTCACTGGTTTCTAAAGAGGCTTGGGAAACCGTGCAGCTAGCTTGTGGCCTTTCCCCCCATATACATTAGCATGTATATTACCCTTTCGCAATAGCCTCCATTGCTACCTAAATATTCTGCATACTCATCTACAGTGAATATCACCAGAGCTGAATGAGGGAAGATGAGGGCTGAAGGAGAGGTCTTGGGATAAAAACATTCTGAAAGGGAGCCTCTAAAATAGTTATTATACAATATTTTCAGAGCGAGAGAGATAAAGATTGAATTCCCATTTGACCTTTTGTGGCCTAATGCTCTAACACCTCTCCGTACTCTCGTTTAAGCACTGGCAGCCATATAAAGTCTCTGTTTCCCCCAACATGTTTATCTGACTGTGTTGGTACAGCAGTAGCATGCTCTTGGTTTTTAAGACCTTGTACGGACTAAGCCTGGCATTGCTACTGGACTACACAATCCTAAAACAGCAGTGTGTATTCTTCTCACAGCCGCAGGGCAAAGACAAGAGTAATATAAATCAATAAAAAGACAGAGGGGATCAGGATTCTGTCCAGGGGAGGGATTCTTCCAGTCCTGCTATTTCTTTGCCTCACTAATAACCAATAAATTGAGATGGTCTTAAACAAAGTATAAATCAAGCAATGAGAGTAGCCTAATCCTTCTCCAAATGTTCTCCCTGTATCTAGAGGCAGGCAAAGCAATGCTACCGACCTTCTGTGTCACTTTCCTCGGTGACAATCTCAACACAGCTCTTACACCATATTCGAACACCCCTCCACCCGAAGTCTATTTTCTCCATCTTGTTTATCCAGGTTTGTTTTTACCAGTATAAGGTTTTCGCTCAAAAAAAGAAAGAGAAAAACAACCAAATTGATTGTTCTAAGTCCACAACAATGCTTAAACCACATCAGGAGACCAAATTTGACGTCCGGGAAAAATCTAACAGACTTAGATTTTTGGTTGTCGTTAACCATTGATTAAACTTTGCACCAGGTAGAGACCGTTTGGTTAGCAATGTTTCTGGAGCGCTCATGTGATTGCAGATTTTACAAAACAAAAGGCCACTGGATTGATGCAAATAATCATGATATCCTTCTGCCAGGTAGGCATAGGCTACTATGTATAATGAACAAAATTATTAAACGCAACATGTAAAGTATTGGTCCCATATTTCATGAGCTGAAATAAAATATCCCAGAAGTGTTCCAAATGCACAAAAAGCTTATTTCTCTCAAATGTTGTGCACCCCTGACAAGTGTGGCATATCAAGAAGCTGATTAAAACAGCATGATCATTACACAGGTGCACCTTGTGCTGGGGACAATAAAAGGCCACTCTAAAATGTGCAGTTTTGTCACACAACACAATGCCACAGATGTCTCAAGTTGAGGGAGCATGAAATTGGCATGCTGACTGCAGGAATGGCCACCAGAGCTGTTGCCAGAGAATTGAATGTTAATTTCTCTACCATAAGCCACCTACAACTTAGTTTTAGAGAATTTGGCAGTACGTCAAACCGGTTTCACAACTGCAGACCACGTGTAACCACGCCAGCCCAGAACCTCCACATCCTGCTTCTTCACTTGCGGGATCGTCTGAGACCAACCACCTGATGAAAATGAGGAGTATTTCTGTCTGTAATAAAGACCTTTTGTGGGTAAAACCTAATTCTGATTGGCTGGGCCTGGTTCCCTAGTGGGTGTGTAATCTGCTTGACACGTAGATTGATGAGGGAAAAAAACAATTTAAATACATTTTAGAATAAGGCTGTAACTTAACAAAATGTGGAAAAATTTAAGTGGGCTGAATACTTTCCAAAGGCAATGTATGTTCAACTACAAGGGTGTACACTAATGAGCTATGCGAAATAGAAAAAAATAAACCAATAGAGGACTACTGAAATAGTGTAGATAAGGAAAGGGCATCTTAAAATAAAAACATGCCAGCCAGACAAGCCAGTGTATGAATCAAACGTATTTGCATATGAATGGAGTGGAAATTAGCTGACTTTGTGATCTGTAAGGTAAGTAACATTAATGTGTCAAGCAGATTACACATTTTCTTAGCTATTTCCGAAACTAGCTATGTTTAAGACATCGATTTCATGTTGTTGAAATGTTAACAAGGTACCCAAGAGTAGTTTGAAGTAATGCTGTCATCTTATTAGCTAAACTAAACTTGTTTAAAACAGCGAAATTGTTGAAACACAGTATATATATCAGATTTGTTAGAATAGCAGGGATGAAAAGAAAGTCATTTAGGCTGTAACGATCTCAAACATTCAACGCATTACGCCATCACACATTAATTGCCTGCCTGCCTGTGTTTCATCCGAGGTCCTATAGAAGTTCAACCAGCCCAGCTCTGTCAGAGACCAAAAGCTAACCAACACTGAGCCGAGCCTCTGCCTCAGAGATCATACAGTAGATTTAAAACTAGGCACTCCCAACACACTTTAATAATTCCCTGATGGTGATGCATGGTCTGCATGTTTATCACTGCAGAGGCAAAGACACACTTCATGATGCACTTACTGTAGCAACCTTAGAAGACTCCAATACCAACACACACAAACACAAACACATGCATGTACACACACCCTCCCTTACTTACTTACTTTGCCGCCACCACGGCCCCTTCAAAAAGGCTAGTCATTGTAAATATGCAGTGCCAATCCTGCCCCTATATTAAACTGGGGTGAGAAGCCCCTGTTAAATGAGCCCGGCTCTGAGACAAATGCATTGTTTCACCTCATCGACTACGGATTCCCCTGCCTCTTCTGGGATGACTGCTACAAAAGCCCTTAATCCCAGGCTTGATTCAAACTACCTGCTAGCTTTACAAATGTAAAGTTGGCCATGGGAGTGTCCCACTCAGCACCGTATCCACATTAACACCCACCGTATTGTATCTTAATAAACACCTGAGCAATGGGATTTTAGTCATTGAGAACAATTGCCTTTTACAATACTGACCTGGTTATGTCCACCTCAGAACGTATAGTAGGCTAGCTACATGTTGCTAATATAGCGTATTAGTGTTCGATGAACTTCTATGTCTGTTACCGAGTAGATTGTGAGTTGCTGAGTGAGAAATAAAATACTGGATGTTTGTTTTTCAACGCACATAGACAGATAGATAGATAGATAGATAGATAGATAGATAGATAGATAGATAGATAGATAGATAGATAGATAGATAGATAGATAGATAGATAGATAGATAGATAGATAGATAGATAGATAGATAGATAGATAGATAGATAGATAGATAAGATACTTTATTGATCCCTGAGGGGGACATTTCTTAAACTTTGCAGCTTTCAGTACTGGTGTGTTACTGTTATAATGAAGTTGAGTTGCAGGTGGCAGTATATGTTAACGTATACCACTAACAGCTAACTAGTGTACTTTATTTTTCAGTCAGTTTCACAAACAATGGTTGTCCAAAATGCTGCTTATTAAGAGTTATTGTGTAACATGCTTTAAAATGTTCCATGCGACATTTGAGCTAATGATTTAGAGTACTGCTGACACTGTGCTGGGCAGAGATTACAACACCAATAACACCAATAACAAATTGCATAATTTTAATTAAGATTCACAGCATTGCATCTATTCAATATCTCAGACAGTATTGTAATACATGGCCTTTCTACATAGCAAACATAATGCTGCCAGTGACAGCAACTAAGAGAACAGCCTGGTCTCATAGACTAGACGTAACATAGTAGATGTAAATCTGTGACATTCAAATTAGTTTGTTACGTTTGGTATGGTTACATATTAAAGACAGAAAGTTACTTAAGCCAATTAAACAAAAAGAGGTGGGTTAGTTGGGGAGGATGGATGGGCGTATAACGCAAACGTCTAGCAAATCGAACGTTGTTTGTTCTAACCACATCACGGTCAACTTTAGCATTTAAGTTAATTAGCAACTACTTATTTTTCGCTACCATGTTAGCTAACCCTTCCTCTAACCCAAAACGAGATGACACCTGCAAATTAATACATTTTTTTATTTAACCTTTATTTAACTAGGCAGGTCAGTTAAGAACAAATTATTATTTGCAATGACGGCCTACACTGGCCAAACTGACGACACTGGGCCAATTATGCGCCACCCTATGCGACTCCCAATCACGGCCGGTTGTGATACAGTCTGGATTCGGACCAGGTTGTCTGTAGTGACGCCTCTAGCACTGAGATGCAGTGTCTTAGACCACTGCGCCTCTTGGGAGCCCAAAAATGACCCCATATGGCCACATACCATATGAAACGTAACAACATATGATTCTAAATGGAGGGAAAACAGATATACTTGTACTATGTTATGTCTACCCCCAGGTTGAACAGAAGAGGATGTGCACAAGAACGTTTGGCAAAAATCACTCCATCCGTTTTTCTAGGGAAATGGAAGGAGAGCCTGCGACCCGACTTCTGCATTTGGATGTTAACAAGGCCACACTCGCATCTTAACTCCTCCTCCACATTTACTGGATTGGTTCAACTGCGCAGAAGAAAACCTCCCTGGTATTTTTTTTTAATATCCCATCAGGACCTGAAAGAAAGAACCGCTGCTCAGGCGCTTATTTTACGCCTGCTACGTTACGTTAGGCACGAATATACCTTAAAGAGAACAATACTCATGCGACGTCCATTCTCAGATCCAGAATCTAGGATTCAGATCCTTCTATTATTATTATTATTATTATTCTGACAATACCTAGGAGTTCAAATGTTTTTTTTTAAATCACATCCAGCCCATGCCACAGCCAACAGCAATGTCACACTGACCCCAGCTATAAGCCCTAGCATGAAGTTTGTTCTCTTCTCCTAGCAGAGGGTCATGGCTAGAAGGGATCGCACAACATGAGAGCCGCAGCGCCCATTTGCTTATATTATAGTGTTCAGCAAGGGATGGCACAGACTAACCTTCACACACGTTCAGGCAAAGCACGGGACATTCTCATAACGAGACAGGTCCCTGAGTAAAGCGTAGCCTAAACTCAGCCTGACACTGACCATTATATATATATATATATATATATATATATATATATATATATATATATATATATATATATATATAAATAAATAAAAACACACACTGACACTGAATAAAGTAGACCTATAGTCTTTCGTGCGCTGACACGCAGTTTCTCCTTACCTCCCTAGTCGCAGTTGAGCTTCAGCACCGGCGTTCGTCCGTGATTCACTGCCTATAAAACGCTAATCTTTGAATGCTGTTTTTATCCAGCAAAGACTGTTGTTGCATTTTACAGCTAAATGTTGTATGTTTCCCCTTGCTTTACCCCCTTCTGTTGTCTGTCAGGTGTCCGCGAGCTACTGTCTCTCCGTTGACAATTGTGAGCGGAGCCTCCGGTCGGGAGTTTTGGCAGATGCCACAGAACGCGTCTTTATCCGATCCTTGCTCAGCGTCGGTTGGTTAGATTCGAGCGAATGCCTGGTCGGACAGACACAGTGTGGCTACTTTACTCCCCGATACCGCTCCTCCCCTTTTGCTTTGGCTTTCTACGGAGCCCTACAGCGCCTCTCACTTGTCTGCGTAAAGAACTGCATAAACGTACATCTTGGAAAGACTACATTTTGGTATACTTATTTGCTGCGGTGTTCACTAAAAGCAGAAACATTCGTTGCAGAGAGCTGTGGAGTCGACCGTCAGCTCAAAGCCCACCTGAGGTCACGGTAGGTTACTTTGGTGTCAATTAAACTTTTCCCAACATTGGAACATAATCCTACTAAGAATATAACATTTTAATAATTCATTTCTAAATTACCAAACGTGATATTTTGGGCATGAAAAAAAATGATTTGGTCAATTTAAGGAATCCCTGTAGACATAATCTATAATGGAAGAAAAGTGACAATAACGAAAACGTAACCCTGCAACACATTTCAGAAGTATTTTTCTATTTCTAGTTGTCCAGCTCTAGACCAGCAATATATGGATATGTATGCGCAGCGGCATGTGTATGGGTCGCCGCAGGGCCCCAGTTGCGCTACACTGCATTCCGTTGGGCTTCAACTGACCTGAACGTGTTTCTACAGCTGACCCACAACGGCGTCCAGAGACCTCAGCAGGTAGCTACTACAGCATGCATAAAAATGTTTTATGTTGACTCAGGCACAAAAAGAGTGCTACATTTCTCAAGCTTCTGCAAGAGTTGGAAACACAGTACATTTCAGGAAAATGTTATCACATTTTGTTATGATTTAGATTATTTTGTGGCATGTAGCGCGGTATGTGATATAGCCTACAGTACCTTACGCGCTCGTTTTTCCATTTAGGCCTAATTTTGTTGTAATATTTTTTTCCTTTAAATAAAGTTTGTCACCTTTTTATTCATTTTTAAAATACCATGGTGTAAATTTTTTTTGGGGAAGTGTAATCTTTCAAAAAATAATGAAACATCAATATTACAATTTGTGAGTGCTATCACTTTGGTATAACGATCGGGAGACAGGCGCAGGAATGCGTAATATATATATATAGAAAAACACACATGCATGTGTTTTTCTACCCAATTACCACATATACAAAACACAAACAAAAGAGCGAAGAGTACCTCGAATAAATACACAGGGAGAGACCCGTAATAAATACGTGACGAGACCCGAAAACACAAGTGCACAATGATACAACACGGGACGAGACCCGTAATCATACAGCCACGGACATAGTAACAATACTCGACAACCCAGTGGTGAAACAAAGGCCACACTTATAACAATCTAATCAGGGGGAATGGGAACCAGGTGTGCGTGGTGAGGCAGTTCAGTGACACATAGAAAACCGGTGACGTAGACCTGCGGAGCTGGTGCACGGATGGAGCAGCAGTACCGGGGGGATCCGTGACAAGTGCTCTGTGCACACTCGCATAAAACATTTGTAACATTTTTCTTTATAATACAACTTTTAATCTGTGGCAATTATTTTCTCATGTTGTCATTTTATGATTAGGTACTAAAGTACACTTAATTGACAGTAGAATAAAGCGGATATACTGAAAAAGTAGGCCTATCAATTGTTCATAGCCAAAAAGAGGACACACACACAGAGATACCGTACCCTGATAAAACTGCTGACCCTGTGCACCCCATGAAGAATATCAAGGCGATAAACAGAAGTAATTGGGCCCAGGGGGGAGGGAAGGGAAGTAACCCACCACCTCATCTATAAGTGTAGCCATCTTTGTTTAAGCCTCTTGTTGCTGATCCATTACCGCCTCAATATATCCTCAGAGGTACTGTATTTCAAATGGCTAAGAGAAAGGAGGATGTGTCCTAAACTACCTACCTGAATAAATAAAAAGGGGGAAAAAACACAAATGAAGACAAACCCCCCCACCCCCAATTTTGTGTATATATATATATATATATATATATATATATATATACACACAGTGGGGAGAACAAGTATTGAACACGTCACCATTTTTCTCAGTAAATATACTGACATGAAATTTTCACCAGATGTTGGTAACAACCCAAGTAATCCATACATACAAAGAAACCAAAACAAATAAGTTCAGAAATTAAGTTATGTGTAATAATGTGAAATGACACAGGGAAAAAGTATTGAACACACTTACTGATATTTATTTAATACTTTGTACAAAAGCCTTTGTTGGTAATGACAGCTTCAAGACGCCTCCTGTATGGAGAAACTAGTCGCATGCATTGCTCTGGTGTGATTTTGGCCCATTCTTCCACACAAACAGTCTTCAAATCTTGAAGGTTCCGTGGGCCTCTTCTATGAATCTTGATCTTCAGTTCTTTCCATAGATTTTCAATGGGATTTAAGTCAGGTTATTGGCTGGGCCATTCTAGCAGCTTTATTTTCTTTCTTTGAAACCAATTGAGAGTTTAGATAGATAGATAGATAGATAGATAGATAGATAGGTAGGTACTTTATTGATCCCCCGGGGGGGAAATTTCATTGTCAAGCAGCTACAACAAAACACAGGGCAGGTGCAAAATGCCACAACGAAAGTACACAAAAGACAGATACACGGTACATGATACATAGAGCGGCAGTATGAAAAAGTATAGAAATACAAGATATCTGGAGTGCAAAAAAATAAAAGCTATAAAAGAGACATTGCATAGTATGGGTGGTTGGCTGAATATGTACACTATACATTGGTGGATGTTGGATGGTTAACTATACTATACAGGTTGATGGCAGAGAAATACTTCAGTAGCTAAAAATGCGTATGATATGAGCGAGGGTAATAATGGTTTACTTAATAGACAGACTGGGTAAATGAACAGGTAAGTGAACATTTTGCATGGTTAAATTAGCTGTACAGTTAGGTATACAGTTATATTTACAAGTGAATACTTGCGTGGTTACACAAACTGTACAGGTAAATGACAGGAAGAGATACTTTAATAGCTAAATGTGTGTATGATATCATTTGGGGTAATAATAGTAATTCCCTTAAAATACAGTCCATAGTGCGCAGGGTTTAATTACAGACAACTGCATGTATTGCACATTTGATATACTAAAAGCAATGACAAAAGGTGCAACTGGCAGGATACTAATATGCATTCCTGAGTGAATGCCTACGTAGGTTAAGTCCAATAATTACTTACAATATTGCATGTGATATGATATAACAACTGTACATGAGTATGTATATACAGACCTGTATGAATAAATAGGTCCTGAGTGGATCAGTGCTGACGGACCAGAGTTACTCACGGATGGATGCTTAATTGTTAAACTAGGTCCTAGCACCCCAACAGTTCCAGATCTATGTTGCCGACGGCACGGCACCCCGGTGAGGCATTATATAGTCTAATAGCCGCCGGCAGGAAGGACGGCGGCTCCTCAGAAAGTAGAGTCGGCTCTGGCCCTTTTTGTACAGGGCCCCGGTGTTACCGGCCCATTTCAGCCTGTTGTCCATATGGACTCCCAGGAACTTGTATGACCCAACCATTTCCACATCCATCCCCTGTATAGGGACTGCAGTCAGTTGTGCCTTGGTTCTCCTGAAGTCCACCACCATCTCCTTTGTTTTGCTGATGTTGAGCTGAAGGTGGTTCTGCTCACACCACAACACAAAGTCACTGATTGTGCTCCTGTACTCCTCCTCCTGCCCACCCCTGATGCACCCTACAATAGCAGAGTCATCCGAGAACTTCTGTAGGTGGCATGTTTCAGAGTTATATCTGAAGTCTGAGGTGTAGAGGGTGAACAGGAAGGGGGACAGGACCGTTCCCTGGGGGGCCCCTGTGTTGCTAACTGCCCGTTCTGACACACAGCTCTGTAGTCGCACAAATTGTGGCCTACCGGTCAGGTAGTCCGTGACCCAGGAGACTAAGGGTGCTTCCACTTTCATCCTCCTCATCTTCTCACCCAGTAGCAGGGGCTGAATGGTATTGAAGGCACTGGAGAAGTCAAAAAACATAACCCTCACAGTGCAACCTGCGTTGTCCAGGTGAGAGTAGGCCCTCTGCAGAAGGTAGATGATTGCATCATCCACCCCGATGTTGCGCTGGTATGCAAACTGCAGGGGGTCCATTGATGAACACACCAGGGGTCTGAGGTGGGTGAGGACTAACCTTTCCAGGGTCTTCATGATGTGCGATGTTAGCGCTACAGGTCTGAAGTCATTCAGGACAGTGGGGTGTGCCTTCTTGGGCACTGGGACGAGGCAGGATGTTTTCCACAGCACAGGGACCCTTTCTAGGCTCAGGCTAAGGTTGAAAAGACGCTGGAGTATTCCACACAGTTGGTCAGCACAGACCCTCAGCACCCTTGGGCTGATGCCATCAGGGCCCGCCGCTTTCCACTGATGTAGTCTCTCCAGCTCTCTCTTCACTTGGTTGGTGGTGAAAGCCAGCCCAGGTGGGGAGGTGGGGGGAAGGGGGGTGTTGAGGATCAGTCCAGGGGGAGCAGGGGCGGAGGTGGGGTCACTGATTGTCTCAGCAGAGGTGCTGTGAGCAAAGTGGGGGTGGGACAGCCGTGAGGGTGTGTGGTCTGGGGAGCTGGAGGGGAGGTGGACAGGGCCAGTATCAAACCTGTTAAAAAATTGGTTCAGCTCATTGGCTCTGTCCTGGGTCCCCTCCGTCTGCCCACTGTTTGACTTTTTGAAGCCAGTGATATTTCTCATACCCTTCCACACCTCTCTCACCTGGCTCTGCCTCAGCTTGTCCTCCATCTTCTCCTTCTTTTCCTTGGCTGTGTGTTTGGGATCATTGTCTTGCTGAAATGTCCACCCTCGTTACATCTTCATCATCCTGGTAGATGGCAGCAGATTTTTGTCAAGAATCTCTCGGTAAATTTGCCCATTCATCCTTCCTTCAATTATGTGAAGTTTGCCAGTACCATTTGCTGAAAAGCAGCCCCACACCATGATGATATTTACTGAGAAAAATGGTGACGTGTTCAATACTCATTTCACCCGCTGTACTTCTGCACGTGTTAAATGATGTTTGTGATGGATCTGGTGTAAAAAGGATAACACTGATAGTACTGAAAGGAATGCTCAAACACCCAGAAGTGTATCTGGTATCCCCCAAACACCCCGCAGCGAATATTGTTCCTTTGCTATACGTAAGTACATAAGAAAATGCTAAACAGGCTATACATTTACTGTTTAAAGAGTGGGTGTCAAGTCAGGTAATACTCGTCTAATTCAAATAGTTCAAATCATAACTTTTGGAAAGCTTTGCGAGCTATACTACCGATGATTTCAATCTACACAGACATTAGAACGGTCTCATCTAGGCTCAGTTTCTCAGACTCTGATTAAGCCTAGTGTAGCCCTCCTATTCATGGTGTTGCAAATATGTAGTTTTATGGCTTTTATCAAATGTTTTATGTCCTAATAATCATATTATTTAACAAGCAGACAATTGATAGCAAGATGTATAGTATATGTTACAATGAGAGTTATGCTTGGATTATAAACTCAGTGATGATAATGCATGTGGTGTCAGGGAGTAAAATGTGGAGTTAAGAGAACCCCAAGTGTGTTTCTTTCACAGGTGGTAGAAACATCACTGAAAGCACAAGCTCACCACCGGCTAGCTCAAGTTCAAGCGCATGCTCCAGCCCCAGTAGACAGACAGCAGTGGGCAATCACTGGCACTTCAGTATTGTAATTCCTTGGAATCTAATGCCATCTGAGGTTACAAGAAAGCTGGAGAACAAGGAGCGCCCAACTGGAAGGGAGAGACGTGAAGCTATTTGCCTGATTGTAGGTGAAATCCTATGTCCAATGCCAGGAAAGAAGCATTCGAGTGAAGTAGCCAGAAAGATGCTGACTTATCCTAAGGCATTCAAAGATGTTATCGAAGGTGAAATTGTTGGTAGTGGACACAACTTCCTCACTAAGCAGCTGTAGAGCCGATTTGATTACTTGAAGGAAGGGAACACCTACCTTTTCCTAAGAAGACAGTCTGAGGATCCACCATCCAAGAGGATATGCCTGGATTCTTACGGCTGTATCAACTGGCGACCAGGACGGCTACCAGCCAATGAAACTACAGAAACATACACAAGAAGAACTAAAGAAGATGTACAAAAACAGAAGCAAAGACAACAAGAGTATTGAAAAGAAAATGACTCCCAGAGGAAAGACTTCAACCTTCTACTCCCAGAGGAAAGACATCATTTGTGGTATGGAGACCTCTGACATTGCCAAAGAATGGCCATATCTACACGATACCCCTGGCATCAAGACTCATTTTAGAGAACTTACTGGTGTTGATCTCAATGAAGAGCATGAGAAAGCCATTGCGAGCAAATGTGTGAGAATTGAGTCCTACTTCAAATCTCTCCCTCGTGAGTGGAGGAGCAAGATTGCCAAGATTACCAAACACTGTCAGATATAGAAACTGTCAAAAAGAAGCCAGAAGCCAACCTACCTGGATCTGTTTAGCTGCTACTTAACTTCTTCAATGAAGAAGAGAACAAGATGTTCCTCAACGTTGGTGAAACTTGCCTTCCATCGGAAATTGACTGTGCAAAGCTGCCAAGCACACCATGCATCGTTGTTTGTGGTAAGACATTTTCTGTGTTTTCACTTTACATACCCAAGCAAAAAAATGTATTATTTTGGAACAACGTAAGTTTTACTTTAGTACACTGAATAGTATTAAAAGTAATCATTATATGTAAGTGTGTTAAAAATAAACCGAATTATTTTATACTTTAGTAAACCTATAATACAGGATTGTATTCTCCACTGACTGCTGAAAACTTCATGGTTTCTGTGGACCAGATTGTCCTGAATGGCATTCTCACCTTCAACGATGCCCTGGTAATGATGTTTGTGGCATATTGTTGCTTTAACATAAATGACCCCTCTGACCTGGCAGCAACATTTGAGTTCCTGCAGAGGTATGAATTAATCCCTTATTACCCATAACTTGACCTATATGTTATAACCAATATGTCAAAATACTGATATTTTTTGTAAAAAATAAATAAAAAAAATGCTTAAATTGAATTTCCTATGTTTGACACCGTAACTATCAAGTGTATAGTTCCAGAAATGTTTGTACACTGAGATGACCTGATACCCCTCTTCTTAACACACCCCTCCTTTCCTACCCCTTTACCTCTCTGCCATGCCACTGCACGCACAGGTTAAGGTTTCACCGTGTATTGAATAACTTTATATACGTAATAAATCTAGTGAAAATATATATAAGAAAATCCCTGTGTAATGTTTTATTTAGTTTTTATGCTGGAGAATTCTTTATTTTCACAACCAATTATAGTTACATTGAGAGTAGGTTTTTGTAATATTATGATAATTATCTGTTTTCTAGCTTTATTTTGGCATCAATTAAGGAGTTTAAGGAGTCTGTTTTTTAGCTACCAGTTAAATCGAGTAGTTTTTTGTAATATTACGATTATAATTTGTGTTCTAGCTATATTTTGTCAGCAATTAAAGAGTTCTTTAGGCTTTTTAGCTGACCAATTCTTTATTTTCACAACCAATGACAGCAAAAAAAAAAGGATTCCAGGTAAAAATAGGATTTGATGGAAAGTAAATCACAGTTTTTATACAGATTATTTCTGTTCCTTTTTTGTCTGTATTTTTACAGTCTATTTCTGGCACCCGTGCTGCCAGACTTTTACCATAAATTAACAGGTTTTTATTTTTTACAGTGTATGAAAAAAGGTCAGGATAAAGAATCTGTGGCATAGTAGTGGTCTTGAATAAAGGTCTCTGCTATATAAAATAAATCATTCCAATACTGTTGTAGGTCTACCTTCGAATCGCCACTGTGATCATTTGGAGCCGCAATCAACCATATGCAAGGTACTTGTAAGTTTAAGAACTCGGTTAAAGTGTCTCTTATGCCATTATATTAAATAGGTGAAAACTCTCTGAAATAATAAAGGATTGTATTATTTTCAGCTCTACTTCTGCGTTAGTAAAATTACAGGTATACGAGCAACTAATTACAGTTTTACCAGATCTTGTATCCCACCAAGCATTGACATTATTAACAGTCAACACACTGTTCTGTAGTCAGTTATGTTAAGCTGCAGAATTAGATAAAATAGAACAGAGTGAAGGGTGATCTAACCCTTTTTAGAAGGAAATTATCCAGACTCAGAGAGAGAGAGAGAGAGAGAGAGAGAGCGACTAGAGGAGAGGATCAGTGTGCTGGAGGAGAGGGTGAGGGGGATGACGTGTGACAGAGAACAACCCATTAGAGAGCTGGCCATCCCCGCAGAGAAGCCAGCAGAACAGCCCACCCCAGACCCTGACCATAGCTTCGACATCACAGCAAGACAGACAAATGGAGAACCCCAAGCCCAGGGGATCCCACCCCCTCTGAGCACCCCCCCAGTCAGCCACCATGATAGCCTTCCTGACAGGGTCACCCAGCTATATACACACAGGCACAAACGACCTGACAACACAGCAGGAAAGGGTGGCCACAGCACTCAAGGGAGTGATTGAAAAAGCTTCTTCTACTTTCTCCAACGCACAAGTGGTTATCTCCACCCTGCTACCACGAAAATACTTCCACACTGCTACCATACAGCGGGTAAATGCAAGTATTTCCTGTGACTGTGCCTCAAAACCAAATGTTTACCTGGCCCACCACTCCACCCTGGACTTGAACAGCCTTTACAACCACCTATAAAAGGCAGCAGTGTCAACCTTTGCCCGGACCCTAAAAGACATTGCCCTCAACCGCGGCCCCAACACCTCAAACAGATCAGCAGACACCCCGCCCAGACCAGCGAGACACTCTCCCAGACCTGCGGGTATAGAGCAGACCTAACTCACTCTAGAATTTTTTGCCAAATGTAAAATGTTCCTGTTTTGATTAATTGAATAAAGAAAATTATTTATTCCTGTGTGCTACCTATATCCCCCCACTAGACTCCCCATACTTTAATGAAGACTGCTTATCCATCCTGGAGGGGAAAATCTATAATTTCTAAGCCCAGGGACATGTATTAGTCTGTGGTGACCTAAATGCCAGAACTGGACAAGAACCTGACACCCTCAGCACACAGGGAGACAAACACATACCTGGAGGTGACAGAATTCCCTCCCCCATATGTCCTCTAGGCACAACTACGACAACATAACCAACAAAAACGGGTCACAACTCCAACAAAAACGGGTCACAAATCCTGCAGCTCTGTCGCACGCTGGGTATGTACACTACCGGTGCCGCTCTAGGCGAATCACAATTGTGCCGCCCCTCTATTTTCAACATGCAATACACCAACAACACGCAGCCAATACAAGCCATAAGCAAAAAACATCAACAACAAACGCCAATATATACACATCACGCAAATAGACAAGTGCAACGCACAACGTGTCAATTTCAACTCATCTAAATAGTGACTGTAATAATATTGAAAATATTTATATACAAAACCTTGTGCGTAAAACACACACACAAGCGCGCAAGGTGCATATCATCAGCAGATTCACAGCTTAAAACCACTAGAGACTAAAACGCTTATCTTACCTTTCAGAAATGCTCTCTGATCTCCACACTTGGCTGTGTTGTAACGAGACGTACAATCACCATCATCTGTTCGGTTCTACTCACATCTGGAGTACAATCCAACATTATGGAGTATTTAGCTGACTTAAGCATCGTGAGAATTTTCTGCTGAATCTGTGATGCTAGCATAGCTATGACTTCATTTTGAATGTCTTTGCCAAAATAGTGAACATGTGTTTCTTTTAAAGTTACTCTCCTTATATGTTCAGCCATAACGCTGTCAAAAAGGCTGATCATCTCCACTAGTTTGAGAAAGTTGCCATTGTTATGCCCAAACAATCTATCTGTGCTGCCTCTAAATGCTAGGTTTTGCATAGCCATAACTCTGATAAGATTGATCAACCGATGCAACACTTCTTGCCAGTGCTTTGTCTCAGCAGTCAGTTTGCGCTGATTTTGTGCATCTATCGTGTTTTGCAAGGCCAATCTTTTATCCAACTCTTTCCATTCGTGAAAACTTTCCATATGACCAGACTGACAGAACGACAGATATACGGGACCCAAAAGCGGACACGGAGGCAGAGATATGATTGACTGTTTAATAGGGTATATGGGGCAAGACAGGCTCGTAGTAAATGACAGGCAATGTTCGTAACAGGGGATCTGAATAGCAGTCGTCCAATAAGGGGAGTCAGGCTCGTGGTCGTAGTTCAGGCAGCGTTCGGTACCGGGAATCAGAAGGATGGCAGTGCAGAGGAGTAGACAGGCTCGTAATCCGTAACACAGGCAGAGTTCGCTTAGCAGGAGATCAGAAGGTCGAAGGCACAGGAGGGGATAGACAGGAACGTAATCCAACAGGCAGGTAGAGGTCCAAATACCGGGAAACAGACTGGCAGAGTTATTAATACGAGAGATTGCTGGAACGACTGACTAGGCAAGACGATCTGGCAAAACCCCAACAGAACCCAAGGGACTAAATACCCAAACTGATTAATGATGGTGATAGGGTGCACCTGGTGTGGGGAGGGGACAAACACAGACAGGTGAAACATATCAGGACATGACACAGACAATGTTTCATGGGCGCTGAGGATGCTTGACATGTTTCTCCAGTTCTTGCTTGATTGGTGTTAGCCATTTGGTGGGATCTTTCATTTCCTCCTCACCTTGTCCGTGTACCGGTAGTAGCGACGCTACATGTTCAGCGGCTCTTGTGGCGTGATCATCGCTAGCCGGGCAGCTAGTAACGGCGGTAGACCTGTTCACGTCCGTCTCCGGGGCTCTGGAAGGGCCAGCATCCTCCTTTTTACTCCCACTTGGTCAGGATCAATATATTTCAAAAGAGAATTATTTTGTTTTTGGAGCGCTTGCTCCTTTGCTAATCTTTTTTTGTATTCATAACCCGACAGTTTGGGTCATTTAGACATAGTTTAACAGTGTACTGTTAACTGCACGACTCCAGGAACGTCACACTTATTATCCTCTTTCAGCTTTTGACAACGAACCTAACCTCCGGCCATGCAAGGCTCGGTTACGGTTGGCACTCTAACATTCCCCCTCCCCCATAACCTGAACTCAGACAACCTAAGAACACATAACCACATAACATTAGCTGACCTCGTGAGACGGGGAGGGGGACAGGGGTGGGGGGGGGGTGCTGATTGGTGAGTTTGATTGACAGACACACATTCCTCACCAATGAACTACAAGAGGGCAGCAAAATGAGCGGCAAATAAGTTTATTTATTATTTTTTTTTTTTTTTAATACTTAAAAAAAAATTGTTATATAAGCCCACATTTTGCCGCCTTTCCAAAGTGCCGCTCTAGGCGGTTGCCTAGTCTGCCTATACGCACGCGCCGGCCCTGGGTATGTACATAGTCAATGGTAGGCTTCGAGGGGACTCCTATGGTAGGTACACTTATAACTCATCTCTTGGCAGTAGTGATGTAAACTACTTTATCACTGACCTCAACCCAGAGTCACTCAGAGCGTTCACAGTTAGCCCACTGATACCCCTATAAGATCACAGCAAAATCATGGTCTACTTGAACAGAGCAATACTCAATCATGAGGCATCAAAGCCAAAGGAACCAAATAATATTAAGATATGCTATAGATGGAAGGAAAGTAGTGTGAAAACCTACCAAAAAACAATTAGGCAACAACAAATTCAATTCTTTTTAGACAACTTCCTGGGCAAAACATTTCACTATAATAGTGAAGGTGTAAACTTGGCAGTAGAAAACCTAAACAGTATATTTGACCTCTCAGCTTCCCTATCAAATCTAAACATTTAAAACAGAAAACAGAAGAAAATTAACAACAATGACAAATGGTTTGATGAAGAATGCAAAAACCTAAGAATGAAATTGAGAAACCTATCCAACCAAAAACATAGAGACCCAGAAAACCTGAACCTACGCCTTCACTATGGTGAATCACTAAAACAATACAGAAATACACTACGGAAAAAGAAGGAACCGCACGTCAGAAATCAGCTCAATGTAATTGAAGAATCCGTAGACTCTAACCACTTCTGGGAAAATTAGAAAACACAAAAAACACAGAGTTATCTATCCAAAACTGGGATTTATGGGTAAACCACTTCTCCAATAATTTTTGCCCTATAACAAAGAACAAACAGCAAAAACATATACATGATCAAATACAAATCTTAGAATAAACTATTAAAGACTACCAGAACCCACTGGCTTCTCCAATTACATTGAATGAAGTACAGGACAAAATACAAACCCTCCAACCAAAAACGTCCTGTGGTGTTGATGGTATCTTCAATGAAATGATAAAATATACAGACCAGAAATTCCAATTGGCTATACTTAAACTCTTTAGCTCTGGCATCTTCCCCAATATTTGGAACCAAGGACTGATCACGCCAATCCACAAAAGTGGAGACATATTTGACCCCAGCAACCTTGGGAAAATCCTCTGCATTAACATTAACAGCAGACTCATACATTTCCTCAGTGAAAACAATGTACTGAGCAAATGTCAAATTGGCTTTTTACCAAATTAGAGTACAACAGACCACGTATTCACCCTGCACACCCTAATCAGCAAACAAACCAACCAAAACAAAGGCAAAGTCTTCTCATGCTTTGTTGATTTTGCTATACTCAATTTAACATGAGGGTCTGCTATACAAATTGATGGAAAGTGGTGTTGGGAGAAAAACATTCAACATTATAAAGTCCATGTACACAAACATGTGTGCGGTAAAAATTGACAAAAAACGAATTTCTTTCCACAGGGATGCAGCTTAAGCCCCAACCTACTAGAATCTGAAGTCAAATGTCTACTTTTTGCTGATGATCTGGTACTTCTGTCACCAACCAAGGAGGGCCTACAGCAGTACCTAGATCTGCTGCACAGATTGTCAGACCTGGGCCCTATCAGTAAATATCATTGAGACAAAAATAATGGTGTTCCAAAAAAGTTGCCAGGACCACAAATACAAATTTTATCTAGACACTGTTGCCCTACAGCACACAAAAAACTATACATACCTCGGCCTAAACATCAGCGCCACAGGTAACTTCCACAAAGCTGTAAAAAATCTGAGAGACAAGGCAAGAAGGGCCTTCTATGCCATCAAAAGGAACATAAAATTTGACATCTAGCAAATTAGGATCTGGCAAAAAATACTTGAATCAGTTATAGAACCCATTGCCCTATATGGTTGTAAGGTCTGGGGTCCGCACACTAACCAAGAATTCACGAAAAATGGGACAAACACCAAATTGCATGCGGAATTCTGCAAAAACATCCTCTGTGTACAACGTAAAATATCAAATAATGCATGCAGAACAGAATTAGGCTGATACCTGCTAATTATCCAAATCCAGAAAAGAGAAAGGCCGCCTTAGGCAGACCTGGCTCTCAAGAGAAGAAGAGAAGACAAGCTATGTGCACACTGCCCACAAAATGAGGTGGAAACTGAGTGTCAGGCTCTGGCCATAGAGAAGCCTATTTGCTTCTCTATGTAGCTATGGTCAGAGTCTGACAGTGTCTTTCTTTTCTGTTTCTGTGTGGGTTTTGGGTGGATCCCTAATTAGAGGCAGCTGCACCGCATTGTCTCTAATTAGGGATCTTATATATGTTAGTCTGTCATTCACTCTGGGGTGGGTTGTTGTCGTATTATGTCGCAGTCACGGGGAAAGTAAGTGTGCCTTTTTTACGTCTGTTCATTTCGGGTGTTTTGGTGAACGTGACGTTAGTTTATAGTGTTTGTTTGTGTCCTGTAGTTCGCCATTTGTTTTGATTATACATAGTATAAATACAATAAAATGTGGAACTACTATCCCTGCGCTGCGTCTTGGTCTGTGTGTGCACCCTCTCGTGACACTGAGATGTACTTCCTAACCTCCTGCCAAATGTATGACCATATTAGAGACACATACTTCCCACAAATTACACAGATCCACAAAGAATTTGAAAACAAACCCAATTTTGATAAACTCCCATATTTATACCACAGTGTGCCATCATAGCAGTAATATTTGTGACCTGTTGCTACAAGAAAAAGGGCAACCAGTGAAGAACAAACACCATTGTAAATACAACCCATATTTATGTGTATTTATTTTCCCTTTAAAATGCCTTTATTATTTTGGAACTTGTGAGTGTAATGTTTACTGTTAATTTTGATTGTTTATTATCTACTTCACATGCTTTGGCAATGTTAACATATGTTTCCCATGCCAATAAAGCCCTTGAATTGAGAGAGAGAGAGAGAGAGAGAGAGAGTTCAATAATGCTGAAAACCACCATCTCTATGGCAATGGAAGCTAGGAAGGGAAACAACTAAGGGCCAAGTATTTGGACATCCAGAAACCCTTTAAAAAGGGGAAGACTTGAACTTGGCAAACATTCATTTACAATGACATTTACTTACCCCTTGAGATGTAGGAAATATTTCCTGCCTGTGCCCTTCTGGTTGTAAAAGGTTTCTCATGCAAAAATATTCCTCATTTCAAACCCCAGGGCCCTTTGAATGTTTTGTGAACCAGTAGTGCCATTACACACAGGTGGCTAGTGCAGCACAGGCCTGTTTTAATAGCCTTAATTTCTCATACAGCTGTGACATTGAAATATTTTAAAAAAAATTAAAATTGTTAAATGAATATTCAGTTAATATATTCATTGGAGACATTCCATTCATTGAATATTCATCCCACCAATCTTCCTTCTGGAATCTGACGACACACAAGCATGCACACACATACACCCCAAACCAATTATCGGGTGAGTTCCCCAATGAGGTGAACACTAACTCACACCCCTGATGAAGCCACAGGTGCCTCAACATCTCGGCCAATTAACAGCTGTAATTGAGTAATTAAACCACTGGGCTGGAGCAAAGATCAGAAAGACGCCTGTATGAGCTTTTAGAATGACAAACAACAGTGTCAGTTTTCTGTAGTGTGAGAACTGGCTTTAGTTTACTTACTTCAGCCAGGAACTAAACCACCTGTTTCCCCCAAATATCTCACCTCCAGAGTCAGATGAATCGGTTCGGTCCAGACTATGATTGGCTGAGCCACATGATTTAGTGGCTGGTTGGAGAAAACACCTCAGCTCTCTCCAAGGCCAGGAAAGGGCCTAGGTGTTCAGAGAGTTTGGACAAAACTATCATATAGCTAGCTAGGTGTTGGGAGGGGGAAATCCTCCAATATTAACACAGTACTTGTACTCAAGTGTTATGTTGCGAAAGCTGTTTTCTGTGTCTGAGAATACCCCAGAGCGAATAGGGGCGAGCGAAATAAGTCGTTAGTGACATGCCATGTAGTAACAACTTTCCTTTTACGCCATTACTTTGGAGGATAATGGATGTGAAAAATAGCTGTAAAGAGCTTTCTGGAACACATGGTGCTGCTCTTGCAATATAAGAACAGGTTTTATCCAGTATGCAGGGGCACAGTATGGGGGGGAAAGTTAGGATGATTCTAAGTGCCTGTGACTGAGGGGCCCTAAAAAATTATTAAAACATTTGGTACATTTTTTCCAATATAAAATTATTAACCTATCATCATTAATAGAATATTTTATTTACAATGTACTATTAAAACTAACTGTTTTTTTTCTTTTCTTGTCTTTGGCAAAAAGTTAACCTCCAGAGAGACTCTGTATTCCCCCCCCCCCCCCCCCCCCCTCTATTTACATGAAATGGTTCGTTCGTGCCCTCAAACCAGGCGCGAACGGTACTTGCTAGCAGTGAATTGCGAGTGAGGAGTGACGGTGGACCAGCATGTATCAGCTTCCTAAAGAAAAATCTGGCTTCCAAAAACGAAAAGAAAGAAAAGACAGGAGTATGTCACCCAATCTTTCACAAATGAAGGTGGGTGTAGTCTGTGTGGTGGAAATTAAACTGTTAGCTTAGTCCATAGTGAAATAGGCTACTTTTGCTCCCCTAACATTAGTAACATCTGAGTGTTTACATTTCACTGTAGGCAAGCTTTTAGCAAGCTATTCATACTAAATCATTTGTCCTTACCCCTGCCTGGTGCCGGGCCCAACAGATGCAGCTTCAGGCTCAGCAGCCCTGTCTCCCCATCCCCATACCCCATCAATCGCCTTTACACACATGTTAGTGCCAGCCCAGATCGATGGGCCAACAACAAAGAGAAAACAGGTTGCTCTTTGCATCGCCTCTCCGATACCTGCTGGAGTGCAAGGATTAACGCTGTTAAACCTGTAGTAAAACACCTACCTTGTGTCATCAAGACCCTTGATAGCATACTCATGACATGCAGTCTCACCAGTGAGGCCAGATCAGAAGCTAGTGGTCTGAAGAAGTACTTCATGGCATTCAACGCTATTGTCCTCCTCACTGTCTGGCTGAAAGGTGCGTGGGCAAAAATTGTAGAATAATTTTCTGCTGTTCTGGAAGTTGGGCAGATTAGTGAGGATAAAGTCCCTTCTGTGTGCCAACCACTGATAATGACGTATTACAGAGATCTTACACCTGAGTTTAAAAATTCAGTAAGACACATGAGCACTGTATATGAAGTAAGACACCTGAACACTGTAAATGAAGTAAGACTCCTGAACACTGTATATGAAGTAAGACACCTGAACACTGTAAATGAAGTAAGACTCCTGAACACTGTATATGAAGTAAGACACCTGAACACTGTATATGAAGTAAGACACCTGAACACTGTAAATGAAGTAAGACTTCTGAACACTGTATATGAAGTAAGACACCTGAACACTGCAAATGAAGTAAGACACCTGAACACTGTAAATGAAGTAAGACTCCTGAACGCTGTATATGAAGTAAGACTCCAGAACACTGTATATGAAGTAAGACACCTGAACACTGTAAATGAAGTAAGACTCCTGAACACTGTATATGAAGTAAGACACCTGAACACTGTATATGAAGTAAGACACCTGAACACTGTAAATGAAGTAAGACTCATGAACACTGTATATGAAGTAAGACACCTGAACACTGTATATGAAGTAAGACACCTGAACACTGTATATGAAGTTTAGACACCTGAACACTGTATATGAAGTTTAGACACCTGGACACTGTAAATGAAGTAAGACTCCTGAACACTGTATATGAAGTAAGACACCTGAACACTGTAAATGAAGTAAGACTCCTGAACACTGTATATGAAGTAAGACTCCTGAACACTGTATATGAAGTAAGACACCTGAACACTGTAACGGAAGTAAGACTCCTGAACACTGTATATGCTGCCACTTTCCCCCCTAACTTGTCCCCTCTTGGTCTCCTGAATGTAATTTCTAAGATGCAGCTGCAAAGCATTTTTGGAGAAGTGTGCATTGCTTTACATATATTTTGCACACTGCCTGTGACTGTTGCTGGTGGCGAGAGAGCTTTCACTAAGCTAAAACTGAATATTCTTTTTAACTATTTGAGGTCCACTATGTCCCAGGACAGTCTTTGCAGTCTTGCCACGCTGTCCATTGAAAGTCAGTTAGCTAGAAAGCTGGACTTCAAAGACTTGATCAGTGACTTCGCAAGAAGGCTCGGCGCCGGGCTCTTGGTGAGTAAGGCTGAGCAAGGGCCAGTGATAACTGTTAAATGGCATGGCTATGGATATTGGATCACTACACACATGATGCCCACAGGCTGAGGACAAGACTGAGAACAGGCTGAGAACAAGATATATCTCAAAGTAATGGCTGGATTGCCAATCAAGACCCCAAGTGGAAGAAACCTATTGATTTGGTGACCTCTTGACCTTTCCTCTAGCGCCACCATCAGGCCTTTCCATTTTCCATTTCCACTTTTACAGCTGCTTATTTTCTAGTTGGTATATATGCTTAGTTCAAAAATCTGCTGCTAATTTTATTATTTTGTTTGTTATATTCTATAGATGATAATGTTAATTTATTTTAACTGAAGAGGTTAATGTATATTTAAGTTACATTTATTTTAAGTTATTCATTAATGTTAAGAGAATTTTCCATTCAAGAATGTTACCATAAAAATTAAATGTAGACTGTAAAAGATAGCCTTTAGCACATAGAGGGTATCAGTCTTGCATCAAATTGTGAATTCCACTGTATTTTAAGGGAATTACTATTATTATCCTAAATTATATTATACACACATTTAGCTATTTAAGTATTGCTTCCTGTCGTTTACCTGTACAGTTAATGTAACCATGCAAATATTCACTTAACTGTAAATGTAACTGTATTTTAACTGTATTAAACTGTACAGTTAATTTAACCATGCAAAATATTCACTTACCTGTTAATTTAACCAGTCTGTATATTAAGTAAACTATTATTACCCTCACTCATATCATACGCACTTTAAGCTATTTAAGTATTTCTCTGCCATAGACCTGTATAGTGTAATTAACCATCTACCTACCTACCTACCTACCTACCTACCTACCTACCTACCTACCTACCTACCTACCTACCTACCTACCTACCTACCTACCTACCTACCTACCTACCTACCTACCTACCTACCTACCTACCTACCTACCTACCTACCTACCTACCTACCTACCTATCTATCTATGCAGAATGTTGCATGCATGTCTGCACAGTGTTATATTTTCAAAGCTCACTGTCAGTAAATATCATACAGTAAATATTGGACTACAAGAGAGTTGCAAGCCTGCAAAGGTAGAATTATTAAAAGCTTTGAATGGGTCGATTGGGTTCTGGAGGTGTGTGTTTACAGCAATTGCGCAGGGTTGGTGTGGCCTGTGGTGCTGGGGCCACAGGCCACAATGTGATATCTTTTCATGGGCCCCAAAATCCCTGGCGGCGCCCCTGCCGGTATGTGTGCCTCAAATCAAAGACTCTACACAAAAACCTACACAGGCAACAAATGAAGTGTATGTAATTTTTCCTGTTCAGAGGAAGTAAAACTGTACGGAAGCCCATTCAGAACAACAATAACTAGTCAGATCAACAGGGAGTTATTAGCTATGTAACAAATATGAGAAGCCAAGCCTTAAATAACATTATCTCTCCAGATTTAACACCTACACTCTTCCTTAAAGGGGAAATCTGCAGTTGATACATACATTTCTCATCATAAATTAATGATACTGTATGTACCCATTGATTCTCGAAGAACATAACTTATGAGCTTAGTTCAGCTGTCATACCTCATCAGAACCCAAAATATAAGCTTGTTTTACTCCAATGTTTATAAACAAAGTACATGTAAACAAACACTTTATAGCCTCAAAACATGGTTAAAACTATAATTTTAATATCATGGAGGTCAGTCCTTGTCTATGGATACGAGAGCGGTTTCATTTCTCCAGTCCCATCCCTTAGCTTTTTACTGAAACAGTGGTGGGGAGACGCTTTGTTATTGTTTCAACTGCTGATTGACCCTTAAAGGGCTTTACAGAGAGCCGTGTATACTTATAACATAATTACTGCAGGTCGTTCAGCCATCACCCGTGACCAAACAATCAACACATGATGCAATACGCTTGCTACATCCCTCCAAAGTGGCAACAACATGGCCACTAACCAACTACAGCCACAGTCCACTCAATCATTACTACATGGAATCCTGAGGCACTAGCCTATCATCAACTAACACACATTAGAGGAAGACAACAAGACAAACAAGCCAACAGTGCACCACCTTCTACAATTGCTCAAAACCGATTTCAAAACACCTAGTACTGAGGCAACCTGTAACCCTCTCTCTCTCCTGTCCCACCCCGCCTTGCCCACGCACCGTAACGTATAAAGCCAAACATGTTTGATCAATGCTTCAAGTGACTCCGGATTGCTGCAATTAGAAAACAAGTCCTCAGAAAGCTATTTTAGGGCCTCCACTATCACAGGGAAAGGCAACAGAGAGGATAATTGTGTATTTTAGAAGAAAAAGGGAAGAGTGGGGAAGACAAGACCTCTCTCCAATTTCCTTTGTCTTCTTGAGACTCTGATTACATTGTGTACTGACTACATAATTGGCCAATCCCTAACAAAAATAATGCTTTTATTCTTTGGTGAAACGTCAAAACATAGACACGCGCATTGCATAACATAATGAAACATCTATTTTCATGTAGCTCCTTTTGTAAGTGGTTTGTGTTAGTTCAGTAATAAGAACAAGCTAGGGTGGATGGATGCACTTATTGAATACTGGCCTTGAACACTGTCATGTTGTGGTTCAGTGGGTTATTATCCAGTGGGACGTGTGGTTTAAAAAAAAAAAAAAAGTTTTATATATATATGATACTGTGTATATATACAGTGGGGAGAACAAGTATTTGATACACTGCCGATTTTGCAGGTTTTCCCACTTACAAAGCATGTAGAAGTCTGTAATTTTTATCATAGGTACTCTTCAACTGTGAGTGACGGAATCTAAAACATACGGATAAAATTGTAGACCTGCACAAGGCTGGGATGGGCTACAGGACAATAGGCAAGCAGCTTGGTGAGAAGGCAACAACTGTTGGCGCAATTATTAGAAAATGGAAGAAGTTCAAGATGACGGTCAATCTCCCTCGGTCTGGGGCACCATGCAAGATCTCACCTCGTGGGGCATCAATGATCATGAGGAAGGTGAGGGATCAGCCCAGAACTACACGGCAGGACCTGGTCAATGACCTGAAGAGAGCTGGGACCACAGTCTCAAAGAAAACCATTAGTAACACACTACGCCGTCATGGATTAAAATCCTGCAGCGCACGCAAGGTCCCCCTGCTCAAGCCAGCGCATGTCCAGGCCCGTCTGACGTTTGCCAATGACCATCTGGATGATCCAGAGGAGGAATGGGAGAAGGTCATGCGGTCTGATGAGACAAAAATAGAGCTTTTTGGTCTAAACTCCACTCGCCGTGTTTGGAGGAAGAAGAAGGATGAGTACAACCCCAAGAACACCATCCCAACCGTGAAGCATGGAGGTGGAAACATCATTCTTTGGGGATGCTTTTCTGCAAAGGGGACAGGACGACTGCACCGTATTGAGGGGAGGATGGATGGGGCCATGTATCGCGAGATCTTGGCCAACAACCTCCTTCCCTCAGTAAGAGCATTGAAGATGGGTCGTGGCTGGGTCTTCCAGCATGACAACGACCCGAAACACACAGCCAGGGCAACTAAGGAGTGGCTCCGTAAGAAGCATCTCAAGGTCCTGGAGTGGCCTAGCCAGTCTCCAGACCTGAACCCAATAGAAAATCTTTGGAGGGAGCTGAAAGTCCGTATTGCCCAGAGACAGCCCCGAAACCTGAAGGATCTGGAGAAGGTCTGTATGGAGGAGTGGGCCAAAATCCCTGCTGCAGTGTGTGCAAACCTGGTCAAGAACTACAGGAAACGTATGATCTCTGTAATTGCAAACAAAGGTTTCTGTACCAAATATTAAGTTCTGCTTTTCTGATGTATCAAATACTTATGTCATGCAATAAAATGCAGATGAATTACTTAAAAATCATACAATGTGATTTTCTGGATTTTTGTTTTAGATTCCGCCACTCACAGTTGAAGAGTACCTATGATAAAAATTACAGACTTCTACATGCTTTGTAAGTGGGAAAACCTGCAAAATCGGCAGTGTATCAAATACTTGTTCTCCCCACTGTATATATACCTCCGGTCAAAGGTTTGAAGGGTTTTTCTTTATTTACACTATTCTTTACATTGTAGAATAAGAGTGAAGCCATCAAAACTACGACATAACACATATGGAATCATGTTGTAACCAAAAAAGTGTTAAACAAATATATATTTTATATTTGAGACTCTTCAAATAGCCACCCTTTGCCTTGGTGACAGCTTTGCACACTCTTGGCATTCTCTCAACCAGCTTCATGAGGACCGCCACAGGAATGGAAGACCCAGAAATACCTCTGCTGCAGAGGATAAGTTCATTAGAGTTACCAGCCTCAGATTGCAGCCCAAATAAATGCTTCACAGAGTTCAAGTAACAGACACATCTCAACATCAACTGTTCAGAGGAGACTGTGGGAATCAGGCCTTCATGGTCGAATTGCTGCAAAGAAACCACTACTAAAGGACACCAATAAGAAGAAGAGACATGCTTGGGCCAAGAAATACGAGCAATGGGAACTCCTTCAAGACTGATGGAAAAGCATTCCAGGTGAAGCTGGTTGAAGAATGTTAAATAAAAAATATATGTTGATTTGTTTAAAACTTTTTTGGTTACTACATGATTCCATATGTGTTATGTCATAGTTTTGATGTCTTCACTTTTATTCTACAATGTAAAAAAATAAAGAAAAACCCTTGAATTAGTAATATTCCAAACTTTTGACCAGGGGTTTATATATAAAACATATACTAATGTACCTCCCCCTCTGGCCTATAACCTGATACTCAAAGGCTAGTTTAGCATTAAATACCAGCCAGAAGCCCTCAGGGTCTCTCTTAATGCCTGTCAGTTGAAGTTATCTATAATATTTATCTCCAGCGTTCACTCTATTTGATGTTTTTCAAGGCACTAGGCATATTCCATATTATAAAAACAACAACCTTAGAATCCTATACCTTAGCTCTTCATAGCTTCATTACCTTTATAACCCCACTTTTTCACTCATAATACCTGTGTACTTCATATTAGTAAACATGCATGCATATCTTGTGGCTTGCCTCTACTGTGACATGTATTCTTTTTTAAATCAGCTTGCTTACCTCTTTCCGACCCCACAAAACTAGAAAATGCCCTACATTACATGGAGGTTATTTTTCAAATCAGTCATGGAAACAGGCTCACTGTCCTCTTTAGTCATCGCACGTTAGACTCAATTTCTGTTAGTGAGTGCCATCTAGTTGTGTACTGAGTATGCTACAACTGTAAATTCTCAACAATTTAGCAGAAGTAGCAGGAGTTATTGTGTCTCTTACTTGGCCATATGTTTTCCCTGTAACTCATTGTCTTGAAAGTGCATACACTGACTTAACTGAGGGTTTTGAATATGTGGAGAGCAACTGTGTGAAGTAATGTATTAAGAGATATTGAAGTTGAAGAAGTTGGGGAAATCTTCTGAACCCTACAGTTTTTTGGATCTTGCTGAAGTGTTTGCATAATGCACATAAACATCCTTCATAAACAGACCATAAACCTGTAACACATTTCTGCAGGGCCGTATGTCTGCACACCACTTCACATATGGCCAACAGATCCACCTAAGTGAATTCAGAATTCTCTCTCTCTCTCTCTCTCTCTCTCTCTCTCTCTCTCTCTCTCTCTCTCTCTCTCTCTCTCTCTCTCTCTCTCTCTCTCTCTCTCTCTCTCTCTCTCTCTCTCTCTCTCTCTCTCTCTCTCTCTCTCTCCCTCTCTCTCTCTCTCTCTCTCTCTCTCTCTCTCTCTCTCTCTCTCTCTCTCTCTCTCTCTCTCTCTCTCTCTCTCTCTCTCTCTCTCTCTCTCTCTCTCTCTCTCTCTCTCTCTCTCTCTGGGCCTGAGCTCAGAGCCAGCCTCAGCTCCACGGATGGAAGGAACACAACAGAGGCCATCTGTTGCCTGTGTGTTTGCCTTGGTGCCCTGCCACAAGGAGCTCCGCCAGGGGACCCACGGGAGCCTATACACAGAGCTGCACCAGGGGACCAGCACACAGAAGCACCTCATTCCTGTTGCCTCGTTTGCAGGATTTCAGTGTTCCACCAACCAGCAGCAATTAAAGCTGTGTAGGGAAATAATCTAATTGTGTGAGGGGAGCAACACTGGTTATATAACCAAGCTACCAACGTTAATTTGCCGGCTTTCACTGTACAGAATGGGTAGTTGTTCCCTTGTGTCACTGAAGCTCTACTAGTTAATTGAATTGAAAATAAGGGGCGAGAGAGAGAGAGAGATTGAGAGAGAGAGAGAGAGAGAGAGAGAGAGAATGCTGTTTTACTTGAAGAGAAAATAAAGCATTGTTATTGTTAAGATGTATCTTAAACCGGTTATGGTCATTTATTGTCCTGGAATTGCAAGTACATGCTTGGAAAAAAGGGTTCTTTGGTCATCCCCATAGGAGAACCCTTTTTGGTTGCAGCTAGAACCCGTTAAGAGTTCCATGTAGAATAATCTGTGGAAAGGAACACAAAAGGGTTCTACCTGGAACCAAAAAGGGTTCTTCAAAGGGTTATCCTATGGGGACAGTTGAATAAACCTTTTAGGCTCTAGATAGCACTTTTTTAGTAGACAAATTAAAAGAGACAGAGACAGTGAGAGACAGAGATCCAGATGCCAAGAAAACAAATACACCTTCCTATTAGGCTCCACACACCTAGAACACACCTACACCTACACATATTTAGGACTAAAAATAAGCTCCACAGGAAATTTCAACTTGGCTGTGAATGAACTGAGAGACAAGGCAAGAAGAGCTTTTTATGCCATTAAAAGAAACATCAAATTAGACATACCAATTAGGATCTGGCTCAAAATATTCAAATCAATAATTGAACCAATTGTTATTGCATTATATGGCAGTGAAGTGTGGGGCCCACTTACCCAAAAATAATTTGAAAAATGGGACAAACATCCAATTGAAACCCTGCATGCGGAACTTTGTAAGAATATCCTCAGAGTCCAGAAAAAAACTACAAACAACGCATGCAGAGCAGAATTAGGCCAATTTCCCCTTTTACTTAATATTCAAAAATGAGCCACCACATTTTATAACCATTTAAAAATAAGTGACCCCAACTCTTACCACCACAAAGCCCTCCAATACCAAGTGGTGACCATAGAAAAGAGTCCCCTTAGTCAGCTGATCCTGAGACTAAACTCACAAACCAACAGTAACCCAACAAAGCCTCAGGACAGCACTCAGAAAATCTGGCCCAACCAAATTATCAAAAAACAAAAAGAAAATTACATGACCTACTGGAAAGACACCACAAAAAATCTAAGTAAACTTCAATGCTATTTGGCACTTAACAGACAGTACACAGTGGAAAACTATCTGACCACTGTGACTGATAGAAAACTGAGGACTATGTACAGACTCAGCGAGCACAGCCTGCCTATAGAGACCGGTCATCGCAGACAGATCTGGCAACCCAGAGATGCCAGGTTGTGTTTACTCTGCCCACAAAACGCAATAGAAACGGAAACACACTTTCTCCTAAATTGTGATAATTATGCAGACATACGGGCAACTTTCTTTCCCCAAATTAAAAATAGAAATAAAGAATTTGAAACAGGGACAGACGATGAAAAATGACAATGCCTATTGGGTGAAAAGGTCCATTGTGCCATTTATGGTGCAAAATATGTTGCATCATGCCACACCCGTAGGGACAACCAGTTGACCCAACTGCAACCAATAATCCCGTAAGGACAACCAGTTGACCCAACTACAACCAATAACCTCCCAACAAACTTACACACACAAAACACACACATACAACATACAATTATTTTGAATATGTTTGGTTGTGTATGTGATAATTAATATGTAATGGATCTATATTTTTGTTGTTGTTGTTAATAGTAGTATGAACCTTCTTTTATTTGTATTGTTACATTGTAAAGTGCTTTGGCAATATTGTAACTTTCATGCCAATAAAGCCGAATTTGAATTGAATTTGAATTGACAGAGACAGCTCAAATCTGTGCACCATAATGGCAGGTTTAGAACAGATGTTACAGTGGGCTAACTTCACCAAAGAGAATCCTTTACAATTGTAGAAACATCTTCAAGCCTTTTTCAAGGCATCATCAGAAAACCACCAACTTAATGTAGCATGACATAATTATATTTAATCTGGAGCATGTTAAGTTACACATTAAGTGATAGCAGTTTGCCTACACTGTGGATAAATATTTCTACTTATGTAATTACTAACGTTGTTAATATACATGAGTAATGATAAAGATTGATTAACAACACTTTACCGATGGGTCGTTTTATAAGCATTTCTAATAATTTTAATACTGTAAGTCTTACCACCTGAACTCACCAGAAGAGATGGGCTGGGGGACAGGTTTGGAAAAGAGTTGTCGGTTCAACTCCCAGGTGGATCAGTATGGAGAACCTGCTGCCTGTGTGTGATAGGCATTTAACCTGCAGCATCTCAGAAGAAACATCCCGTGGAATAAATTGAATAAATGTTGCTAGGAAGAAAGTGGAGGCCATGTAAGCTGCTTTGTATAAAAGCACCCACCCAGCAAAGAACCCTGCATACCATCAATTATTAACCTTAAATTGAATCATTACTTTTAAATGTTTTCTTCTTTGCTTTGTTTTTCACAAATACTTTAAATCAGCTTCCAGAATGTCTAGGCCTACTTCATTATTCACCATCTGTGTGACAGAGAGATAATGCCTAGATGTGCATTTTGTGAATATTTTGTAGGCTATGTAAACAGCAGATAAATCATTGATGTCATGCCGGGATTGATTAATGTATCGCAGATGAGGGGTTGTGTGTGTCTGTGTGTGTGTGTGTGTGCAGGGCCGGCTCTAGCCTTTTGGGGGCCCTCATCTCACGGGCAAAACAGTTTAGTGGCCCTCCTTTTGACGGCAGAGAGAAAAATATTATGTTTAAGAGCTCATTTCCTGCAATTCTAAACATTTTTGCCATGGGGTGGAAAGAAAAATCATCAGTTTTACTGCACATTTCCAGCAATTCTACACATTTTGCTATGAGTTATGCCATGTTAATATGTATCTGAGTGAGAGTGACAAAAACAATGGTGGTCCCCTGGAGGTCAGGGCCCCTGGGCACGTGCCCTGCATGCCCGGTCGGTAATTCGACCATGATTACTACAAGTTTAGATAGCTGGCTAGACTAACTTACCAATCAAAAATGTTGTAGCTGACACGGGCTAATTGAGTGACTGTAAGTGACTCACATAACAAGAGAAAAAATGCTTTTGCGAAACCACATTTCGAAATTGCACCTTGTGTATTCTACTATCCGAACTCTCAAAAGTAAGTTCAGACCCCGGATAAGTAAAAAAAAAAACAGGGCCCTGCTTTTGTTGTTTAGTGGCTAGGGCCCTGTGTGTGTGTGTGTGTGTGTGTGTGTGTGTGTGTGTGTGTGTGTGTGTGTGTGTGTGTGTGTGTGTGTGTGTGTGTGTGTGTGTGCATGCCTGTGAAAACGTGTCTGGTTTAGGACTAGGCCTAATAGGAAACAGGGCCAGGCTACGAATATCAAATCAAATCAACTTTGATTGGTCACATACACATGGTTAGCAGATATTATTGCGAGTGTAGCGAAATGCTTGTGCTTCTAGCTCCGACAGTGCAGTACTATCTAACAATAATGTCTAACAGTTTCACAACATATAACACACATAAATCTAAGTAAGAAAGGATTGAGAATATATACATATGCCAGGGCGGCATTGGACTAAGATCCAGTGCAATAGTAAGCTTTAAAGTATACAATATACACATCAAAGATTGGTGATGCAGTATGTATACACGATTAAGTGACTAAGATACAGAAGAATAGTATATCGTACAGTTAGACATATGAGATGAGTAGTACAAGACACAGAAACATTATTCAAGTGACTAGTGTTTCATTCCTTAACTGGCTGGTGCTTTCTAATCTCAAATCAAATGTTATTGGTCACATACACATGTTTAGCAGATGTTAATGCGGGTGTCACGAAATGCTTGTGCTTCTAGTTCCGACAGTGCAGTATATCTAACAGTAGGAATGAATTAAACCTATTGTCAAAAGATGGGATGTGGAGAGACCAAGACGCAGCGCAGGGATAATAGTTCGACATTCTTTATTTATTAATACTATGTATATACATATATATATACTATGTATAATCAAAACCAAAATGACGAACTAAAATAACACAAAACAAACAGACTAACGAACGTCACGTTCACAAAACACACCAAATGAACGGACGTAAAAAGCACACTTACTTCACCGTGACTGCGACATACATCGATAACGACCCACACCAGAGTGAAGGACAGACTCAACATATATGGGATCCCTAATTAGAGACAATGCGGTGCAGCTGCCTCTAATTAGGGATCCAACCCAAACCCCACACAGAAACAGAAAAGAACGACACTGTCAGACTCTGACCATAACTACATAGAGAAGCCTATTTGCTTCTCTATGGCCAGAGCCTGACAGTACCCCCCCCCCCCCCAAGGCGCGAACTCCCGGACACCCCAAAAAAAACCACACAAAACAAGGGGGGGTTTATGGGAGGGAAAACTAGTCCATCGGGGGCGGCTCTGGCTCCGGCGAAGTGGACAGTTTTGTCCCATGCCCCTTCCCTATAACCGGTCACGGACTGGGTACCGGTGGGGCAAACGGCTCCGGCCATGGAGCGGGGAAAACAACCGGTCCCGGACTGGGCACAGGTGGGGCCAACGGCTCCGGCCATGGAGCGGGACATTTAACCGGGCCCGGACTGGGCCCCGGTGGGGTAAACGGCTCCGGCCATGGAGCGGGGAAAACAACCGGACCAGGACTGGGCACAGGTGGGGCCAACGGCTCCGGCCATGGAGCGGGACATTTAACCGGGCCCGGACTGGGCCCCGGTGGGGTAAACGGCTCCGGCCATGGAGCTGGGAAAACAATCGGGCCTGGACTGGGCACCGGTGGGGGGGACTGCTCAGGCTCTGAAGCGGAGCAGATGGCTGGACCCGGATTGGGTACCGGTGGAGCGGACTGCTCTGGCCCTGGAGCGGAGCAGATGGCTGAACCCGGATTGGGCACCGGTGGAGTGGACTGCTCTGGCTCAGGAGCGGAGCAGACGGCTGGACCCAGAATGGGTACCGGTGGAGCGGACTGCTCTGGCACTGGAGCGGAGCAGACGGCTGGACCCGGATTGGGTACCGGTGGAGCGGACTGCTCTGGCACTGAGGCGGAGCAGACGGCTGGACCCGGAATGGGCACCGGTGGAGCGGAATGCTCTGGCACTGGGGCGGAGCAGACGGCTGAACCCAGAATGGGCACCGGTGGAGTGGACTGCTCTGACTCTGGAGCGGAGCAGACGGCTGAACCCGGACTGGGTGCCGGTGGAGCGGACTGATCTGGAGCGGAGCAGACGGCTGGACCCGGATTGGGCACCGGTGGGGCGGACTGCTCAGGCTCTGGAGCGGAGCAGACGGCTGAACCCGGAATGGGTACCGGTGGAGCGGACTGCTCTGGCCCTGGAGCGGAGCAGACGGCTGGACCCGGAATGGGCACCGGTGGAGCGGAATGCTCTGGCACTGGGGCGGAGCAGACGGCTGGACCCGGAATGGGTACCGGTGGAGCGGACTGCTCTGGCACTGGGGCGGAGCAGACGGCTGGACCCGGAATGGGTACCGGTGGAGCGGACTGCTCTGGCACTGAGGCGGAGCAGACGGCCGGACCCGGAATGGGTACCGGTGGAGCGGACTGCTCTGGCATTGGGGCGGAGCAGACGGCCGGACCAGGACTGGGTACCAGTGCTGGAGGCTCCGGGCTGCGGACCTTCGCTGGAGGTTCCGGGCTGCGGACCTTCGCTGGAGGTTCAGGGGTGCGGACCTTCGCTGGAGGTTCAGGGGCGGTGACCTTCGCTGGAGGTTCAGGGTCGCTGACCTTCGCTGGAGGTTCAGGGGCGCTGACCTTTGCTGGAGGTTCAGGGTGGCTGACCTTCGCTGGAGGTTCAGGGTGGCTGACCTTCGCTGGAGGTTCCGGTCCAACCATACGCCTCGCCACGAGAGTCATCTGGCGCTTGAAGTCCTCCAACGCCTGTACGACCAGCGGATCCATCTGCGTCTCCAGAGGAAGAGCATTCCAGGCTCTCCACCACCTCGTCTGCTCCTCCTCCGGGTATTCACAGAACCCCTCTGGCCGCTCCCGATCCAGATCTGTGGGCATACGAAGTGGCATGCGATTTCCCTTTTTCAGCCTCTCCGGGCTCTGGCCGCGCACCGATGGTGTGGTGCTCACAGCCATGACGGACCCTTGTTGGCTCCGGGCCGGCGCTGGAGGCACTGGGTTGGGAACTGGCATTGGGGGGCTGTGACAGCCCCGATCTTCCTCACTCCATCGCCAATCCCCTCCTCGTGAGATCTCCTCCAAGAGTCCCCACGAGAGAGGGAACAGAAGTACGTCATCGTCCTCCTCTTCCGACTCCTCTCCGTACCTCTGCTCTCTTGGCTGTAGGGGCTCCTCCTGGATCCCCCACGAGTGCAGTGGCCGGGGCTCCTCTCCGTCTACCCCCGACCACCCCCATAGCCCCTCTCCGACAATCGTTTGGGGTGTCTGGGCTCCAGGCTGTTCCTTTTGGGTCCGTTGTCGCTTCCCCTTTTTCTTGCGCTGCTTGGTCTCCTTTTGGTGAGTCGTTCTGTCACGAGATGGGATGTGGAGAGACCAAGACGCAGCGCAGGGATAATAGTTCGACATACTTTATTTATTAATACTATGTATATACATATACAGTGGGGAGAACAAGTATTTGATACACTGCCGATTTTGCAGGTTTTCCCACTTACAAAGCATGTAGAAGTCTGTAATTTTTATCATAGGTACTCTTCAACTGTGAGTGACGGAATCTAAAACAAAAATGCAGAAAATCACATTGTATGATTTTTAAGTAATTAATTTGCATTTTATTGCATGACATAAGTATTTGATACATCAGAAAAGCAGAACTTAATATTTGGTACAGAAACCTTTGTTTGCAATTACAGAGATCATACGTTTCCTGTAGTTCTTGACCAGGTTTGCACACGCTGCAGCAGGGATTTTGGCCCACTCCTCCATACAGACCTTCTCCAGATCCTTCAGGTTTCGGGGCTGTTGCTGGGCAATATGGACTATCAGCTCCCTCCAAAGATTTTCTATTGGGTTCAGGTCTGGAGACTGGCTAGGCCACTCCAGGACCTTGAGATGCTTCTTACGGAGCCACTCCTTAGTTGCCCTGGCTGTGTGTTTCGGGTCGTTGTCATGCTGGAAGACACAGCCACGACCCATCTTCAATGCTCTTACTGAGGGAAGGAGGTTGTTGGCCAAGATCTCGCGATACATGGCCCCATCCATCCTCCCCTCAATACGGTGCAGTCGTCCTGTCCCCTTTGCAGAAAAGTTTCCCCAAAGAATGATGTTTCCACCTCCATGCTTCACGGTTGGGATGGTGTTCTTGTGGTTGTACTCATCGTTCTTCTTCCTCCAAACACGGCGAGTGGAGTTTAGACCAAAAAGCTCTATTTTTGTCTCATCAGACCACATGACCTTCTCCCATTCCTCCTCTGGATCCAGATGGTCATTGGCAAACTTCAGACGGGCCTGGACATGCGCTGGCTTGAGCAGGGGGACCTTGCGTGCGCTGCAGGATTTTAATCCATGACGGCGTAGTGTGTTACTAATGGTTTTCTTTGAGACTGTGGTCCCAGCTCTCTTCAGGTCATTGACCAGGTCCTGCCGTGTAGTTCTGGGCTGATCCCTCACCTTCCTTCATGATCATTGATGCCCCACGAGGTGAGATCTTGCATGGTGCCCCAGACCGAGGGAGATTGACCGTCATCTTGAACTTCTTCCATTTTCTAATAATTGCGCCAACAGTTGTTGCCTTCTCACCAAGCTGCTTGCCTATTGTCCTGTAGCCCATCCCAGCCTTGTGCAGGTCTACAATTTTATCCCTGATGTCCTTACACCGCTCTCTGGTCTTGGCCATTGTGGAGAGGTTGGAGTCTGTTTGATTGAGTGTGTGGACAGGTGTCTTTTATACAGGTAACGAGTTCAAACAGGTGCAGTTAATACAGGTAATGAGTGGAGAACAGGAGGGCTAATTAAAGGAAAACGAACAGGTCTGTGAGAGCCGGAATTCTTACGGGTTGGTAGGTGATCAAATACTTATCTCATGCAATAAAATGCAAATTAATTATTTAAAAATCATACAATGTGATTTTCTGGATTTTTGTTTTAGATTCCGTCTCTCACAGTTGAAGTGTACCTATGATAAAAATTACAGACCTCTACATGCTTTGTAAGTAGGAAAACCTGCAAAATCGGCAGTGTATCAAATACTTGTTCTCCCCACTGTATATATACTATGTATAATCAAAACCAAAATGACGAACTAAAATAACACAAAACAAACAGACTAAGGAACGTCACGTTCACAAAACACACCAAATGAACAGCACATTTACTTCACCGTGACTGCGACATACATCGATAACGACCCACACCAGAGTGAAGGACAGACTCAACATATATGGGATCCCTAATTAGAGACAATGCGGTGCAGCTGCCTCTAATTAGGGATCCAACGACACTGAGAAGCCTATTTGCTTCTCTATGGCCAGAGCCTGACACCTACAGTGGGGAGAACAAGTATTTGATACACTGCCGATTTTGCAGGTTTTCCTACTTACAAAGCATGTAGAGGTCTGTAATTTTTATCATAGGTACACTACAACTGTGAGAGACGGAATCTAAAACAAATATCCAGAAAATCACATTGTATGATTTTTAAATAATTAATTTGCATTTTATTGCATGACATAAGTATTTGATCACCTACCAACCAGTAAGAATTCCGGCTCTCACAGACCTGTTAGTTTTTCTTTAAGAAGCCCTCCTGTTCTCCACTCATTACCTGTATTAACTGCACCTGTTTGAACTCGTTACCTGTATAAAAGACACCTGTCCACACACTCAATCAAACAGACTCCAACCTCTCCACAATGGCCAAGACCAGAGAGCTGTGTAAGGACATCAGGGATAAAATTGTAGACCTGCACAAGGCTGGGATGGGCTACAGGACAATAGGCAAGCAGCTTGGTGAGAAGGCAACAACTGTTGGCGCAATTATTAGAAAATGGAAGAAGTTCAAGATGACGGTCAATCTCCCTCGGTCTGGGGCACCATGCAAGATCTCACCTCGTGTGGCATCAATGATCATGAGGAAGGTGAGGGATCAGCCCAGAACTACACGGCAGGATCTGGTCAATGACTTGAAGAGAGCTGGGACCACAGTCTCAAAGAAAACCATTAGTAACACACTACGCCGTCATGGATTAAAATCCTGCAGCGCACGCAAGGTCCCCCTGCTCAAGCCAGCGCATGTCCAGGCCCGTCTGAAGTTTGCCAATGACCATCTGGATGATCCAGAGGAGGAATGGGAGAAGGTCATGTGGTCTAATGAGACAAAAATAGAGCTTTTTGGTCTAAACTCCACTCCCCGTGTTTGGAGGAAGAAGAACGATGAGTACAACCCCAAGAACACCATCCCAACCGTGAAGCATGGAGGTGGAAACATCATACTTTGGGGATGCTTTTCTGCAAAGGGGACAGGACGACTGCACCGTATTGAGGGGAGGATGGATGGGGCCATGTATCGCAAGATCTTGGCCAACAACCTCCTTCCCTCAGTAAGAGCATTGAAGATGAGTCGTGGCTGGGTCTTCTAGCATGACAACGACCCGAAACACACAGCCAGGGCAACTAAGGAGTGGCTCCGTAAGAAGCATCTCAAGGTCCTGGAGTGGCCTAGCCAGTCTCCAGACCTGAACCCAATAGAAAATCTTTGGAGGGAGCTGAAAGTCCGTATTGCCCAGCGACAGCCCAGAAACCTGAAGGATCTGGAGAAGGTCTGTATGGAGGAGTGGGCCAAAATCCCTGCTGCAGTGTGGGAAAACCTGGTCAAGAACTACAGGAAACGTATGATCTCTGTAATTGCAAACAAAGGTTTTTGTACCAAATATTAAGTTCTGCTTTTCTGATGTATCAAATACTTATGTCATGCAATAAAATGCAAATTAATTTCTTAAAAATCAGACAATGTGATTTTCTGGATTTTTGTTTTAGATTCCGTCACTCACAGTTGAAGAGTACCTATGATAAAAATTACAGACTTCTACATGCTTTGTAAGTGGGAAAACCTGCAAAATCGGCAGTGTATCAAATACTTGTTCTCCCCACTGTATATAGATAAGGACTAGCGGCATGAACTAAGATACAGTAGAAGAGTATTGAATACAGTATATACAAATGAGATGGGGAACGCAAGATATGAAAACTTTGTTTAAATGACTGATACCGAAGGATAGTATAGAATACAGCAGTGACGTGCAGTGAGGTCAGTGGCTGGGCAAGAAACACTAACAATAAAATTGCCTAACGAATAGCTTTGCTATATAAATAATGACACTAGCCCTACATTAAATGTATGTTATTTTGAATTCCAAGCCTGACTAATTAAATAAATTGAACATAACCTAAATGAAGAAGCAATTAGGTCTAACAAATCAAATAAGTCTAGGCTAACAGGTCCGAGTCCCGCTTAGGTCAAATTCCAGTTTATTCACCTTTCCTTCAGGGAAACAGTATAAACGGCTAGTCGCACCGCAGCCACACAGCCAGTCTCGACGATAATACCACTCCCGCTTGAATGACCTGATCATTTTTTTACCTTTTCACTGATGAAGATCAGGCAGATCAGGTGTTGGTCTTCCTCTCTGAATAAAATCCATCTTGGAAAATAGCTTTAGGTGATGTATGGCATCCAAGTTCTTAGACATTATGCTAGCCAGCTTAATTCTGTTGAAAAAAAAATATGACCTTGACACGCCCATAAGCAGTGCTTGCCCCAGACAACTTATTTATAAAATACGCAAAAGTACAAATTCACTCAGCGTAGTGAATGAAGCTATGAAAGTAGAAAATGAAATGCTTGCCCTGCAGCTATGAACTTGTCTGTAGTGTGGTTCGGCGGCGCGCGTCACTTCATTTAAGTGGTGTCAATGGACGGGAGTGCAAGCATGCTTACCCTGGTGCATTTCCTCGAATTTAAATGTTTTAGATTTTTTTTTTTATGTTAACCTTATCCCTACCAGATTCGCTGACAATAATGACATAACGATTTTTTTTTAACATTTATTTATAAAATATATTTTAATTTGGCTTTTCAGAAAAGGTTTTTAATTGAATTATATCACAGGGTAAGCACTGCTTGCCCTGCTTACCCTGACCGCATGTCACTGGAATACAGTATATACATATGGGATGAGTTATGCCAGATATGTAATCATTATTAAAGTGACTAGTGTTCCATTTCTTAAAGTGACCTGTGATTTCTAGTCTGTGCCTCTAGGCAGCAGCCTCTAATGTACTAGTGGTGGCTGTTTAGCTGTCTGAAGCTGTTTTTCAGTCTCTCGGTCCCAGCTTTGATGCACCTGTACTGACCTCGCCTTCTGGATGACAGCGGGGTGAACAGGCAGTGGCTTGGGTGGTTGATGTCCTTGATGATCTTTTTGGCCTTCCTGTGACATCGGGTGCTGTAGGTGTCCTGGAGGGCTGGTAGTTTGCCCCCGGTAATGCATTGAGCAGACCGCACAACCCTCTGGAGAGCCTTGTAGTTGTGGGCGGTGCAGTTGCCGTACCAGGCGGTGATACAGCCCGACAGGATGCTCTCAATTTTGCATCTGTAAAAGTTTGTGAGGGTTTTAGGTGTTAAGCCAAATTAACAGGTTGAAAAAGCACTGTTGCGCCTTCTTCACCACACTGTCTGTGTGGGTGGACCATTTCAGTTTATCAGTGATGTGTGCGCCAAGGAACTTGAAGTTTTCCACCTTCTCCACTGTAGTCCCGTCGATGTGGATAGGGGGGTGCATCTTCTGCTGTTTCCTGAAGTCCATGATCATCTCCTTTGTTATTTTGACATTGAGTGAGAGGTTGTTTTCCTGGCACCACACTCCCAGAGCCCTTACCTCCTCCCTGTAGGCTGTGTCATCATTGTTGGTAATCAAGCCTACTACTGTTGTGTCGTCTGAAAACTTGATGATTGAATTGGAGGCGTGCTTGGCCACGCAGTCATGGGTGAACAGGGAGTTCAGGAGTGGGCTGAGTATGCACCCTTGTGGGGCCCCAGTGTTGAGGTTTAGTGAAGTAGAGGTGTTGTTTCCTACCTTCACCACCAGGGGGCGGCCCTTCAGGAAGTCCAGGACCCAGTTGCACAGGGCGGGGTTCAGAACCAGGGCCTCAAGCTTAATGATGAGCTTAGAGGGTACTATGGTGTTGAAGGCTGAGCTTTAGTCAATAAAGAGCATTCTTACATAGCTATTCCTCTTGTCCAGATGGGAAAGGGCAGTGTGCAGAGTGATGGCGATTGCATCATCTGTGGATATATTGGGGTGGTAAGCAAATTGAAGTGGGTCTAGGGTGGCAGGTAAGGTAGAGGTGATATGATCCTTGACTAGTCTCTCAAAGAACTTCAAGATGACAGAGGTGAGTGCTACGGGGCGATAGTCATTATGTTCAGTTACCTTTGCCTTCTTGGGAACAGGAACAATGGTGGCCATCTTGAAGCATGTGGGGACAGCAGACAGGGATAGGGATAGATTGAATATGCTTGTAAACACACCAGCCAGCTGTTCTGCGCATGCTCTGAGGACGCGGCTAGGGATGCCGTCTGGGCCGGCAGCCTGGCGAGGGTTAACACATTAAAATGTTTTTCTCACGTCGGCCACGGAGAAGGAGAGCCCACAGTCCTTGGTAGCGGGCCGCGTCGGTGGCACTGTGTTAGCCTCAAAGCGGGCAAAGAATGTGTTTAGCCTGTCTGGAAGGGAGGCGTCGGTCTCGGCAACGTGGTTGTTTTTCCTTTTATAATCCGTGATTGTCTGTAATCCCTGCCTCATACGTCTCGTGTCTGAGCCATTGGATTGTGACTCCACCTTAACTCTATATTGACGTTTAGCTTGTATGATTGCCTTGTGGAGTGAATAACTACACTGTTTATATTTTTCCATATTCTCAGTCACTCTGCCGTGGTTGAAGGCGGTGGTTCGCGCTTTCAGTTTTGCGCGAATGCTACCATCTATCCAAGGTTTCTGATTGGGGTGTGTTTTAATAGACACAGTGGGTACTACATCTCCTATACATTTCCTTATAAATGCGGTCACAGTGTCTGTGAATTAGTTTAGATTATTATGAGAAGCTACCCGGAACATATCCCAGTCCATGTGATCAGAACAATACTGCAGCGTGGATTCTTATTGGTCAGACCAGCGTTGAATGGACCGTATTACGGGTACTTCCTGTTTGAGTTTCTGCCTATAGGAGGGGAGGAGCAAAATGGAGTCATGGTCTGATTTGTCAAAAGGGGCGCGGGGAAGGGCTTTGTAACCATTCCGGAAGTTTGAATAACAGTGATCATAGTTTTCATGTCTTCACTATTATTCTACAATGTAGCAAATAGTAAAAATAAAGAAAAACCCTGGGTAGGTGAGGTGTGTCCAAATGTTTGACTGGTACAGTACACAAGATACTCACCCCATTAGAGTTTACAGATTACTGGCAAAGCTAGTTGGGGTTTATGACTTTGTGGCTGTGGTAACTAGTGACGACCCACTCCCTGGGCAAAACCATTGCCCCAATAAAATAACTGGTAAAAGGGGTCCGCGCATCATAGAAAGCAACAAACACAAAGTAACCACTTGAAATAAATTCAAAAAGGAAGGAAGGAAAATTACAGTCGTTTCAAAGATAACTGCTGATGTAAATAGCGCTTTAGAAAATAAATGTGTTTATTGAAATTTGAACTGGGGAAATTGCTGGCCATATGGTGAGTATTTCATACAGTACACATGCTTAAAATCAGTAGCAAAGTTGGGGAACATCATCATTTAGTTGAACTTGGGTGTGATTGTGATGCGCATTGGCACGCCTGTTGCCATCACAGTGTGTATTTGTTTGCGTGTAGGGCCTCTTACAACCACTGTGTCTATTAAAACCTACCCTAACCAGAAACCGTGGATGGATGGTAGCATTCGCGTGAAATTGAATGCGCGAACCACCGCATTTAACAACAGCAAAGTGACTGGGAATATGGTGGAATATAAACAGTGTAGTTTTCACTCCGCAAGGCAATCAAACAAGCTAAACGTCAGTATAGAGATCAAGTGGAGTCGCAATTCAATGGCTCAGATACGAGACGTATATGGCAGGGACTACAGACAATCACGGATTATAAAAGGAAAACCAATCACGTTGCCGATACCGACGTCTTGCTTCCGGACAGGCTAAACACCTTCTTTCCCGCTTTGAAGCTAACATAGTGCCACCGACGCGGCCCCTATCTAGGACTGTGGGCTCTCCTTCTCCGTGGCTGACGTGCGTAAAACATTACAATGTGTTAACCCTCGCAAGGCTGCCGGCCCTGACGGTATAACTAGACGCGTCCTCAGAGCACGCGCAGACCAGATTGCTGGTGTGTTTACAAGCATATTCAATCTATCCCTATCCCAGTCTGCTGTCCCCACATGCTGTCCCCACATGCTTCAAGATGGCCACCATTGTTCCTGTACCAAAGAAGACAAAGAAATAAAGTATCTATCTATCTATCTATCTATCTATCTATCTATCTATCTATCTATCTATCTATCTATCTATCTATCTATCTATCTATCTATCTATCTATCTATCTATCTATCTATCTATCTATCTATCTATCTATCTATCTATCTATCTAGGCAAAGGTAAGTGAACTTAATGACTATCGCCCCGTAGCACTCACCTCTGTCATCATGAAGTGCTTTGAGAGACTAGTCAAGGATCATATCACCTCTACCTTACCTGCCACCCTAGACCCACTTCAATTTGCTTACCATTAGATCCACAGATGATGCAATCGCCATCACCATGCACACTGCCCTTTCCCATCTGGACAAGCGGAATACCTATGTAAGAATGCTTTTTATTGACTATAGCTCAGCATTCAACACCATAGCACCCTCTAAGCTCATCATTAAGCTTGAGGCCCTGGTTCTGAACCCCGCCCTGTGCAACTGGGTCCTGGACTTCCTGAAGGGCCACCCCCAGGTTGTGAAGGTAGGAAACAACACCTCCACTTCGCTGATCCTCAACACAGGGGCCCCACAAGGGTGCGTGCTCAGCCCACTCCTGTACTCCTGGTTCAACCATGACTGCGTGGCCAAGCACGCCTCCAACTCAATCATCAAGTTCGCAGACGACACAACACTAGTAGGATTGATTACCAACGATGACGAAACAGCCGAGATAGATAGATAGATAGATAGATAGATAGATAGATAGATAGATAGATAGATAGATAGATAGATAGATAGATAGATAGATAGATAGATAGATAGATAGATAGATAGACAGACAGACACTTTCTTGAACCCTGAGGGGAAATTTCCAAAAATACACAAAAGACAGATACACGATACATGATACATAGAGCGGCAGTATGAAAAAGTATCAAAATACAAGAAGTCTGGAGTGCAAAAAAGCTATAAAAAGACATTGCATAGTATAGGTGGATGGCTGAATATGTACACTACATATATTGGTGGATGGTGCATGGTTAACTATACTATACAGGTCGATGGCAGAGAAATACTTAAATAGCTAAAAGTGCGTATGATATAAGTGAGGGTAATAATAGTTTACTTAATATACAGACTGGTTAAATTAACAGGTAAGTGAATATTTTGCATGGTTAAATTAACTGTACAGGTAAATATACAGTTACATTTACAGGTAAGCAAATATTTGCATGGTTACATTAACTGTACAGGTAAATGACAGGAAGAGATACTTAAATAGCTAAATGTGTGTATGATATCATTTAGGGTAATAATAGTAATTCCCTTAAAATACAGTCCTTAGTGCGCAGGGTTTAATTACAGATAAATGCACGTATTGCACATTCAATATACTAAAAGCAATGAAAAAAGATACAACTGACAGGATACGAATATGCATTCCTGAGTGAATGACTACAGAAGTTAAGTCCAAGAATTACTTACAATATTGCACGTGATATGATATAACAACTGTACATGAATATGTATATACAGACCTGAATGAATAAATAAGTCCTGAATGAATGAGTGATTACAGACCAGAGTTACTCACGGATGGATGCATAATTGTTAAACTAGGTCCTAACACCCCAACAGTTCCAGGTCTATGTTGACGATGGCACGGCACCACGGTGAGGCATTAAATAGTCTAATAGCCACCGGCAGGAAGGACCTCCTGTAGCGCTCTCTGGAACACTGTGGTGGGATCAGTCTGTGACTGACGTTGTCCATGATGGCCAGCAGTTTGGCCAGGATCCGTCTCTCCGCCACCTCCTCTAGAGTGTCAAGGCTAATCCCCAGAACAGAGCTAGCCTTCCTGATCAGCTTATTTACCCAAGAAGCATCACCAGATTTTATGTTGGCGCCCCAGCACACCACTGCAAAAAAGATGGCACTGGCCACCACGGACTGGTAGAAGGTGTGCAGTAGTTTACTGCACACATTGAAGGACCTGAGCCTCAGAAAGTAGGGTCAGCCCTTTTTGTACAGAGCCCCGGTGTTATCAGCCCATTCCAGCCTGTTGTCCATATGGACTCCCAGGAACTTGTATGACCCAACCATTTCCACATCCATCCCCTCTATAGGGACTGCAGTCAGTTGGGCCTTGGTTCTCCTGAAGTCCACCACTATCTCCTTTGTTTTGCTGATGTTGAGCTGAAGGTGGTTCTGCTCACACCACAACACAAAGTCATTGATTGCGCTCCTGTACTTCTCCTCCTGCCCACCCCTGATGCACCCTACAATTGCAGAGTCATCCGAGAACTTCTGTAGGTGGCATGTTTCAGAGTTATATCTGAAGTCCGAGGTGTAGATGGTGAACAGGAAGGGGGACAGGACCGTTCCCTGGGGGGCCCCTGTGTTGCTCACTGCCCGTTCTGACACACAGTTCTGTAGTCGCACAAATTGTAGCCTACCGGTCAGGAGACCGTGACCCAGGAGACTAAGGGTGCTTCCACTTTCATCCTCTTCATCTTCTCACCCAGTAGCAGGGGCTGAATGGTGTTGAAGGCACTGGAGAAGTCAAAAAACATAACCCTTACAGTGCAACCTGCGTCCAGGTGAGAGTAGGCCCTCTGCAGAAGGTAGATGATTGCATCATCCACCCCGATGTTGCGCTGATATGCGAAATCTGCAGGGGGTCCAGTGATGTACACACCAGGAGGGAGGAGGTGAGGGCTCTGGGAGTGTGGTGCCAGAAAAACATCCTCACTCAACGTCAACCAAACAAAGGAGATGATCGTGGACTTCAGGAAACAGCAGAAGATGCACCCCCCTATCCACATCGACGGGACTGCAGTGGAGAAGGTGGAAAACTTCAAGTTCCTTGGCATACACATCACTGATAAACTGAAATGGTCCACACACACAGACAGTGTAGTGAAGAAGGTGCAACAGCACCTTTTCAACATCAGGAGGCTAAAGAAATGTGTCTTAACACCTAAAACCCTAACAAACTTTTACAGATGCACAGTCGCCTGGTATGGCAACTGCACCGCTCGCAACCGGCTCTCCAGTGCGATCTGCCCAACGCATTACCGGGGGCAAACTTCCCGCCCTCCAGGACACCTACAGCAACCGATGTCACAGGAAGGCCAAAAAGATCTTTAAGGACATCAACCACCCGAGCCACTTCCTGTTCACCCCGCTGTCATCCAGAAGGCGAGGTCACTACAAGTGCATCAAAGCTGGGACCGAGAGACTGAAAAACAGCTTCTATCTCAAGGCCATCAGACAGTTGAACAGCCAACACTAGCACTTTAGAGGCTGCTGCCTAAAGGCATTACTCATCTCATATGTATATACTGTATTCTATACTATTCTACTGTGTCTTAGTCCATGCCGCTCGTCCATATGTATATAGGCCTAATTCATTCATACCTTGCTTAGATTTGTGTGTATTGGATATATGCTGTGTAATTGTTAGACATTACTTGTTAGATATTACTGCACTGTCGGAACTAGAAGCACAAGCATTTCGCTGCACCTGCATTAACATCTGCTAAACATGTGTATGTGACCAATAAAATGTGATTTGATTTGATTTGACTCTTAATCTGGTACCAATTCCTTCCTATCCAGCCTGGTCTCATAGACTAGACCTAACATAGTAAATGTAAATCCGAGACACTCAAATTAGTATAATATGTTAAGATATGTTGGTATGGTTACATTAGACCAGGAGTGAAAGTAAGGCGGTACGGTCCGGTACGACTTCCTGGCAAAATAAATAGTAGGGGTACGCCATACCGGTAAAAAACAAAAAACAATAATGAAAACAAAATGTCAAGAAAACTTTAGGCTATTACACCATTAGTTATTATTGCATGTCAGAGGCATGAAAAATGAGAGAATGGACATGAAAACGGGTGGTATAGCCTACGCTCCAAAAGTAAGGTAACATATCATACTAAACGGAGTGTCCCGGTATTACGTACAGAATAATAAGAAATGCTCTGAGACCTGGTTGTCCTATCTGGGAACATCAAAATATGTATGTGTATAGCAGTATTTATGCAGTCATTGTTTATGCAACTACTGTTGGTAAACTGGAATAATCTATATGTGATGTGAGTCTAGCAGCTCCCTTAGAAATTCAACACAGGCAACACATAACCCAAACATGAGTTCTTTAGTCACCAGCAGAGAGCAGAGTAGCACAGTTATGCTTTACCCATGTGCTAGTGGCACTTCACTGTGTAAACTGGTGAAAAATTACCCTGACCATCTTCAGGATTTGTAGGTTTCTGCTTGTCTATAAATATAATTTTAACCTTGATCAATTATAGGATATCAAGTTCATAATCCTCAATGTAGCCTACAATATACTGATATGCTCTAATGTTGACAATGGAAAAAAGCTAAAGAATTGATGGTCATAAAATGATGCTTAGGCAAGTGATTGAGAGGGTATTGACATTCCCTATGAGTACTTGTCTGTGTATGTTTAATCTGGACAGGGATTATGTATCTGCAGCCTATACCCCCTTTCCCTTATCTAATGGACATTAATCAGGATTACTCTGCACGACGCGACAGGTGGCTGCACCAACAACAACACACACTCCAGATGATGTTCATTACTGGGGGGACTAATAAGATGTGAAGTGCTTTCCTGTAGTGGGATTTAATGACAGAAGGAGGTCAATCAGAGCTCAGGTGGTCTATCAAAAACATTGCCATAGTGAAATTGACAGAAAATGTATTTTGGGTAGAGTACTACCAGGAAATGGTTTAGTGAAGAGCTTTTCACATGATTGTGTGATTGTTTTTCTAATGTCTGTTAAATTGAGAGGAGAGGAGGTTAAGAGATGAAAGTCAGTATTTTTCCTCACAGAAGAGAGTTGTGATCTTTTCATATTCCATGCCTATATGATAGCAAAGCGCAAATGGATCATTTTGTTGAGGGAACAATGTCAAAATCACACTTTTCTAAAGGACCTTTCCGATGGCGCTGCCTGACAGAAGCAGCTCAATATCTCATTACACTTGTCCTGTCTGTCAGCCAGGCAATGGGCACCGCAGTCACAGCTGTAATGTTATTCAGGGGTAAATAGTTTCTATCCTTTCTGTCCTTATCTTCTCTCAGATCACAACAAAATGACCCCAGCACCATAAGCCTTTAAAGCTATATCTGTTGGATTATCCGACAGCGGGCTTCCGCCAAATGTAGCTGCCTCTGTAACTGTGCCTTCTGTCTGTGCTGCAGGACTCTGGGAAATAAAGAACATTTTAGAAATGTGTAGTATGTCTGTCCTCTGTCTACTCAGCAGGCTGAGAGAATTCTCTACTCTATGTCTTTAGAGGACAGTGGTTATGTTTGTTAGGGAAAACTGTCTCCTGAGAGAGAAGCTACAATTGAAGGCAGAAGTTTACATATACCTTAGCCAAATACATTTAAACTCATTTTTTCATCACATTCCCAGTGGGTCAGAAGTTTACATACACTCAATTAGTATTTGGTAACATTGTCTTTAAATTGTTTAACTTGGGTCAAACGTTTCGGGTAGCCTTCCACAAGCTTCCCAAAATTAGTTGGGTGAATTTTGGCCCATTCCTCCTGACAGAACTGGTGTAACTGAGTCAGGGGTGTAGGCCTCCTTGCTTGCACACACTTTTTCAGTTCTGCCCACAGATTTTCTATAGGATTGAGGTCAGGGCTTTGTGATGGCCACTCCAATACCTTGACTTTGTTGTCCTTAAGCCATTTTGCAACAACTTTGGAAGTATGCTTGGGATCATTGTCCTTTTGGAAGACCCATTTGCGACCAAGCTTTACCTTCCTGACTGATGTCTTGAGATGTTGCTTCAATATATTCACATAATTCCTCATGATGCCATCTATTTTGTGAAGTGCAGCAGTCCCTCCTGCAGCAAAGCACCCCCACAACATGATGCTGCCACCCCCGTGCTTCACGGTTGGGATGGTGTTCTTCGGCTTGAAAGCCTCCCCCTTTTTCCTCCAAACATAACGATGGTCATTATGGCCAAACAGTTCTAATTTTGTTTCATCAGACCAGAGGACATTTCTACAAAAAGTATGATCTTTGTCCCCATGTGCAGTTGCAAACCGTAGTCTGGCGTTTTTTATGGCGGTTTTGGAGTAGTGGCTTCTTCCTTGCTGAGCGGCCTTTCAGTTTATGTCGATATAGGACTCATTTTACTGTGGGTATAGATACTTTTGTACCCGTTTCCTCCAGCATCTTCACAAGGTCCTTTGCTGTTGTTCTGGGATTGATTTGCACTTTTCGCACCAAAGTACGTTCATCTCTAAGAGACAGAAGCGTCTACTTCCTGAGAGGTATGACAGCTGCGTGGTACCATGGTGTTTATACTTGCGTACTATTGTTTGTACAGATGAACGTGGTACCTTCAGGCATTTGGAAATTGCTCCCAAGGATGAACCAGACTTGTGGAGGTCTACAATTGTTTTTCAGAGGTCTTGGCTGATTTCTTTTGATTTTCCCATGATGTCGAGCAAAGAGGCACTGAGTTTGAAGGTAGGCTTTGAAATACATCCACAGATACACCTCCAATTTACTCAAATGATATCAATTTGCCTATCAGAAGCTTCTAAAGCCATGACATAATTTTCTGGAATTTTCCAAGCTGTTTAAAGGCACGGTCAACTTAGTGTATGTAAACTTCTGACCCACTGGAATTGTGATATAGTGAATTATAAGTGAAATAATCTGTCTGTAAACAACTGTTGGGAGAATTACTTGTGTCATTGTCATGGCGCGAAGGCAGGACACGAGGCGCAGAGCTATTGTATATCGACATTCCTTTTATTTGTACTTAAAACAACAAAGGAGAGAACGCAACCACAAACTGATGTGCTAACATGCACAAACAAAGATCCACAACGCAGGTGGGTAAATCATGAACTTAAATAGCATCCCCAATTAGAGACAACGTAATGTAGCTGCCTCTAATTGGGGACCAAACCAAAAACCAAACATACATAGAGTTGTCTAAACAACCCTCCTATCAGGCCTTGTCCGCAACCCCAAGACAACATAGAGTTGTCCAGAGGACTCCCTGTAGTCAGGACGTGACAGTCATGCACAAAGTCTTAACCAACTTGCCAAAACTATAGTTTGTTAACATGAAATCTGTGGAGTTGTTGAAAAATGAGTTTTAAGTGTACAGTGGGGAGAACAAGTATTTGATACACTGCCAATTTGCAGGTTTTCCCACTTACAAAGCATGTAGAGGTCTGTAATTTTTATCATAGGTAAACTTCGACTGTGAGAGACGGAATCTAAAACAAAAATCCAGAAAATCACATTGTATGATTTTTAAATAATTAATTTGCATTTTATTGCATGACATAAGTATTTGATCACCTACCAACCCGTAAGAATTCCGGCTCTCACAGACCTGTTAGTTTTTCTTTAAGAAGCCCTCCTGTTCTCCACTCATTACCTGTATTAACTGCACCTGTTTGAACTTGTTACCTGTATAAAAGACACCTGTCCACACACTCAATCAAACAGACTCCAACCTCTCCACAATGGCCAAGACCAGAGACATTCTTCAACCAGCTTCACCTGGAATGCTTTTCCATCAGTCTTGAAGGAGTTCCCATTGCTCGTATTCTTGGCCCAAGCATGTCTCTTCTTCTTATTGGTGTTCTTTAGTAGTGGTTTCTTTGCAGCAATTCGACCATGAAGGCCTGATTCCCACAGTCTCCTCTGAACAGTTGATGTTGAGATGTGTCTGTTACTTGAACTCTGTGAAGCATTTATTTGGGCTGCAATCTGAGGCTGGTAACTCTAATGAACTTATCCTCTGCAGCAGAGGTATTTCTGGGTCTTCCATTCCTGTGGCGGTCCTCATGAAGCTGGTTGAGAGAATGCCAAGAGTGTGCAAAGCTGTCACCAAGGCAAAGGGTGGCTATTTGAAGAGTCTCAAATATAAAATATATATTTGTTCAACACTTTTTTGGTTACAACATGATTCCATATGTGTTATGTCGTAGTTTTGATGGCTTCACTTTTATTCTACAATGTAAAGAATAGTGCAAATAAAGAAAAACCCTTCAAACCTTTGACCGGAGGTATATATATACAGTGGGGAGAACAAGTATTTGATACACTGCCGATTTTGCAGGTTTTCCTACTTACAAAGCATGTAGAAGTCTGTAATTTTTATCATAGGTACACTTCAACTGTGAGATACAGAATCCACAAAAATCCAGAAAATCACATTGTATGAGTTTTAAATAATTAATTTGCATTTTATTGCATGACATAAGTATTTGATCACCTACCAACCAGTAAGAATTCCGGCTCTCACAGACCTGTTAGTTTTTCTTTAAGAAGCCCTCCTGTTCTCCACTCATTACCTGTATTAACTGCACCTGTTTGAACTCGTTACCTGTATAAAAGACACCTGTCCACACACTCAATCAAACAGACTCCAACCTCTCCACAATGGCCAAGACCAGAGAGCTGTGTAAGGACATCAGGGATAAAATTGTAGACCTGCACAAGGCTGGGATGGGCTACAGGACAATAGGCAAGCAGCTTGGTGAGAAGGCAACAACTGTTGGCGCAATTATTAGAAAATGGAAGAAGTTCAAGATGACGGTCAATCTCCCTCGGTCTGGGGCACCATGCAAGATCTCACCTCGTGGGGCATCAATGATCATGAGGAAGGTGAGGGATCAGCCCAGAACTACACAGCAGGACCTGGTCAATGACCTGAAGAGAGCTGGGACCACATTAACAAAGAAAACCAATAGTAACAGCGCACGCAAGGTCCCCCTGCTCAAGCCAGCGCATGTCCAGGCCCGTCTGAAGTTTGCCAATGACCATCTGGATGAACCAGAGGAGGAATGGGAGAAGGTAATGTGGTCTGATGAGACAAAAATATAGCTTTTTGGTCTAAACTCCACTCGCCGTGTTTGGAGGAAGAAGAAGGATGAGTACAACCCCAAGAACACCATCCCAACCGTGAAGCATGGAGGTGGAAACATCATTCTTTGGGGATGCTTTTCTGCAAAGGGGACAGAACGACTGCACCGTATTGAAGGGAGGATGGACGGGGTCATGTATCGCGAGATCTTGGCCAACAACCTCCTTCCCTCAGTAAGAGCATTGAAGATAGGTCGTGGCTGGGTCTTCCAGGATGACAATGACCCGAAACACACAGCCAGGGCAACTAAAGAGTGGCTCCGTAAGAAGCATCTCAAGGTCCTGGAGTGGCCTAGCCAGTCTCCAGACCTGAACCCAATAGAAAATCTTTGGAGGGAGCTGAAAGTCCGTATTGCCCAGCGACAGCCCCGAAACCTGAAGGATCTGGAGAAGGTCTGTATGGAGGAGTGGGCCAAAATCCCTGCTGCAGTGTGTGCAAACCTGGTCAAGAACTACAGGAAATGTTTGATCTCTGTAATTGCAAACAAAGGTTTCTGTACCAAATATTAAGTTCTGCTTTTCTGATGTATCAAATACTTATGTGAAGCTGGTTGAAGAATGTCTCTGGTCTTGGCCATTGTGGAGAGGTTGGAGTCTGTTTGATTGAGTGTGTGGACAGGTGTCTTTTATACAGGTAACAAGTTCAAACAGGTGCAGTTAATACAGGTAATGAGTGGAGAACAGGAGGGCTTCTTAAAGAAAAACTAACAGGTCTGTGAGAGCCGGAATTCTTACGGGTTGGTAGGTGATCAAATACTTATGTCATGCAATAAAATGCAAATTAATTACTTAAAAATCATACAATGTGATTTTCTGCATTTTTGTTTTAGATTCCGTCACTCACAGTTGAAGAGTACCTATGATAAAAATTACAGACTTCTACATGCTTTGTAAGTGGGAAAACCTGCAAAATCGGCAGTGTATCAAATACTTGTTCTCCCCACTGTATGTAAACTTCCGACTTCAACTGTATATGAGACAAGGTTTGTGTGTTATAGATGGATACTACCTGAAGAAGAGAACTAGCCTACTGTATGACAGGTGGAAAACCTCAACGTTGTGTGTTGCATTGTCTGTGGTCAAATACACTTTGCTTAGTCGGGATATTCAGATACTCCCAAAATCCAGTGATTCCATACATTGAAACTAGTTCAGTGGAGTTTGCCCTCTCCTCCTGTCTCCCCCTGTAGTGCTGTACTGAAACAGCTGCAAAAAAGGTTTCTGGACGGAGGCCTCACTGCTCCGTTGCCAGTGAATTGAAGTGTAGACATAGTCGTTGTTTTATTGAAAGTGTACTGACAAATTAGTCATTTTTGTCAAAAGTACTATTCGTTTTGATTCAGGAAATGTGTACTTTTCCACGTAAAACATTTGAAATAATTGTATATCATTATTTTATGTAGCTGACTGCCACAGCAGCAGAGATGGGTAACAACTGCACGTGTGAGCTCTCGGGGGAATCCCCTCTACGTAGAAACTGCATGTTATGCCCTTATTCACAGATGCAAGTTTTTTGGGGCAGAGAAGTGACGACAACATTATTTATACAAAGTAAACAACAAACCTACAAATATGTCTGACGACCAATTACTCATGAGTGATGAAGAAAACTACTGAAGGGGCGTTGATGGTGTCATCGAACCGTATTTATTTGAGCCTGAGTATTTGGACAAAGAATTTAAGCAAATTGAGCTTCAAATGGACGCCGCCACTCTAGCAGTAGCTGGACCACAGCCCCAACCCATCCCCAGCATCAACGCAGACTGGTGGTGCAGTTGTGACAATTGCGCTCCAATGAATGAGTAACGTTTGTGTTGCAGAGAATTCGAACACGTGACTACAATTCTTACAGATATGGAGGACCCTAATGATGATGAGGAGCAGTTACTTTGATTTTGTGACCACAGGGATTAAGCTGCCCACATAAACTCTGCTTCTTCCATATTCCTAATTGGAGACACACCCGTTCCAGCTGGGCCAAGTGGACAATAGTAACTACTTTAGTAACTACTTTACGTCATTAAATGGTTGCTTATCATAAACCTCTATGAGCGGGACCGTTAGTGGGTTTATGGTTTTTGCATTAGTCCAAAACACTGTTCTGCAATGTAAGGTAAGGTGACACAATGTCTATTGTCTGTCAACCCCCCTCCCCCCCCCGTCATAAATACATAGGGCACATATGCTAACCTGTAGAGCACCTAGGCCTATATAGTGCCTTCAGAAAGTATTCATGCCCCTTGACTTATTCCACATGTTGTTGTGTTACAGCGTGAACTCAACATTGATTAGCAAATTTCTTGAAAATTAGAGGTTTGAGTCGTCTGGGGTATGTCTTTATCAGCTTTGTACATCTGGATTTGGGGATTTTCTCTCATTCTTCCTTGTAGATTTTCTCAAGTTCTGTTAAATTAGATGGGGAGCGGTGGTGAACAGCAATCATTGTTCCCTCTATCCTTACCAGTCTCCCAGTCCCTGCTGCTGAAAAGAATCTCTATAGCATGATGCAGCCACCACCATGCTTCATGGTAGGCATGGTGTTAGACGGGTGATGAGCTGTGACTGGTTTTCTTCAGTCATAGTGCTTTGCATTCAGGCCACGCACCACAGAATCTTTTGCCTTATGCTCTGTGTCTTTTTGTGAACTCCAGGCGTCATGTGCCTTCTTCTCAGGAGTGGCATCTGTCTGGCTTCTCTCCCATAAAGATTGGTGAAGTGCTGTAGAAACTGTAAATTGCATTTCTGTATTTCATTTGAAATATATTTGCAAAAAAATCAGAATAACATGTTTTCACTTAGTCATTATGGGGTATTGTGTCACGCCTGCACCCGCTCTCCCTCCCTGGCACTCGAGGGTGCCAGGCTTCCCAGCACTACGCACTCCTGCCACCATCATTACGCACACCTGCTTCCCTCGTCACATGCATTAGAGATTATTGGACTCAATCACCTGTTTATTACCTCTCCTATATCTGTCTGTTCCCCAGCTCCATTCCCCGCTTCAGCATTGATTGTCGTATGTTGTTTTGTTTACCCGGTTCTGACGCTGTTCCTGCCCTGTTCCATGTCTGTACAATTTAATGTTTAACTCCCCGCACCTGCTTCTCATCTCCAGCGTCGGTCCTTACAGAATGCTGGAGCCATCAAACGAAGCATCAAGCCAACGAGTGCTGGCTTTCCGGGTGGTGGTGGTGACGTTGGGTCCGGGGGCCGCCGCCGATGGAACCGGGGATGCCTAAGCCAGCTTGTCTGGCTGTCATGCCCAAGCTGGCTCGAGAGGCTTCTGTTGCCCCGGTTGGCTCGGCAGGCACCCATCCCACGTCAGGCCTCAGCCGGATCGCCAGGGTTTTACGCCTTAACCGGCTCGTCAGGCTTCTATGCCTCTGCCGGCTCATCGGGCTCCCAAGCCTCAGCGAGACCGACAGGCTTTCACGCCTCAGCGGGACCGACAGGCTTTCACGCCTCAGCCGGATCTTCAGGCTGCCACGCTTCTGCCGGCACGTCGGGAATTTAACCCCAGCCGGCTTGTCCAGCACCCCTAGGGGGGGTACTGTCAAGCCTGCTCCCTAACTCCCCAACAGCGCCTGGCTGCCCAGCACTATGCACACCTGCTTCCCTCGTCACACGCATCTGCGATTATTGGACTCACCGGGACTCAATCACCTGTTTATTACCTCTCCTATATCTGTCTGTTCCCCAGATCCATTCCCCGCTTCAGCATTTGTTTACCCGGTTCTGATGCTGTTCCTGTCATGTTCCATGTCTATTATATTAAATGTTAACTCCCCGTACCTGCTTCTCATCTCCAGCGTCGGTTCTTACAGTATTGTGTAGAGATGGGTGAGAAACAAATGTATTTAATCAATTTGGAATTAAGGCTGTATTACAACAAAATGTAGAATAAGTCAAGGGTATGACTACTTTATGAAGGCACTGTATGTCTATATGACACGGTGCAATGGTAATAACACAATAAGAATACCTCGAACCTCAAAACTCAGACTAGGCTACATACCTCTGCAAGCTTGCTTTGTCGCTTTCTCTTTTCAAACGTGCCTGTATTTTGACACTACGCCAGATCCAGTCCATGGAAATATAGTAGCAACAGCTGTATGTTTTGGTATCCTCCAGTTTTCTGTCCCCATCATTTCAGATTTAATATCTCGTTCATATACATCGTTGCTGAAGCGCTTGCTACAAACACACAGCAATGCAAGGTTGGCTGCAGCAGTATTTATATCGTATTTACTATTTCTAATTGCTACTAACCATCTGCATCTCTCCGTATGTTTTATCTGAAAAATGTTTGGTACCTTCCTCCCTTGGTTTCCTGTATAAAGTACAGCCAGGGACCGACCACTGCTCTTGCTGCCGTCTCTTTTTCCACTTTGTATAACCAACTATACCTGCGATATGCTTAACTGTCAACTTTCGCACCAACTCCTTCTCCCCCCTCCAAACAACTTGAATCTGTGACGTCAGGCTCCATATAAGGACATATCATGATGTTTCCACGTAGCAGAGACCCCCCCCCCCCCCCCCCCCCCACACACACACACACACACACACGGTCGCACATGCGCAGTTGTTACCCATCACCGCTGCTATTGCAGTCGCCTACGTATATTAAAGATATAAAGTAATCTCAAATGTTTTAGGAGGAAATGGAAAAAGCGATTGTACTTTTGACAAAAATGGTTAATTCGGCCATATTATTTCAATAAAACAACGAATTTGTCCACACTTCGCAGATTTCTGAATCATGAATTCACTGGCAACGGAGCAGAGTGAGGCCTGCATCCAGCAACGTCACGAATCACGAGGCACTACAGGGAGAGAGAGGCGGAGACGGCAAACTCCACTAAACTAGTTTCGATGTATGGAATCAATTGGTTTCTGGATTTTGGTTAAACTTCAAAAGAAAAATACCACTCAAAAACAATCATATAGTGAAACTTTCTGTATTTTGAAAGTTATATATCTTAAACTTGATTTCTGACATGCAATACATTTTGAGACTGTATCAACAGTGGACTAATTAAACAAATATCAAAAGGTTGGTTTTGAGTTATCATTTCCTTTAAGCATTGAGACATTCTGGAGTGTTTATGTGCTCCTCAGCCAAAGATGTCTAAAGTGGTCATGCTATAATGTAATCACTGTGGCCTGCCGGGGCAAATTTCTTTGGACATGATGAAATCCCTGATAGAAACACTTTTTGTAATAACCATAAGTGGCCTTGTGTAAAAATATACAGAGGCCTAATGTTATGAAGATACAGTATCTAAGATGTGCTACGAGAATAATCAAACCAAATGTGCAGTTCACAATTTATTTACTGAATAAATTTGGACAAAACACCAAAATCTGTTACATTTTACAATCAGAACATCCGAGGCAGAATTCCCACCATGCACCAATCCCCTCCAAAACAAAAACAAGAGGACTTCTTAAGCATTAGCACCAAATCAGCACCAATGCAAATAAGGGCAGCTCATTCTACGAAACAAAATAGAAGCAATAGTCCGTTTTAAAAGTGACTCAAAATAGTACATTTCCGATAATATTTTCACTTGTGTTTCGACTTCTATAAAAAAAAAAGAAGCTTGTTTTGTTTCACCCTGCTAGGCAGGCTATAGCATTCATAGGTTGCATGCCAAGGACTAGTTAATAAAAACACAAATTCAAGTAACATTGAGATACTACAAAACATGTCCACTGGTACCCATTCAGAACAGGATAGTTTTACAGGACCTACGCAGGCAGTAGAAAATGAACATGGGCTTCTGCAGACCATGTTACTGTAATAGTATTGTTTAATAACTGGTGTCATGTTCAACATAAAATATATTAAAGGGTGACCGAAGTTGGCATGGGTGGTGGGGCAGAGAAATACTGGCACAAAAGTTTAATTGTTTATTCTAAAAACATTGGACAGACTTTTTTCCCATCGCACATGTCCTGTGTCCAAACTATTGCCTTCAATATACATGAAAAAGGAATCTCTAAAAAAGAAAAACCCTGCAATGTTTTTTTTAAATATATATATATATATATTTATATTTATATAGTTGTTACAATTTAAATAAAATGTTACGTTTTCCTCTCCTACAAATGAAAAGCTAAGTCTAGAGAGGTGGAATTGATTGTTCACCTAACCTAACCTAAACAAATCAAGTGCATTATGCTCTTGGTGGAGGCATAACGAAAGAGGGAGGTTACAAATTAAGGTTAAGCAGAAGATATCAAAGCAGCATTAATAATTTAATGGAATAGCTTAATACAACAAGGTGATATCAGACTTAAAACATTGCCTTATTAAATGACAAATTGATGGTGGTGGAACATTGTTTTTTTTTTAAGAAACGCACATGATGAGTGGGGGAGAGGGAATAAGGCTACACAGAAAAAGATGATGAAGTACACACGTTTCTGAAGACATAAAATAGTTTAGTCAGTATCCGTCTTCTATGTCAATGAAAGAGCTTTATAACCTAGATTTAAAGGTCATGTTAGGTAATGAGAGACAAACACAAAACAAATGACAAAACAAAAATGAGGTCATCTGTCCTGATGATTGTTAGAACAGAAGAGGTAGAAGTTGGCCCTGACCACAGGTCCAGGGTCAGATATTGTTTTAATCCTCATAATGGTTAAGGTAAGGATTGAGGGTTATGTGATCTGATCCTAGATCTTTGGTTAGTGGGTAACTTCTACCTGGGTGTGTGAGAACGCATAGAGGAGTGGTATTCTTGTTCTCCTTGGCTGAGTTTTTTTGTCCCTTCGTGCTCTCTGTAGCGTCACAACATGGCGTATGTCCCTACTTTTAAATGCAACACTTAAAAAAATGAACAACAAAAGATAACGTTTGCTACATTGTTTGTAACTTGCATGTCCAGTGGCGGCAACTCCTCTTAACAGAAGTCCCGCCCCCGATGATGTTTGTACGCCATTCGCCACCTGGCTCTGCCTCGAGGTTGGTTTTCCATGAAATGGAAAGAAAAAAAGATGGATACACCTTTTCTGTGAGTGACAATGTTTCACCTGCTAAACAACTAATCTACCTTTAGGCTCTTTCAGAGCGTTCCGCGTTTGTTCCGCGCTGTGGCATAGTCCTCCCTTTGTGCTTCCTGTTTCCTGTCTGCTCAGCTGAAGAACTGATCCAGCTCCTCCTCCATGTTCACCTCTGGCACAGTCTGCTCCTGCTCCCCTCTCCCCTGGAACACAGCGCCACCTGCTGCCCCGGAGGATAAGAACCAGGGGTGCTCCAGTATCTCCCGGGATGTGAGGCGCTCTGCGGGCTCCCGGCGGAGGATACTCCGGATCAGACACTTGGCCTTGGGCGTCAGGTTCTCTGGGATGCTAAAGTGGCCCCGGCGGATCTTACTGAACAGGGAGCTGGGTTCTACGTCGTGGAAGGGGTAGCGGCCCACCAGGATTGTGTAGAGCATAACGCCCAGGGACCAGACGTCGGCCGCCTTGCCCGAGTAGCTGCCACTGGCGTTGAGGATCTCGGGGCTGACATAGGCAGGGCAACCATGTTTTTCTGACAGAGAGTCATCATGGCCCTCCAGGATGTAGGTGTCTTCTAGGCTCTCCAGCTTCACAAGGCTCCTGGAGGGAGACAAGAACCGACAACAAACAAATATTAATACTCATGAGTCCTCTTACTACAGGAGGATGACTAATTACAAAAATTAAATTATGTTAAATCAAGGGACAATGACCCATTTTCAAATTTTTATTGAATCTGTCCATAAAATCAAAAGTACATTGTGAGTATAGATATGCTACTGCCACATGGTTCAAGATTACAGTAAGCAGTTGACCTCTTCTAGTGGGAGGGCATTGTAATTCACTGTGATGGACATCATCCGTATGTTTTAGATCCATAGCTTTGGACATTAAATGAAGTAGAGCACATAATGCCTGGGACTTACAGTACAGTTGACATTTCCATTCACAGTGATAAGAGCAGTGCAGCTAGCCAGACAGCCAGCCAGCATGCATCAGCTATAAATAGCTCAGCTGATTCAATAGGCCTCTCCAGCCCAACCATTATGGACGACTTCAGTTCAGCGGCCTTGAGTCAGCGTGCGGTAAGAACAGTTTGAAAATGGGAATCAAGACTCAAAAGTGTTATCATCATCAGTGTCTTTTAACAGAGAACCACTGAGTCTCTTTTCAAAGCAGACCATCACAGCCATGGTTTTTGGAAAGCTGCTGATCATAATGATGGGTTGTTCAGAAGCATCTTGACGGACGAGGGCTCTGGAGTGGCACAGGGTACACAGACCCTACACAAAGATAATGAGAAAGGGACACTTGTGAAGCTCCACCTAAAGTGTCTCCAACACACAAACACACACACTTCATCCATTTTAACTGAGGAGGAGAAAAGCAGAGCTGCAGCAGTGGCTAATGCCTATTCAGAAAATATCTCCTTACTGTCCGTGACACGCGCACCCACACACATGCACTGATTTTTGCCACGGCTTGACTTTATGTTAATTGTGGGATTTTGTACCGTCCAGTTCACTTGTTTGATTTCAGATAGTTCAGAGTATTCAATCAATGCATTACCTCAATCAGGCCGCTAGAAACCTTTTGTAAGCAGCCAGTTTGTAAATATCACTGAGCAACATGCAACATAGAAATCAGCAAACTCTCTAAGCAGCCATTAGGATAGAGGGGCTGACATATTTCTTGATACTGCTTACATAGGATCTCATGTTAAGTATGACCCACATAATGATGTTAAAAATGAATTAGAACACTTTGCAGGGTTAAAAGGTCAATGTATGGCACACCAAGGACAGTGCTTGTAGAAGGTTGGGTTCCAGATCTCTCCTGGCTGACACTGCAGTGGATTCCCAGCCAGTATGACCTATGACCTATAACCTTTACTGGGGGGCAGTGATTTGTCAATCTAGCCATGATGACATAAGCAAGTCGCCCAGTCTGTCACCATACACTGCTGTGGCCATATCACCTTACCGGGTAGCCTATCTCTCACTCTCCCTCTCTCCCTTCTCTGGCCTTCCACTCACTGACGCTCTGGGACTTGGCTTTTGGTCAGGGTGACTCTGAATAGTCTGAACTGGCTTCCTCTCCAGTCTCCTCATTTCCTTTCCTTCATCTGCACTGATTTGAAAGAGCTGGATAGGTGAAGCAGATTCCCAGTAGCCTACCACTGCTTTCAACTTTTACTAAATGTTATCATATCGTGATAGCTTATTTTCAGATCAGTGCGGATCCAGGAGAGGATATAAGGATAGGAGGAGAGGAAGAAAGCCACTTAGAATTAGATGCACCCCTAATCCCTGACTCCCCACCCCACAATTTCTCTAGTAACCCCCATCAATCATTCAGTGGAAGGTTTGACATCCCACCCTGGTAGGTCCTGTCATGGCAGCCAAGGTCATTAGACTGCTATTAGATGAGTGTGGCAGTCAGCTCAGCTTCCCTTTTCCATGAGCAGAGCCAGAGGGTGACACTGCTACAAATTCACATAGATACAGACAATGTTCCCTCTAAACTGCGCCCGTGCCCCGAGATTGCCGCGCAGCTCCCCGGGACTGCCGCGCAGAAATATCAGCCCACACAGAGAAGCATGCGATTGAACTTCACTTTCATGTGTCTGAAGGTACAAACTCTGCCTTCCCTGCGGGCCCAGAGAGCAAATAAAGTGCACTATAAGCCAACCACTGGCCAATCGGATGGCTCAGATTACTGTGTCCGCAGGACTGTAGCAGGCATAAAAGAAAACTACAGCAAAGTTGATACTGTGACATTTCAAAACGTTTAAATCCATGACTAGAGAGAGACAGTCGTCGAATACAGCAAAGAGCTTCTGTTTTTATGAGTGAGTTCATGTTTAAGTTCTTACTCAGCAGTCAACACTTTTTTAAACCATAAAAAGTTTTTCCTATTTCCACTCAGCGCTACAACAAGCACTGCAGCAGGAATGAGTAGGAAAGTGTATCTATAGGCTTGCAATGTTATTATTAGCGGCATGGTTCTTTTTTAATATTGAGGAATATTTCACTTTTCTCATAGGAGTAAGAACATGAATTTGTGCATGGGGGCAGAAATAATGTGGTGCGACTCGAGTAAAGCCATCAGCTGGAAGACAGTGTCCCTTTTTGGAGGAAAAGGAGAGCGGGGGGATGTTGCGAGGCGGACCCTCAGTCTGCTGCTCTCTCCCTCCGCTGAGACAGACCATCAGATGCAGGCACCATCAGCCCAGTAAAATAAAAATAAAAAAGCAAATTATTTTTATGTGTGCTCACTCAAGTAATACAACAACGGATCTATTACCGGTGTGATCATATAGCCTACCTAATATTTTTTAAATATACATTTTAAAAATGGCCCGAACAACAATGCATTGGCAGGGCAATTGAAGCAAAGCTAATATGCAGTATTGGGCTTAAAGCTTACTGCACAAACCTCATTGCTACAGTACTGTTTTTAATTGGTTAATGTTGCATAGGCTTAGGTTTTTTAAGTAATGTTAAAAACAAATCTGAGCGGTAGATCTCAGGCTTGCATTTTAGCTCAGAAAATGAGCTTGACTCAGAAAAGGTTGGTGTCCACTGTTCTAGAGTTTTCCCTGTTAACACTATCAACGTTTCCCTTTGATTTTGATCGAATCAACGCAATATCAGCCACTTTCAATGCAACATACCGAAACAAAACGAACTATGCAAGAGATTTTGTTGTAGGCAGAACGTATCGGAGTAGGATTCGGTTGCATTCTACGCAGACCGGTGCGGCATAAACAATCAGAGCTGCAGTAGGCCTATAAGCAAATTGACCATAGCCATATATGGATCTGTGCCATTTACTTTGAACTGGACTGTGTTTACTGCATGAGCGGTCCTGGGTAGATGCGCTTGCTTTGAGATCAAAGCGAGAGCTGCATGTAGCCACTTGTGCATATCCTTTGCTAGTTAGTGAGTTATTAGCCCAGCTACAGATCATTTGTAGTCAACAACAGGGGTGTGATTGCTTCTTACAAGAGCACAAAACGTGTACATTTCTAGGCATCTTTGAAAAGTGAGTCAGGTAAAGAGTTTTTTTTGTCTTAAAGAGGCAGTGCTGTATTTGGACACAGGTTTGAATAAGCTAAGTAGCCAATAGGCAGAGGGTAGCATAATTTGTCTGGTTCTCTGTAATAACGGTATGGGAATAATACTGTTGCATCAAACAACACAACAACATGTTCAGTCACCAGGCTGTCTGAAGGACAATGGATAAACAGGTTAATGTCAAGCCCTGCATGTTTTTTTCTAAAGTCTCATGGAATGTAGGCCTACATTGAACACCACACATTGGCTGCTACTGCTGCCTATAGACATAGATTAGAAATCACTGGCCACTTTAAGGATTGGAACACTAGCCACTTTAATAATGTTTTGTATCTTGTATTACTCATCTCATATGTACAAACTGTACTCTACTATTCTACTGTATCTTAGTCACTTTAATTATGTTCACATATTGCATCACCCATCTCATATGTATATACTGTATTATATAGTATGCCACTGTATCTTAGTCCAATGCCGCTCTGATATCGCTCGTCCATATATGTACAGTGGGGAGAACAAGTATTTGATACACTGCCGATTTTGCAGGTTTTCTTACTTACAAAGCATGTAGAGGTCTGTAATTTTTATCATAGGTACACTTCAACTGTGAGAGACGGAATCACATTGTATGATTTTTAAATAATTAATTAGCATTTTATTGCATGACATAAGTATTTGATCACCTACCAACCAGTAAGAATTCCGGCTCTCACAGACCTGTTAGTTTTTCTTTAAGAAGCCCTCCTGTTCTCCAATCATTACCTGTATTAATTGCACCTGTTTGAACTCGTTACCTGTATAAAAGACACCTGTCCACACACTCAATCAAACAGACTCCAACCTCTCCACAATGGCCAAGACCAGAGAGCTGTGTAAGGACATCAGAGATAAAATTGTAGACCTGCACAAGGCTGGGATGGGCTACAGGACAATAGGCAGGCAGCTTGGTGAGAAGGCAACAACTGTTGGCGCAATTATTAGAAAATGGAAGAAGTTCAAGATGACGGTCAATCTCCCTCGGTCTGGGGCACCATGCAAGATCTCACCTCGTGCGGCATCAATGATCATGAGGAAGGTGAGGGATCTGCCCAAAACTACACGGCAGGACCTGGTCAATGACCTGAAGAGAGCTGGGACCACAGTCTCAAAGAAAACCATTAGTAACACACTACGCCGTCATGGATTAAAATCCTGCAGCGCACGCAAGGTCCCCCTGCTCAAGCCAGCGCATGTCCAGGCCCGTCTGAAGTTTGCCAATGACCATCTGGATGATCCAGAGGAGGAATGGGAGAAGGTCATGTGGTCTGATGAGACAAAAATAGAGCTTTTTGGTCTAAACTCCACTCGCCGTGTTCGGAGGAAGAAGAACGATGAGTACAACCCCAAGAACACCATCCCAACCGTGAAGCATGGAGGTGGAAACATCATACTTTGGGGATGCTTTTCTGCAAAGGGGACAGGACGACTGCACCGTATTGAGGGGAGGATGGATGGGGCCATGTATCGCGAGATCTTGGCCAACAACCTCCTTCCCTCAGTAAGAGCATTGAAGATGGGTCGTGGCTGGGTCTTCCAGCATGACAACGACCCGAAACACACAGCCAGGGCAACTAAGGAGTGGCTCCGTAAGAAGCATCTCAAGGTCCTGGAGTGGCCTAGCCAGTCTCCAGACCTGAACCCAATAGAAAATCTTTGGAGGAGCTGAAAGTCCATATTGCCCAGCGACAGCCCCGAAACCTGAAGGATCTGTATGGAGGAGTGGGCCAAAATCCCTGCTGCAGTGTGTGCAAACCTGGTCAAGAACTACAGGAAACGTATGATCTCTGTAATTGCAAACAAAGGTTTCTGTACCAAATATTAAGTTCTGCTTTTCTGATGTATCAAATACTTATGTCGTGCAATAAAATGCAAATGAATTACTTAAAAATCATACAATGTGATTTTCTGGATTTTTGTTTTAGATTCCATCACTCACAGTTGAAGAGTACCTATGATAAAAATTACAGACTTCTACATGCTTTGTAAGTGGGAAAACCTGCAAAATCGGCAGTGTATCAAATACTTGTTCTCCCCACTGTATATATTCTTAACTCATTCCTTACTTAGATTTATGTGTATTTGGGTATATGTTGTGAAACTGTTAGATATTACTGCACTGTAGGAGCTAGAAGCACAAGCATTTCGCTACACCCGCAATAACATCTGCTAAACACGTGTATGTGACCAATAACATTTTATTTTATTTGATGATTTGATTTGATTAATGTAGGTTGAATGATATAACAGCTTTTTTCATGTTAAAATGTTATGGAATGCATTTTATTTGCTGAGTGCCAGAGAAGATTTGAGGGAACTTTGGATATAGGGTATCTACTCCACTGCCAGGTTGAACTTCTGCCATAGGAGCAGAATGAGGTCCTGCACAGATCTAGGATCAGCTTGCCCTTCACCCAATCTAACCTTAACCATTGGAGAAGAGCACACCAAGCTGACCTGAGGTCAGTGTGTGTATAGGCTGGGGCAGATCTCCCCAGTAACAACAAATGCTTGCTTTGACAGGGTCAGTTAAAAAAACAGCATTAGACTATGTTTTTATCACTGTTCTCCTGAAACACTATAATAATAAATGTGGAACACACTGAGATTTTGGTTTGATTAATTAGCTTTTATCTCTGCAGCATAATAGGTTATAGAACCTACAGTATATTGATTCTGTTTGCGCCTAATAGGCTGCAATACCAACAGTCCACCACTAGGGGTCTGTATATACTAAACATGCTCAAGCTGATGTCTCTGTAGCACTGATTCATTACTCTGCCACAGCCTTACATGGTAAATCCCAACCTAATTGAACTTCCATCAGACAAATCTAATCCTGGCATCTCTGCTGTCACTGTCCACTAGTTTAACAGCAGTTCGGCTAGCTGGCATGGGCCCTGGACTGTATACAGCAGTCACCCTGGTCGTCCCCAAACCACATTTGTGTGTGTGTACTCCTAGTTATATTGGGTACCTTCAATATGGCAACATCTGATCTAAATAGAAACTACTCAACTCCATAATTACACTACCGTTCAAAAGTTTGGGGTCACTTAGAAATGTCCTTGTTTTTTAAAGAAAAGCACATTTTTTGTCCATTAAAATAACATCAAATTGATCAGAAATAGAGTGTAGACGGAATATCTACATCCAGCAGTTTTCTAACATAATTGCAAAAGGGTTTTCTAATGATCAATTAGCCTTTTAAAATCATAAACTTGGATTAGCTAACACAACGTGCCATTGGAACACAGGACTGATGGTTGCTGATAATGGGCCTATGTAGATATTCCATAAAAAATCTGCAGTCATTTACAACATTAACAATGTCTACACTGTATTTCTGATCAATTTGATGTTATTTTAATGGACACATTTTTTTTCTTTTCTTTCAAAAACAAGAACATTTCTAAGTGAACCCAAACTTTTGAACTGTAGTGTATGTTACAACAATATTGTTACTGTAGTAATTGCAGTGTTACTACACCGTGTAACTTAATGTAAAGAGTTGCCGTAGGGTTATGTACATTCATAGCTATTTACAAAGCGCATAAAGTGAGAGACTAATTCCTTTCTTTCTCTGCCATCCATCACCCCTCCCCATCCCGCCCCCTTTCTCACCTGTCCTCATTCTTGAAGACAAACTTCCTCAGCTTGAGGTCCCGGAGGACCACGCCGTTGTCATGGCAATGTGCCACGGCCGAGGCTATCTGACGGAAGAGTCTGGCGGCCTCGTCCTCGCGCAGCTTCTTGCAGGTACGGACGAAGGAGTGCATGTCACCGTGGCTCCTCTCGAAGAAGACGTAGGCCCGCTTCTCCCCCAGCAGGATCTCCACCACCTGGTTGATGTGCTCATGTCTGCCCAGGGAGAAGTAGGCCGCCAGGGACTCCTGGTAACTTCCTATCTCAAACACCTGGAGAGGCGGAGGGAGAGAGGGAGGGGGTGGGTACAGGGAGGGAGAGAGTTTAGTATCCAATGGAGATGATAGTCATTGTTCAGCACATTGTGTAGTCTAGAACAGATGTGATTGTCTATCATTGTGAAGAATGGGGAATCGTTGAAAGCCCCCCCCCCCCAGGGCTACAGAACCTTTAGACCAATGTTTATTCCATGAGCTGCAACATTTAGAACGCTGCTGCAGATAGGAAAGTAAAACCATAGAGCTGCATGCATACTTTTCTATCTGAACGGGAACATTCTGTTACTTCGCCGCCATTGCCCTCCTGCATACGCTTCAGGCTACAGTCTCCCCTGGTTTCCATAGTAACCCCTCTCCCTCAGACTTTCAGCGAGGGGAGCCCATGTGAGCCTATAACCGGCAGTCTCACCCTGCAGTGTGCGTGTGCTTCTCAAGGTCTACAACAGGAGCTGGGGTCTACTAATACAACTTGGCAGTAAACTGTAAATTCTGAGATTACAAATGTATCTTTGATGTTGCTTGGTAACATGCAGTTAAAATGAAAGTCTCATAGATATCTATCTATATATATATATATAGATATCTATATCTCAGTTGAGGCTGCTGAGTGGTGGACGGCTCATAATAATGGCTGGAACAAATGGAATGGGATCAAACACCTGGAAACCATGTGTTTGATGTATTTGATACCATTCCCAATTAAGGTGACACCAACCTCCTGTGCTATATATATAGCTTGCTGGCAGTGCCAAAGGCGTAGGCCTAGCCTTCTCTTATCACTGTGACACAGTTTAGGGCCATACTCTAGGACGTTGTTCCTGTGGGGCCTGTGTGCTTTTTAGCCTAACATTTATATTAATCAGGCCAGGTTCATAACATTTGAATGTACCCAAGGGTACATGTATCCAATGCTCCAATAATCAAACTGTACAGTCAAATTGTACCATACAGGGGTGGCAACAAAGGCCAAAAGGTTGACCTCAATTTGCCCTATGCACTTGCAAAGCCATCTCCCTACTGCATCTTTCAAACCCTAGGTGATGTGTGTGCTACTGTATATAAGAAAAACAATAAAATGCATTTGGAGATTTAACTACAATGAAATGCATTATAATAATATTGCACTATAACAACTTAAACAGGGTTCTACATAACATCCATTTACAGCAGGAAAAAGTTCATAATTCTGGTAATGAATCAAGCAGAGCACAGGAGAATGAGGAAAAAAATGTTTACAACGAGGAACAAAGGCTGTGTAGTGCTATAGGGCTATGAGTTTGGGAGAGTAGGGAGCGTGCATGGTGCGTGATTACTCACTCCTTTGTCAACGTTACATCATCCCGACCCACACAGCTCTCGAGACACGCGCGAGCTGAGCTGCCTGCTTTGCACTACATTAACTTTTTCCATTACTCTGTCAGTCGTCTCCATTTCCAATTCATGCATAAAATATCAGGAGACAAAGTTCGCAGCAACACCGGGTATTTCCATGGGCTAGTATACAGTGGATTATTTATTTCCTGTTGGAGTCGGTGCGTAATTTGCATTCAAAAACATAACCAGATTGCCTACAGCTATAAACATGTAAACTAATGTAGGCCTATATTTATGGCTCTATCTATACTGAATAAAAATATAAACGCAACAAAGATTTACATTAGTTACAGTTCATATAAGGAAATCAGTAGTTTTTAATAAATTCATTAGGCCCAAATATATGGATTTCACATGATTGGGCAGGGATGCAACCCCCAAACCCCCCCCCCCCCCCACACACACACTTTTTGTGCATATGGAACATTTCTGGGATTTTTTATTTTAGCTCATGAAACGTGGGACTAACACTTTACATGTTGCGTTTATATTTTTGTTCAGTGCAGTTGGCTAAATTGTGAGCAAGTTAATGTTTATCATAGTGCTACAGTTCTATTCTAGCTATATTAAACCTGTGTGTGGCCCTGGTGGATTGACCAAATATGGTGTTTTATGGTTAGACTAGTGTTATCTGCTCGAGATGAATGGAATTTTCATGATGTAACGTTCGCGACAATGTATCTGCTGCATTCTCTCTATGACTAATGCGCCCGTCAATCAACTCAATGGCCTATAAAAATACTATAAAAGAGGACCCACCTTACATACGAGCTCTTCCCCGGTGTGCAGGTGGGCGGCCCTGAAAACGTGATCCCCCTCCAAGGGCTCGAGGAGTAGGTAGTTACCGATGCAGGAGATACAGTGGGAGGAATCTGGTGTTTCAGGGGGGCTAGGGGATCCTAGGTTAGGGCTGAAACTCTGGCTGGATTCTGCAGTCCTCAAGCAAGATAGGCCTAACTCCTCAAAATCGGTCGCTTTGTGCCGTGATCTCCCATAACGCGAGATGTTGATGGGATTAGATATTTGTATGTTCATTAGGATTCCCTAATACTGCCAAACTATTCGGTCGTCTTCTCTTTGACGGCAGGGGTGTGTAGCAGCACTTCTTTGGGTAAATAGATTGGTTGATTAAATATATTGGTTGTAGTGGTCCTGTACTTTGTTTCTGCCTTTAAAAAAATATAAAGCTAGATGATATGTTGTGCTACCCTTGCAAGTGCACCTATTACAATGTAATAAGTATGTTATGTCAAGCTATATCTGTAGGCTAGGCTACCGTTGGAGGGCTCATATACAATACATGTAATGAAAGAAGCAATTCTACGACAACGTTTGCAATATGTTTTCTTTATCTACTCAGCTATGGGACTAAAACAAAAGCATTGTTCACTGCACCGTGACGCACGGCAGCCCTTTGCACAAGAGATAGTGCTGAATTTGAGCATAAACGCTTTACCAGAGTGCGAGAGAAAGCAATGCCGATTTGCAACAAAGGAAACGCTCAAATCCTACCGATTGCAGCTTTGTAATGATGATTGGACTGCTAGATTGAACATTAAGCATAATGATAGCCCGCTAAACTTGCAATTCATTGAATTACATGACACGTTTCCGAAAGTAGCTTGCGGACGGAGACGTTACAAAGTAACCGCGGTTAAAATCGCATAGAGGTTGCAAACTACGGTAGGCCTATATTTAAATCAACATTAATTCTTGATAGCAAAAGCAATGCTATTGCTTCATAGCTACCAGGTCAGTGTCATACGGGCCTTGTTTAACAAATCATGTCCATGCAGCGAGCTTCGGGAATTGCCGTCGACCAAATATGGAGAGAGAAAACCATCCAGAATTCAAAGACCTTTGTAGTGTTCCGAAGTGGATGTCCTTTGCGACGAATTCGTTTTTGAATCCAAAGGAATTTTTGTCGGCTGTTTCAGCTGCTGGAAGTAAGGGATGGCCGACTTTCCAAGGCCTTTCCCTTGATTCAGCAAGACATCCTCTCCGGCGGTGGTGTGTACTTACGTGGCTGCGAAAATTCTAGCTAGTCCATTCAGTGCGAGGTCAGCCACTTAACACACACCTTTCCTCAGTGCAGGAGCCGACTGCCTGGCGGATAGGCTTCCACACTCACATACACATTCGCTTACACACACACGCATAGGCTACACACAGACCTGCCCCCGACCCGCCTCCCTTACGTCACATACACACACATACAGAGAGGAACCCCATTGGTTTTCCTGCCGATGCCTAACACAATTACCGTCTACAGTAATACAGCAGTCATGTGAGCTGCATGTACACACACCCAATGGATCTAAATGTACCCAAGGCTGGGGGAGGGGGGTTGTATTTCCCTATAGAAATGCCATTCATATAAATATATTGAAACATTATTGTCTAACCAGCGGGGTAGGCTACTGAAAACCACAGTGGCAGCCTATTGCATGATTTGAGATATAGGCTGATCTGTCAGGTGATGCATTACATTCAGTAATTAATACATTTTACATTATTATAAGACTTTGTTATAAGCATGACATTTGATGTTTGTAACATGTAATAAAGCGTTACTGATGACCTGTCTTACTAGTTTATATGGTGGGTAGGTGACATCAGTGCGTGACCAATTACACCTTTATGTTTGTCTGAATTCGCGGGTTTTACGCACCAGCCAAGCTTCTGGGAGAGCGCGATGGTTCCCTTATGTGTTGACCTACAGTACCAGTCAAAGGTTTGGACACACCTACTCATTCAAGGGTTTTTCTTTATTTTTACTATTTTCTACATTGTAGAATAATAGTGAAGACATCAAAACTATGAAATAACACATATGGAATCATGTAGTAACCATATATTTTAGATTCTTCAAAGTAGCCACACTTTGCCTTGATGACAGCTTTGCACACTCTTGGCATTCTCTCAAACAGCTTCAGGAGGTAGTCACCTGGAATGCATTTTAATTAACAGGTGTGCCTTGTTGAAAATTAAGTTAATTAGTGGAATTTCTTTACTTCTTAATGCGCTTGAGTCAATCAGTTTGTGTTGTGACAAGGTAGGGGTGGTATACAGAAGATAGCCCTATTTGGTAAAATACCAAGTCCATATTATGGCAAGAACAGCTCAAATAAGCAAATAGAAACAATAGTCCATCATTACTTTAAGACATGATGGTCGGTCAATACGGAACATTTCAAGAACTTTTAAAGTTTCTTCAAGTGCAGTCTTGAAAACCATCAATTGCTGTGATGAAACTGGCTCTCATCTGGACCGCCACAGGAAAGGAAGACCCAGAGTTACATCTGCTGCAGAGAATAAGTTAATTAGAGTTACCAGCCTCAGAAATTGCAGCCCAAATAAATGCTTCGCAGAGTTCATGTAACAGACACATCTCAACATAAACTGTTCAGAGGAGACTGTGTAAATCAGGCCTTCATGGTTGAATTGCTGCAAAAAAACCACTAACTAGGCAAGTCAGTTAAGAACAAATTCTTATTTACAATGACGGCCTACCCCAGCCTCCCTAACCCGATCATGGCCGGTTGTGATACACCCCAGGATCGAACCAGGGTTTGCAGTGACACCTCTAGCATTGAGATACAGTGCTTTAGACAGGTGCGCCACTCGGGAGCCCACTCTAAAGGACACCAATGAGAAGAAGAGACTTGCTTAGGCCAAGAAACACAAGCAATGGACATTAGACCAGTGGAAATCCGTCCTTTGGTCTGATGAGTCCAAATGAGAGAATTGGTTCCAACCGCCGTGTCTATGAGACACAGAGTAGGAGAAACGGATGATCTCTGCATGTATGGTTCCCACTGTGATGCATGGAGGAGGAGGAGTGATGGTGTGGGGGTGCTTTGCTGGTGACACTGTCAGTGATTTATTTAGAATTCAAGGCACACTTAACCAGCATGGCTACCACAACATCATTTGTTTTTCAACAGGACAATGACCCAACACACCTCCAGGCTGTGTAAGGGCTATTTGACCAAGAAGTAGAGTGATGGAGTGCTGCATCAGATGACCTGGCCTCCACAATCACCCAACCTCAACCCAATTGAGATGGTTTGGGATGAGTTGGACCGAAGAGTGAAGGAAAAGCAGTTAACACGTGCTCAGCATATGTGGGAACTCCTTCAAAACGGTTGGACAAGCATTCCAGGTGAAGCTGTTTGAGAGAATGCCAAGAGTGTGCAAAGCTGTCATCAAGGTGTGGCTACTTTGAAGAATCTAAAATATATGGTTACTACATGATTCCATATGTGTTATTTCATAGTTTTGATGTCTTCACTATTATTCTACAATGTAGAAAATAGTAAAAATAAAGAAAAACCCTTGAATGAGTAGGTGTGTCCAAACTTTTGACTGGTACTGTATGTGTGACCTGGGCCTCCTGTACTGGAAAAGGAAAGGGGTCTGAGAACAAGATTGAGCAATTCCATGTCGGTATGTGGGACATTACATTTTAGTCATTTAGCAGACGCTTTTATCCAGAGCGAATTACATTAATTAATCTTAAGATAGCTAGGTGGGACAACTACATATCACAGTCATAGTAAGTACATTTTCCCTCAATAAAGTAGCTATCAGCAAAGTCAGAGCTAGAAAGAGGGGAAGATGGGAAGGGACTCTGCTGTCCTAGCTTCAGTGGGAAGCTGGTTCCACCATTGGATGCCAGGACAGAGAGTGGGAGGGCCAGGAGACCAGAGTTGGCAGAATGGAGTACTCAGATTGGGGTGTAGGGTATGGAGAGGCAGCTCGTCTTGCTGCTCCGTAGGCAAGTACCATGGACATTTAAAGAAAGGCCTGCAGCTGCACTGTAGGGACAGAAAGCAGTGTTCATGTTGACCTTATTTTCCCATGCGTGCTGGCAACTATAGAAGTGCAGTCGGATTCCACACAGTATTATGAGGAAGGATATTCTCCATTATTTCTCATTGGAGGGCTTCAGCCATGCCTGACTAAACCCACGCTACATGTATTTTTCACACAGAGACCTCTTCTATATCATTGGTGGTGGTTGGCAGCTGCTGAATGCCATGCACCCACACGCTATCATATAATATGGTCTGTGTGTGTGTGTGTATAGACTGCTCCAATATCCACTGCATGCCACTGTTCCCACCCACCTAGGCTCATTCTGTGTTTCATTCCTGCATAGAGATTCTCTTACAAAGGCTTTGTTTGTCCTTTACAGACACCAGAGACCACATTAACATCTAATGAATTCAGATCATGTAAAAATGTACATTTTCGTTTCAGTTATCACTGGGAGTTCAGTTATCACTAGCCAAATGCTCTTGAAATTTACAGGCCCACCCATTCCAACTTCAAACATCCGAGCTATGGCCCAACCTACACACATCCTGCTGGATTTGACCGTAGATTCTGTTAAGCCACGACCACAATGCAGATGTGCATGAAATAGAAAAAAAATCTGCAAACACTTTGACCAATTGCCTTGCAGTTTGATCCATTTCTATAGGAGAGGAAAGGAGAAGAGAGGAGGAGCGAGATGAGAAAAAACATTGAAACACATTAGCTCTCTAAACACCGTTGTACTGAGGAGAAATGGCAGGCCTACCCAGTGCCTCAGAGCGTGTGTGTGTGTGAGATCTGTCCTAGAAGACTCCAAAGGTCAGTGAGGATGATTCCCTTCTGAATCAAGTCCCTGGAGCGTCCTTGCTCACTACTCACCACACTAGGAATAGGAGGAACTTGCCCCTAAGATTTAGACCAGTTTTTAACCCTAATGGTAAAGGGGCAATCTGCAGTTCAAACAATAACAACATATTTTCCTGCTACTGTTTCTGTAAAATGCTGAGGGATGGGGCTGGAGAAATGTAACCACTCAAATTAATAGACAGAGCTATGGATGGAGCTATGGAAGGACATCAAAATTATAGTTTTAACCATGTTTTGAGGCTATACAGTGTTTGTTTACATTTACTTTGTTTACAAACATTGGAGTAAAACAAGCTTATATTTTGGGTTCTGATGAGGTATGTCAGTTGAACTAAGCTCATGAGGTATTTATAAGTTATATTTTTTCAAGAATCAATGGGTACATATCACAAGTGTATAAGTCCAAACATGGATGTATGTCACGAGAGGGTGCATGCACAGACCAAGGCTCAGCGCAGGGATAGTAGTTCAACATAGTTTATTATACTATGTAATAGATATAATTTACTATGTATAATAAAACACCAATGACGAACTACAGAACAAACAGACACGAACGAACAAACGTCAAAAACATAACAAAGCACACTTACTGTCACCGTGACTTGCGAACTATACGACATTTACAATAACGACCCACATCCCCGGTGTGGAACATACAAACCTATGTAGGATCCCTAATTAGAGACGATGCACTACAGCTGCCTCTAATTAGGGATCCAACACAAACCACCACCAGAAACAGAAAGAAAAGAACTGTCAGACTCTGACCATGGCTACATAGAGAAGCAAATAGGTTTCTCTATGGCCAGAGCCTGACAATGTAGCAAGATTGCCCCTTTAAGATGAGGATTTGGGGAGGGTAAGCTGACCATAGATCTCTGCCATTGCTGCCCATGAGACCATGGAGGAAGAGGGGAAGAAAGGGTGTCCAGGGACTCACTAACCTGCTCTCTAGGCTGGAAGGACTGAGACAGAGAGAGGCTGTCAGTTAGCCAGCATCTAAAACAACATGGAGGCATTTGGCATTCGATGTATTACTTCCTCGTCATGAAGAAAGGATGTCAAATGAATATAAACATTCAACATTTTTCATCATTCTGCCAAAGTTGTTGGTGTGAAACCTATTACGGTCCATCACGCGTTTTTCTGCAGGCTACCCCAGAACTCTTTGTAACAATACAAATCTTTCCAAGATGAATATATTCAGCAGGCCCTATTTATCATAAATACAGTATATCAACATTATTCACTCAGGTCACACTTTATTTGGACAGTCCATCTGTAGATACTCTGCGGATGGTCATACTATCAACAAACTGATAAGCAACGGACTATTTGCTGATAAGCAACTGTTTAGAATAAGGGTTAGGGTTAAGGTTAAGGTTAAGGTTAGGGTTAGGGTTAAGGTTAGGGCCATGGTTAGTAGATAGAGTAGCTAGTTAAAATGTTACTGATAGTCTGTAGATAGTCTGTAGAGCAACTACATATGGACTATCCAAATAAAGTGTTAACTTCACACATAAAGCACATATCACCTTTTTCAATTCACAACTTGTCATAGGCATTCTAAATTGTCATTTAGACTGGGTGAAAAATAGGCTTCCTCACTCCGCCCCATCCGCTATGCACCTCTTACCCCCTGCACAACGTAGTCTCTGGTTGCATGAAATCAACCCAGAAGTCATCCATGGGTAAGATTCATGATTCAGACCTTGCTGTAACCCATATTTCTTAGCTACAGTATTCTGGAAGTGAATCAGTCTATTGGGTAGAGCAGCTACCGCAGCTCTCACTTTCAACTGAGTGGAAAATATGTTATTTTGGGGATGGGTACATATGTGTGCCACATTCTGTCCCAGGCCTCGTACCCTCGTCAGATCTGCTCACTTGCTTTCCATAACGCCAGACGCAGGAGACGAGAAGCAGGTACAGGGAGTGAACATTTAATGATGCGAAGCGGGTTCAGGGAGTGAACATTTAATGATGAGAAGCAGGTACAGGAAGTGAACGTTTAATGATGAGAAGCAGGTACAGGGAGTGAACATTTAATGATGAGAAGCAGGTACAGGGAGTGAACATATAATGATGAGAAGCAGGTACAGGGAGTGAACATTTAATGACGAGAAGCAAGTACAGGAAGTGAACGTTTAATGACGAGAAGCAAGTACAGGGAGTGAACATTTAATGATGAGAAGCAGGTACAGGGAGTGAACATTTAATCAGAAAGCGGACCTCAAAAGAGACAAGAACAGCGTCTGGACAGGGGAACAAAATGACACACGACAATTAATGCAGAAGAACAGAACTGAGGAACAGACAGATATAGGGGAGGTAATAAAACAGGCGATTTGAGTCCAGGTGAGTCCAATGAATCGCTGATGCGCGTGACGAGGGGAACAGGTGTGCGCAATGATGGTGGCAGGAGTGAGTAGTGCTGGGCAGGGAAGGGAGAGCGGGAGCAAGCTTGACACTTTCACCTGAGAACGGGAGAGAGGGAGATGGAGAGAGATACAGAGAGAGAGAGAGAGAGATGTGAGTCATATTTACCTTCCTTTCTTTCCTCTGTGACCTGTTTGTGACAGAGGCTGGTCAAATTGAATTATAACACAATGACAGACTCAAACAAAGCCAACACAAATTACAGCTGTGTTAGGCCATAGGATATCAATGTGTAATCAGATCTGTGCCTGTCGACCACGGACAAGGACAAGGTCTTACATGTTAATAACAATGTGCCAATTGAGAACATGCAGGGCAGTTATTTTATTTCTGAGCTCCTTGCCATTGTAGGCTCTAGATCTAGGACAGTGTTAATCGATTGTTTTAGCAGGGTAGACACTCATTTGACATTAATTTGGTTTAACCCTTTCCCAAACAACCCTAACTCACATTAACCATTTGGAATGAATGCCTAAACTTAACATTTTAACCCTATCCAAAACTTGAATTCTTAACTAAGCCATTTGGAACAATGCAGAGTAGGAGGTGCAACCCAGGTTGTCAAAATCACTTTGAAATATGATGTTTGGAGCAACCTCGAAGTTGGATAAATGTGAGAATCTGAAGACAAATTGGTGAGATCTTGTTGGCTAAGAAACACAGACAGCTCTAGACCTATAGGCTTTCATACAGTGCATACCTCCAGATCTGAAGCTTGGCAGTAAGGGACAGATCAAAATTTACTGGGGAGGGTAGTGTGTTTTTTCCCCTGGTTTACATTCGCTCTTTTGCAGGTTTCACTATATAATTTCTTCCATGATGGACACATTTCCTCATCTGCTTGCATGCGCCTCCCCTATATCAAGGTGTTAGATAGGTAAGTAGATAGATAGGTGCTTTATTGATCCCCGAGGGGAAATTACTTGTCAAGCAGTTACGAAAAATACAGAAGCAGCTACGAAAAACCCTTATGCACTACGCTAACTTTTACTATAAACTGGGTAGTTCGAGCACTGAATGCTGATTGGCTGACAGCAGTGGTATATCAGACCGTATACCACGGGTATGACAAAACATTTATTTTTACTGCCTTAATTATGTTAGTAATCAGTTTACATAGTGGCAAGAAAAAGTATTTGAAGCCTTTGGAATTACCTGGATTTCTGCATAAATTGGTCATAAAATATAATCTGATAAATTTATCTGAAGTCACAACAATAGACAAACACAGTCTGCTTAAACTAATGACACACAAATTATTGTATTTTTCTTGTCTATTGAATACATAATTTAAATATTCACAGTGTAGGTTGGGGAAAGTATGTGAACCCCTAGGCTAATGACTTCTCCAAAAGCTAATTGGAGTCAGGAGTCAGCTTACCTGTAGTCCAATCAATGAGACGAGAATGGATATGTTGTTTAGAGCTGCCCTGCCCTATCAAAAACACTCACAAAATTTGAGTTCGCTATTCACAAGATGCATTGCCTGATGTGAACCATGCCTCGAACAAAAGAGATCTCAGAAGACCTAAAATTAAGAATGGTTGACTTGCATAATGCTGGAAAGGGTTACAAAAGCATCTCTAAAAGCCTTGATGTTCATCAGTCCACGGTAAGACAAACTGTCTGTAAATGGAGAAAGTTCAGCACTGTTGCTACTCTCCCTAGGAGTGGCCGTCCTGCAAAGATGACTGCAAGAGCACTGTGCAGAATGCTCATTGAGGTTAAGAAGAACCCTAGAGTGTCAGATAAAGACTTACAGAAATCTCTGGAACATGCTAACACCTCTGTTGACGAGTCTACGATATGTAAAACACTAAACAAGAATGGTGTTCATGGGAGGACACCACTGAATAAGCCACTGCTGTCCAATAAAAACATTGATGCACATCTTAAGTTCGCAAAAGAGCACCTGGATGTTCCACAGCGCTACTACCAAAACATTCTGTGGACAGTTGTTTGGAAGGAACACACAACACTATGTGTTGAGAAAAAAAGTCACAGCACACCAACATCAAAACCTCATCCCAACTGTAAAGTATGGTGGAGGGAGCATCATGGTTTGGGGCTGCTTTGCTGCCTCAGGCCCTGGACAGCTTTGTATCATCAACGGAAAAATGAATTCCCAAGTTTATCAAGACATTTTGCAGGAGAATGTAAGGATATCTGTTCGCCAATTGAAGCTCAACAGAAGTTGGGTGATGCAACGACCCAAAACACAGATGTAAATCAACAACAGAATGGCTTCAACAGAAGAAAATACCCGTTCTGGAGTGGCCCAGTCAGAGTCCTGACCCCCACCCAATTGAGATGCTGTGGCATGACCTCAAGAGAGCGGTTCACACCAGACATCCCCAAAATATTGCTGAACTGAAACAGTTTTGTAAAGAGGAATGGTCCAAAATTCCTCCTGACTGTTGTGCAGGTCTGATCCGCAACTACAGAAAACGTTTGGTTGAGGTTATTGCTGCCAAAGGAGGGTCAACCAGTTATTAAATCCAAGGGTTCACATACTTTTCCCACCCTGCACTGTGAATGTTTACACGATGTGTTCAATAAAGACATGAAAATGTATAATTGTTTGTGTGTCATTAGTTTAAGCAGACTGTGTTTATCTATTGTTGTGACTTAGATGAATATCAGATCCAATTTTATGAACTATTTATGCAGATATCCAGGTAATTCCAAAGGCTTGCCACTGTAATTGCAATAAGGCACCTCTGAGGTTTGTGGTATATTTTTATTTATTTTTTATTTAACCTTTATTTAACTAGGCAAGTCAGTTAAGAACAAATTCTTATTGACAATGATGGCCTACACTGGCCAGACTCGGACGGCACTGGGCCAATTGTGCGCCGCCCTATCCAATTGTGCGCCCTATACTCCGCTTTGTGTCGTGCCTAAGAACAGCCCTTAGTCGTGGTATATTGGCCATATACCACACCTCCTCGTGCCTTATTGCTTAATTATACCAGAGGTCAATATAGTCTACCAGTCTAACGGTCTGTTCTGCCCTCTATCCACCATTCATACTGTTGTGACAATAGTGGTATGTGGATTGTTTGTCCAGATTAACTAGCAACAATACCACACATAAAAGCATTTAAACGTAATTTTTTATATGAATCCACAAGAACAAATAGGAATAGCTGATAGGTCTTAGGTAGGCCAGGTGCATCATAGCACATGAAAGAAAAGTGAAAACGAGACTACCCTATTGATCTTAAAAGAAAAAAAAATATTTCACCTTTATTTAACCAGGTAGGTCAGTTGAGAACAAGTTCTCATTTCCAACTGCGACCTGGCCAAGACAAAGCAAAGCAGTGCGACAAAAAACAACACAGAGTTACACATGGGAAATAAACAAACGTACAGTCAATAACACAATAGAAAGTCTATATACAGAGTGCAAATGTAGTGCAAAATGCAGTAAGGTTAGGAAGACAATAAATAGGCCATAGTGGCGAAATAAATTACAGGTTAGCATTAACACTGGAATGATGGAATGTGCAAATGATGATGTGCAAATAGCGATACTGGAGTGCAAAATGAGCGGAAGTAAAAAAAAAATAAAAAAAATATGGGGATGAGGTAGTAGGGTGGGCTATTTACAGAAGGGCCATATACAGGTGCAGTGATCGATAAGCAGCTTTAACAGCTGATGCTTAAAGTTAGTGAGGGAGATAGGAACCTCTAGCTTCAAGGATTTTTGCAATTCGTTCCAGTCATTGGCAGCAGAGAACTGGAAGGAATGGCTGCCAAAGGTGGAGGTGTTGGCTTTGGGGGTGGCCAGTGAGATATACCTGCTGGAGCACATGCTACGGGTAGGTGCTGCTATGGTGACCAGCGAGCTGAGATAAGGCGGGGATTTACCTAATAAAGACTTATAGATGACCTGGAACCAGTGGGTTTAGGGGCAATACATATCCTACCTAGACTAGCTACATGTATCCAAATGCTACAACACCACAATGCAATGAATAATAATGAATACAGTGAAAATGTCATTTGAATAAGGGCGCAAAAGCCCTGTCATGTGAATGTTTCATTCCATTTTGATCAGATGTGGGTCTACTCTCAACAGTTTATAAGGTCTAGAAAGGCCCAGTAGCAGGCCAGTTTGACTGTATTTTTACTTCTGATACTGAATGCGCTGTCTGTTGCCCATCATCATTCTCCCAAGTCGTCCTATAATAATGTGGCCACATGATCCCAGCAGGCCCAGTTATTCAGGAAAGCTTAACATGCGCTCTGCCTCCTCTCCAATCCGAGCAGCTATTTCTCGGCACCTAGAACCTAACGCTTCAATAGCCTTTAGACTAAATATTTATAATTTAACTTTTTGAATGTATTACCTTATATATGTGGCATAAACACAACTTGTCATAATGTTTTAATCTGATTAGGCTACTTCTAAATTCTCCTGTATGTCAGGTCCTGACTATAGAGTTCTAGAGAACTCTTATTGGGTTCCCAATAACTCGTGTCCTGCCTTCGCGCTGTGACAGAAAGATCCACCACCACAGGACCGAGCAGAGCTGGACAGTGGAGGAACTCCTCGGAGGTAAGGAGCTTATCTCCCAGGAGGAGTACCTCCACTATCTGGCTCTGGATCTGGGATGGGATCCAGGGCAGCCACGACGTCGACGGGCGCCACGTCGGTGGTCCAAGAGGCAGGCCCAGCCAACAGCCCGGAAGAACCCCCACACTCATTTTTTGGGGGGGCTATGGGAGCTGTCGGGGGGGGTGAGGAGAAGAGCCCCTGCCGCGACACTCGTGGGGGTTCATGGATGAGCCCCAACAGTTATGGGAGTAGGAGTGTGCCCAGGATTCGGATGAGGACGACGAGGTGCTCCTGTTCCCCAACTCGTGGGGGCTCGTGGATGAGTCCCTGCAGAGCCGGGATCGGAAGAGGGAGGACGACTGGGGGAAACTGCGACCTCCAAAGGTGGAGGAACTGCGGCCCCCAGAGGGTTTTTTCAACCTGCCCCTGGAGGAACAGGAGAGGTGGTGGAGGGCTTGGCTAGAGCTGAGACCTTCCAGCCCGGGATCAGGAACCAGCCAGAGGGAGGACGAGGACAGTTTTGAGGCCCGCTGGAGGATGTGGGATGAGCGGCTGTCATCCCCCAGGTCAGAGCTCCCGGAACCGGTCCCCAGCCCGGTACCACTGGTGTCGATCCCCAGCCCGGTACCTCCAGAGCCAGTGCCCAGCCCAGTGCCTCCAGTGCCTGTTCCCAGCCCGGTACCTCCAGTGCCGGCGCCTCGCACCAGGGTCCTGGTGGCGATTCACAGCCCGGTACTGCCAGTGCCGGTCCCCAGCCCGGTACCTCCAGTGCCAGTTCCCAGCCCGGTACCTCCCGTGCCAGTTCCCAACCCGGTACCTCCCGTGCCAGTTCCCAACCCGGTACCTCCAGTGCCGGTGCCTCGTCCCGCCCCTTCCCCACCCGGGGTGTTCCTGGTCTTGCGGTAGGGAGCCCGTGCCTTGGGGGAGGGGGGGGGGGAGGGGAGGGTACTGTCAGGCTTCTAGGCTTCTCTATGGTTGTCACTGTCAGGGCTTGACAGTAGAGTTCTAGAGAACTCTTATGTTTTGGTTTTTGGTCCCAATTGGGACCAAAATTGGGACCAAAACAAAAACCAAAACATAGATAATCCTATTTAAGTTGATGCTTTTCCCATATGCGGGTGAATCTTTGTTTTGTGCATGGTGCACATCGGTTCATGGTTGCTTTCTCTCCTTTGTTATTTTGGTCTTTAATAAAAAGGAATGTCTACCTAATAAAGCTCTGTGCCTCGTGTCCTGCCTTCGTGACACTGTAGGCATGTGCACTTTCATCCAAAATATAATTCCAGCATCCAACCTTTTTATTATGCTGAAGTAGCCTATGTGTTGGATAAAACATGTTACGACATAATAGGAAAGCATACAGTTTATTAGGTCACAGATTAAATACATGATGATGCAGCACCACAGGGTGGTGAAAGTGCACGGTGATGAGCTTGATGCTCTGTTCACTAAATATCGAGGGTCTTATTCTGGTGACATGATGATCGGTGTTTGGCTGCCATTTGACAAATAAAATAATCTCGCACTTTTGTCCATAATAATCTCATGTAGTAGGCTATATCTGCACTGTATCTGCGAGCTGTTGGCTAGAGTGCACTTGCCAATAAAAGAGTGGGCACATTTGCTATATCTATGCAAAAATGTAGGATCAGTAGGACTAAAGTTGAACATGCAATGGAAACCCATTAAATAGTTATTTTTTATTCGGTACATGGGAATTTAACCGCAAAAGTTATTTTTATGTACACTATGTATTTACGCACAGACTTTTAACCATTTGATGGAAACACAACTATGATGGGAAAATGTGCCAGGGTTTCTGTTAGCTGGTTATTGCTTGCTTTTGGCCAATAAAAAAATCAAAAGCCAATAAATAAAATTTCAGTGAGCCAAATTGTCAAGGAGAGGCTGTCTATCATAGCCTACACCCCAAATTTGCGTTTCAGCACCATTCTCTCATTCCTTGCTGAGAGGGAGCGAGAGGGAGAGAACCCATATTTAAGATGATTTTTTCCCCCATTTGTACTTTAACTATTTGCACATTGTTACAACACTGTGTATATATATACATAATTTGAAATGTCTTTACTCTTTTGGAACTGAGTGTAATGTTTATTGTTCATTTTTATTGTTTACTATCTACTTCACTTGCTTTGGCAATGTTAACATATGTTTCCCATGCCGAGAGAGAGCGAGAGAGAGAACCCTTGGCCTAGGCTGCTGTTGATTGTGAAGCTGGAGGCCTTTTTCAGTGAAGTAAAACAAAAAAGTATATTTTTGATTAAATCACATTATCTGGGGGTAATAATCTGTAGCTACAGATTTGTGAACTTTACTACACCTGAGTGTACATCTCAGACACACTGAACTGTACTACACTGTTCATAATGCATGTTTTTGTATGTTACTCTTACCATATAACATTATTGTTGAATGCCGTTCTCTTTTTGAGTGAGCATTAAATTGTGTACACTCCCCTGTACTTTGAAAACTAACCATTATTTGGCTATATTTGAATGTCTAACATCTGTTTGATGCTACAGAGGCATGTACTGTACAGCTTATACATATCTTCTATGAATACGTAAAGGCAGACACCTTTTGAAGATTGATAGAAAATATCCATATTTATTTTATGGTGGTTCTACGTCAGGGGTCAAAGTCATTCCATGGAGGGCCTAGTGTCTGCTGTTTTTTGTTTTTTTTTCCTCTCAATTAATTAAGACCTAGTCAACCAGATGAGGGTAGTTCCTTACTAACTAGTGACCTTAATTCATCAATCAAGTACAAGGGACGAGTGAAAACCCACAGACACTGGACCCTCTGTGAAATTAGTTTGACACGTGTTCTACATGGTCTAATGCTGAGCCAAACTGGCTGCGTTTACACAGGCAGCCCAGTTCTGATATTTTTTTTCTACACTAATTGGTCTTTTGACCAATCACATCAGATCTTTTTCAGAACTGATCTAATTGGTCAAAATATCAATTAGTGTAAACACAGCCATAGACCTTTATCTGGCTTTGGTACACTGGCAATGGTGTTTGGCATGGTAGGCTGTGGAAGCTGAGACTCTTTGTGCTTGTGGCTAATGGTCTTGTCCTGTCTGCAGTGTACGGACAGCTGGATAAGACTACGCTGGAAGTGGTGTAGGGCTCGTAGACCTTAACCACCAACTGTTTGGACCTCATGCAGAAGATTTTCTGGTACTGCACGTCTCCTGGAAAGATGGTTTACACTTTTTGTAGAAGGGATGAAGGGCAACACGCCTTTGTTGGTAAAGGCGTCAACCGATGGGGACGTAAGTGTTTATGGAAAAAGACTAGTGTATTGTTTAGGGACAATGAGGGACATTGGGAGCTGCTTTTGAGAGAAAATCAGTCAATAAAGTGAATGGGCTGGGGGGCTGCAAAAGGTGTGAAAAGTCTTAAGAGGGCAGTTCGTACACAGCATGAATTGTTGTGTATGGGCGATTCGAACCTTTCAATGGTTGAGCTTCTCTTACTTACTAACATTAGCTAGCTTACGTTAGTCAAAGATAGAACAAGCAAACATGTTTACTCTGCTGAAGGTAGCTACCAGTCTAGCAGTGACTACTATGGCGAAATTGATTGACAGTGTGTATCCAAATGATAGTTAGCTATATGATTTAGCTCATGGCTTTCAGTGTTCAATACAGGACTGTAACGTTATGCATTTATTTTCATATGAATACTTATTTGTTTTATCATTATTATTATTATTGTATATCATTGTTATTCATGTAAGTTTATTTATTAAGCAAAACAATTTCTTTAAATATGCAAAACCTTTTTTGTTTAATCTGTTTAATCATTTTCATTGGCTAAATTAAGTTCATCTGTCTTTTTAATTGCATGCCACATATTTAGTTTAAGATAGGTTATAAGTAGGTCTGTTATAAAATAAATAACATTAGCCTGTTGCTTTCATTTGTTGGGTAAGGTAGGCACTAGCCTTTACGGTAATTGCTGCAATATAGCTTATTCAACATTTTTGTGACGGTTTGAACCAGTTTGCAAGTGTTTTGTTCCATTCTGTTTTCTCATTTTCTTTGGCCAAATTAAGTTCCAACTGTAGTTCTGTGTTGGCCGCAATATAATATCCTGCTCGTTTTTTCCTTATAAACAATGGCTTGACTTACTTTTGATATTACCCTAATACAGTTTAGAAACTTTTGTGAAGGTTTGGTGGGGTGTGGCTATTATTAAGCTTTAGCTACTGCAGGCCTATGATGCAGTGCATTCGGAAAGTATTCAGACGTCTTGACTTTTTCCACATTTTGTTATGTTGCAGCCTTAAAATGGATGAAAAGAAAAACGTTCCTCCTCAATCTTCACACAATACCCAATAATGGCATCCCGAAAACAGTATTCCCTTTGCTATGAGACTTGAAATTGAGCTCAGGTGTATCCTGTTTCCATTGATCATCCTTGAGATGTTTCTACAACGTGATTGGAGTCCGCTTGTGGTAAATTTAATTGATTGGACATGATTTGGAAAGGCACACACCTGTCTATATAAGGTCCCACATTTGACAGTGCATGTCAGAGCAAAACCAAGCCATGAGGTTGAAGGAATTGCCCGTAGAGCTCCGAGACAGGATTGTGTCGAGGCACAGATCTGGGGAAGGGTACCAAAAAATGTCTGCAGCATTGAAGGTCCCCAAGAACACAGTGACCTCCATCATTCTTAAATGAACTGAGCAATCAGGGGAGAAAGCTCCAGGGGACAAAGCTCCAGAGTTCCTCTGGAAATGGGAGAACTTGCCAGAAGGACAACCATCTCTGAAGCACTCCACCAATAAAATCTTTATGGTAGAGTGGCCAGATGGAAGCCCCTCCTCAGAAAAAGACTCATGACTGTTTTCTTGGAGTTTGCCAAAAGGCACTTAAAAGACCATGAGAAACCAAGATGAAACCCTTTGGCCTGAATGCCAAGCATCACGTCTGGAGAAAACCTGGCACCATCCCTACGGTGAAGCATGGTGGTGGTAGCATCATGCTGTGGGGATGTGTTCCAGCGGAAAGGACACAGAAACTAGTCAGGATTGAGTGAAAGATTAACAGAGCAAAGTACAGAGAGATCCTTGATGAAAACCTGCTCCAGAGCGACCTCTTACTGGGGTGAGGGTTCACCTTCCAACAGGACAACAACCTTAAGCCCACAGCCAAGACAACACAGGAGTGGCTTCGGGACAAGTCTCTGAATGTCCTTGAGTGGCCCAGCCAGAGCCCGGACTTAAACCTGATCGAACATCTCTGGAGAGACCTGAAAATAGCTGTGCAGCGACGCTCCCCATGCAACCTGACAGAGCTTGAGGGGATTTGCTGAGAAGAATGGGAGAAACTCCCCAAATACAGGTGTGCCAAGCTTGTAGCGTTATACCCAAGAAGACTCAAGGCTGTAATCACTGCGAAAGGTGCTTCAACAAAGTACTGAGTAAAGGGTCTGAATACTTATGTAAATGTAATATTTCTAGTTTTTTTTAAATACAAAAATGTCTAAAAACCTGTTTTTGCTTTGTCATTATTGGTTATTGTGTGTAGATTGATGGGGAAAACATTTATTTAATACATTTTAGAATAAGACTTTAACATAACAAAATGTGGAAAAAGTGAAGGGTTCTGAATACTTTCCGAATGCACTGTATAGACACCCTAAAGACTGGCAAGTGCGCTAGTCCAGTGTCAATTTGATTATGCCGTTGAATTGACGTCTGTGCCAGTGAGTACTGTGTGTACATACACTACCGTTCAAAAGTTTTAGAACACCTACTCATTCAAGGGTTTTTCTTCTTTTGTACATTGTAGAATAATAGTGAAGACATCAAAACAATGAAATAACACATATGGAATCATGTAGTAACCAAAAAAGTTTAAAACAAATCAAAATATATTTTATATTTGAGATTTTTAAAATAGCCACCTTTTGCCTTGATGACAGCTCTGCACACTCTTGGCATTCTCTCAACCAGCTTCACGAGGTAGTCACCTTGATTGCATCTCAATTAACAGATGTGCCTTGTTAAAAGTAAATTTGTGGACTTTCTTTCCTTCTTAATGTGTTTGAGCCAATCAGTTCTAATGTGACAAGGTATGGGGTGGTATACAGAAGATAGCCCTATTTGCTAAAAGACCAAGTCCATATTATGGCAAGAACAGCTCAAATAAACAAAGAGAAACGACAATCCATCATTACTTTAGGACATACAGGTCAGTCAATACGGAAAATGTGAAGAACTTTTAAAGTTTCTTCAAGTACAGACGCAAAAACCATCCAGCGCTATGATGAAACTGGCTCTCATGAGGACCACCACAGGAATGGGACACCCAGAGTTACCTCTGCTGCAGAGGATTTTTATTTAACCTTTATTTAACTAGGCAAGTCAGTTAAGAACAAATTCTTACTTACATTGACAGCCTACCTACAAGTGCCTTGCTCTAGGACACAACAGGATATCAACAGGTTTTTTCACCTTGGTGGCTCGGGTATTCAAACCAGCAACCTTTCGGTTACTGGCCCAACGCTCTAACTGCTAGGCTACCTGCCACCTAGAGATTAAGTTCATTGGAGCTACCAGACTCAGTAATTGCAGCCCAAATAAATGCTTCACAGAGTTCCAGTAACAGACACATCTCAACATCAAATGTTCAGAGGAGACTGTGAATCAGGCCTTCATGGTCGAATTGCTGCAAAGAAACCACAACTAAAGGACACCAATAAGAAGAAGAGACTTTCTTGGGCCACATTAGACTGGTGGAAATTTGTCCTTCGGTCTGGATTCAAAATTTTAGATTTTTGGTTCCAACCGCCGGGTCTTTGTGAGACGCGTTGTGGGTGAACGACTGAACTCTGCATGTGTATTTCCCACCATAAAGCATGGAGGAGGAGGTGTGATGGTGTGGGGGTGCTTTGTTGTTGTGATTTATTTAGAACTCAAGGCACACATTACCAGCATGGCTACCACAGCATTCTGCAGCGATACGCAATCCCATCTGGTTTGGGCTTAGTGGGATTATCATTTGTTTTTCAACAGGACAATGACCCAACACACCTCCAGGCTGTGTAATGGCTATTTGACCAAGACGGAGAGTGATGGAGTGCTGTATCAGATGACCTGGCCTCCACAATCACCCAACCTCAACCAAATTGAGATGGCTTGGGATGAGTCAGAACGCAGAATGAAGGAAAAGCAGCCCCAACAAATGCTTAGCATATGTAGGAACTCTTTCAAGACTGTTGGAAAAGCATTCCAGGTGAAGCTGTTTGAGAGATTGCCAAGAGTGTGCAAAGCTGTCATCAAGGCAAAGGGTGGCTATTTGAAGAATCTCAAATATAAAATATATTTTGATTTGTTTAACACTTTTTAGGTTACTACAGGATTACATATGTGTTATTTCATAGTTTTGATGTCTTCACTAGTATTCTACAATGTAGAAAATCGTAAAAATAAATAAAAACCCTTGAATGAGTAGGTGTTCTAAAACCTTTGACCGGTAGTGTATATATTATCTTTTAACTGACAAATAAAATCGATCCAAACTGTGCAGCGGCCATTTGATGAAAGGAAAATGCAAACCATGATATTGAGGTACCCCAAGTCTATATGCTTTGTTTATTGGTTTTGTGGTGCATTGGCACAGAAACCTGTTGGTGGAAAAAGTATTGCATATATTTTATGTACTTATAAATATGTCATCAAAGTATTTGTAACAATGGAAAGGGGTGTTTTTTTTACAAATTTTATGACATCTTGAGTTGGACCTTGAACAGTCCCTAAGCGTTTGTCTCCCTGTCTGTCACAATAGTCAATTTAGTGAATGGGTTTAAAGCTAACAAACTGGCACTTGAGGACAAACCATTTCACAACATCCCAGGGACCAGTGCTAAGAGACACAGCTATAGACATACTGTAGTCCCATATCTCCAGATCTGAAGCTTGGCATTACAGTAAGCATTTGTCTCCTTGTCTGTCACAACAGTGAATGGAGTGAGGGTTCAACTGTGTGAAGAGAAACACCAGAGGCTGAATTGAATCTTCTCTCTGTGTCTGACACTATCAAGACAAAAGGTTGTAAAGTCAGAGCAGTTTGTCATCTCAACATCAAAGAATAGGAGAGAAGGAACCCCGATGCATGCGCTGTTGATATTATGGATGCGTCATGATTATTTAGTGCCTGTATAGATGAGTTATTAATGTTTTTTGTATCACATACTATCCCCATGGCAATATGAACGAACTCAGAGAGCAATATTCTAACGAGCAGGAGATGTGCACAAGTGAGCACTTGAAACTGCACACTGTTAAGAAGATCTGAGAGTTTATTATAGCAACGTATCGACCATACACACTGTCTGGGAGCATCTAAACCAACAGTGGCAGTTTTGGGTCCTATCTCAGCTATTTGTAACTTTATAACTTCACAAGCATCTCATTTACTTAGAACACCAAGCGGAAATGTTGAGGGGTTGAAAATGATGTGTCCTTTGCTGAAGTCTGGCGGAAACCAACCAGTCAGCATCGGGGCGAAGGAACCCCGCAGGACTTCCCTAATGAAATAAACACTGCCACTTCCACTGACCCTAATTTGACATGTTGGCCTCAGCCCAAAATCCCTTCATGCCTTAACAATAGAACATGATTCTGAAAGTATTCACAAGTTTGGGATGTAAATGTCTTTCGGTAGGTACTTCATTGTGTTTTGAGTATTTTGTGTAGGGCTGCAGGCTGTAGTTTGTGTGTGTGTGTGTGTGCATGTATGTGTGTGTGTGTGTGTCTGTGTGGGATTGTGATAATGTGTAGCAGTGGGTTCCACGGAGGAGATGTTCTGTGTAGACAGTTGTTGCTCTCATCATGGGCGTCAGTGGCTTGGATCTCTCCCTCCACTCATCGCGCCAGCAGTAACAGGCCTTGTGGCGGCTCTGTCATCTCACTGAGTGACTCACTCATAAGTCGAGAGAGGTCAACGATAATAACGCAGAAAAGACAAACAAATGAAAATATACAAATGGCTGGAGGCTGAAGCCTTCCAAATGTACTATGTTCTGCTCATATATTTGATTAAGCATGAGTGAAATTACTGAATGTGTTGTGCATTAACTTACCATAAAAGCTAAGAGCACACTGTTTAGAATAGGCTGCAGTGTAAAATGTAACATTGAAATGTGCAGTAGGCCTATTTGTTATTCCCCTTTGTGTGTTTCAGTAGCTTAGTTTGCTTTTTACATATTCTGTTGGGAAAAATTGAACTATCTGGGTGACCACAAGCTCAGCAAAATGAATAACACGCACTACAGTGTATTCTCTCTCCTGGCTTCCATCACTAACAAGAGCTTTAGTCCCCACATCATGTGTGTGTCAGAGGTGGGACCAAGTCACAAGCAAGTCACAAGGTTTGAGTCTCAAGTCGAGTTCCAAGTAGAATGGGTCAAGACTCTAGTCAAGTCCAAGTTGTACATTCTAAGAGCAAGTCAAGTCGAGTTACAAGTTAATATCGAGGCTAGAGGACAGCCCTTTTCATTATTTTGTTTACAACATATTTTTATTAGCCTATGTAGTAAAATATGGACCGTAAAGGCATTAAATCAGCAGAAGGCAAGTCAGGTTGACATTCTCAGTGTGTAGATTTATTTACAGGTCTTAGTGATCCAATGGTGAAAGCACCATGTCATACAAAATATACAAGTAGATTTACCAAATATACACGGGCAATAGACCAAAAGAAATAGCCTTTGTATCAGGTTTAACCTGTCCTATATGAGAAGGCAAATCGAATCTGTCTAACATAATCTGTCTAACAGGAGCTCTAAAAGGTAGGCCCTACATGATAAGCACTTGGACCCCAGGACCATACAATTACCCAATTGGCAATTACCTGGTTCTACAATGTAAAAGGCAATTTCCACATCCATTATTACTTTGGTACATTTGTCTTAATGATTGTTAATGATATTTCAACACAATGTATACATGGAACAATAATGTTTCATCTTATTCAACGTTGCCACTCCAAAGCGTGGAGCGCAGGCCACGTAACCTATTTATATGCGCACTAAGGCGGGGACGCTGCTATTACATTACGCACAACAAAAATGACAGAGACACTCTGTCAAGGACACAGACACACGGAACTCTGACAAAACCCGGGAAATATGAACAAAGGAAACTATACATTGAATTAAATAAACATAACTTCATGTGCACTAAACATCGCGCCCACCCAGAGCAGGGTAAGAAATGGTTGGCTATAAAATGAAAAGGTATCGTAGGCCTATCAAACATTAAACAGAAATGCCTACGTGTTACAATAAACAGTAACGTAATGGAATGATTAAACGGTAGAAATTATTGTAGTATTAGATGTAATATAGATTTACCACATATGTCCTATGCATTTAAATGTGTGAAAGCAACAGCAAATATTTCAACAAGATTTTAAAAAAGCACTCTATTGATCACCATTTTTGGAGTTACATATTTATTTATTAAGACAATCCTCTCTTCCTACAATTTGACGTTTGCGCTGCACCCGATCCTATAACTGTACAGCCAATCTGCAATCTGTTCGCTAGCTCACCCGGCCTGTGGTGATTGACAGTTTGATGGTCGAGTGTTTGTTTCACTAGCCACTGGCTGCGGTCCATACACTTAAAAGACACACCCTCGTCCACTTTCCCTCGCCTTATGCCCTTGGGGGAATCCCCGTCGCCATCTTGGAGGGCAGTCCAAATGATTAGCCAAGCAAGGGAAGTTTGCAAGGTAAGCCCCTCAGCCCTCGTTTTCAGTCGAGTTTGCAAGTGCACAATTATGTTCACTCTGGGGCCTGAAACTCCCCATAATTCAATTTGCTACGATTGTATATCCGCTAAGAATAGGTCGCAGTTGCAAATGAGAACTTGTTCTCAACTGACCTACCTGGTTAAATAAAGGTGAAATAAAAAAAAAAAAAGAAAAGTCAGAGAAAACTTAAAAACAACATCAATGGGGAAGTCAACATACAAGTGTAAGTAAAAACGAATGCAAATAAGTTAGAAATTGTGCTACTAATGCACATGGAGGCACAAACACGTCTCGTAAAAGTAATGATGTATTATTTGGTTAGTTTTTGGAAAAGTAAAATATTTTCCTTCTTCAGAAGTTCCAAGTATGCAGGCTAACATTAGTTAGCTAAATAATTTGCTAGCTATCACACAGTAGGCATATATTAATAATGATATAGAAGTGTCCACTTAATTTGAGGGCTGAGGGGATAGGGTGTCTTTTAAGTGTTTGGATTTTGCAAGGGCGATACTGCGGCTACTATATCTGTCTGCGTGTAGATTAATCCACAGAGACTCTGTGCCACAAAATGAATGACAAAACATGACAAAACCTGGACAGATAATTTCAAGTCATCAGTCTCAAGTCAAAGTCGACTCCCGAGTCTTGAGGCTTCAAGTCCAAGTCAAGTCTCAAGTTATTTTATTTTCTATCAAGTCCAGTCTGACTCCAGTCCAAGTCGTGACTGGAGTCCACAACTCTGGTTTGTGTGTGTGTGTGTGTGCTGCGGTCCACCAGGGCTGTGGTCCAAACACTTAAAAGACACACCCTTTCTCCTCAGCCCTCAAATTAAGTGGACACTTCTGATGACGTTTCATGACGTCTGACGAGTATACACTTGCAGGGCAAGGGGCGAGGGAGGAAGGAATGATTTTTAAATGGCCCACCCTTGCCCGTAAATTCGTAACTCATTCATCCCGCGATGATTGTGTGTGCTTAATATGTGCTACAGTAAATTATGATTGCATATTTATTTACATTTACAATATAATTATTAATATACGCCCACTGTATGATAGCTAGCAAATTCATTAGCTAACTAACGTTAGCCTTCATAGCTTGAACTTCTGAAGAAGGAACATTTCCAAAAGCGAATCCAACAAAAACGTAGTTACATTTATGAGATGTGTTTGTGCCGCCATGTGCATTAGTAGCACAACTTATTTACATTCGTTTTTACTTACACTTATATGTTGACTTCTCCATATTGACGTTGAGGTTTTAAGTTTCGGCTGACTTTTCTTAGCGGATGTACAACCTTTTGCGAATTGAATTATGGGGCGTTTCAGGCCCCGGAGGGAACAGAATTGTACACTCGCAAACTCGACTAAAAACGAGGGCTGAGGGGCTTACGTTACAAACTTCCCTTGCTTGGCTAATCATTTGGATCGCCCTCCAAGATGGCAATGGGGATTCCCCCAAGTGGATGAGGGTGTCTTTTAAGTGTTTGGACCGCAGCCCTGAGTTGTGGACTTCAGTCCAAGTCATGTGACTGGAGTCCACACACACACACACACACACACACACACACACACACACACACACACACACACACACACACACACACACACACACACACACACACACACACACACACACACACCAGGGTTGTGGACTCCAGTCACATGACTTGGACTGGAGTCTGACTCAAGTCACAAATTTGATGACTTGGGACTGGACTTGATAGAAACACACAGTACTAAACCCATGTGATCCAACAGGCCATTGAGAACCAGGCGGTTCATTAAGGAGTGATTTGAGTTGATCCACAGAGACAGGTTTGTCTGTGACAAGGCTTGACTTGAGATTACAGGGAAGGCCCACAGTCTTTTGGGAGTTTGTCTTACTGGTATTAGCTAGGAGGAGTAACAGCTGCCACAAGAACTTACTGTTCGGAAAGAGTTGTTTTATTTTCAATACATTGCCAGTTTTGCCCATTGGTTGTAGGGTACATTTGCCTCATCAAGCAGACCAAAGTTCTTCTACCAAATCACTATCAGTTTATGTGTTGTAATGCACAAGGGTTAACCAGGGTTAACAGGGCTCAAAGGTTATGTTTACGGTAATGTAATTACTATAGTGTTATATAAGCCTTCTGTAGGGTTGGCAACTGCTGGTTGAACTCTATGTCCCATAGCCATTTATTAAGGCTGTGAAATTATGGCTGGCACCTTATCCTTGTCTGGCCTCTGCATCAAACAGGCTAACACACACACACACACACACACACACACACACACACACACACACACACACACACACACACACACACACACACACACACACACACACACACACACACACACACACACACACACACACACACACTGCTGTGAGCATTCAAGCTGCTACCATGGCAACCCTGCCTCCATCCCCCAGGGAACACACGATGCAGGACCACGTACGCAAGCACACACACACACACACACACACACACACACACACACACACACACTTCCCCCGGGAGATAACACTCTTCGCTCCATTTATAAACGCTGTATTGTTTCAAAAACTACATTCTATGTCTGTGCTTTCAGATGAAACGGAACAAGCTAACTTGAGTGCATTGATGATGCACCATTCATATTCACTAGATCTCAAAGTGCTCATCTCATCTAACACCAATGTGAAGCACCATTTTGCAACAGAACACTCACTTCACATCTACTATTATAGTGGAGAGTTGAGTAGTGACATTGATCAATACTAAACATCAGGATTCTGCGTTATTCCCAGTTTCTTAGTCATGTCTCAGGAAGCATTCATGAGAAGTCATCATGGCATGATTTTAGTATGCAGGTTGGTGTAGCCATCATTATTAGGAATAACTGTGAAACATTGTACCCATATTGTAGTTATCTGATGAGACAAACAATATATCTCCAAGGGAAGAATTAAGTCAGTGAAGAAGTATGGGAGACCTGTTTAAATTTCTCACTGCACCAACGGCAGCATTATTTACATTATAATGTGCTTGTGTTTCCCTTGTTAGCTTGCGCCCATCTTTTCGTGTGAGAACACTGTGGATAGGAACACACACACACACACAGCTTCTGTTCCGTTCCATTCCACCTTTGAAGTCGCACCACGGCGGCATTATCGGTTATGACATTGCAGGTGGCAGGCACCCTCGTCTTGACTGTAGCGTAGCGGGGTAATGTGGTCGCTGGCGTCAGCAGAGGCCCTGGTAGATCTGAGAAGCAGAAACACAGTTCAAAGAAATAAACGACCCCTGTTTGGATGTTGGTTTTAAACATGCATCAAACAAGTAGAAGTCTTCCGATGCGCTGAGCTGGGAAGTTTGTCAAATAAAGTAGGTGTCGTGTTTGGGTTTCCCTGCTCGCTGATCTTGTTTGTTCAGAAGTGAATCTAGGCCATGCCCTGTCGGGTCTAGTGTTGTGTGAATGAGTTCAGAACTCAAATGGATGCACTCAACATTAAAATTGATGCCTCAGGGTCAGATAGAGGTCACTGAGCAATCGTAGGTCTCGATGGATGATCTCTTCCATTTGAAACAATTTGTGCTGATACACTGTGCTGCTACAACAGAAAAGCCCATGCCAGACAGAGAGAAATTAATAGATAGAGAGATGAGAGAGGGAGAAGAAAGGTAGGAGATAGAGAAACAGAAGGCAACATGGAGGGAGGAGAGGAAAAGTGGAGAGGGGAGAGGTTCATAATGCAGGTCAGAGTCAGGCAGGTACAGGACGGCAGGCAGAGGTTCATAATGCAGTTCAGAGTCAGGCAGGTCGAAGGCAAGCAGAGGTTCATAATGCAGGTCAGAGTCAGGCAGGTCGAGGGCAAGCAGAGGTTCATAATGCAGGTCAGAGTCAGGCAGGTCGAGGGCAGGCAGAGGTTCATAATGCAGGTCAGAGTCAGGCAGGTCGAGGGCAGGCAGAGGTTCATAATTCAGGTCAGAGTCAGGCAGGTCGAAGGCAAGCAGAGGTTCATAATGCAGGTCAGAGTCAGGCAGGTACAGGACGGCAGGCAGAGGTTCGTAATCCAGGTCAGGTTCGTAATCCAGGTAATCCAGGCTTTGGGTCAGGACAGGCAGATGGATCAGAACCGGGAAGACTAGAAACAAAACTTGAGAACAGGAAACCGGGAAACACGCTGGTACGACCTGACAAGACAAGACGAACTGGCAACAGACAAACAGAAAACGCAGGTATAAATACACAGGGTATGATGGGGAAAAATAGGAGACACCTGGTGGGGGGTGGAGACAAGCACAAGACAGGTGAAACAGATCAGGGTGGGACAGTTCATGTAAGGAAATCAGTCCATAGACAGATATGCATCTGTTGGTCACAGTTAAGGTAGGGGTGTGGAAAAGACAACCAGTTAGTATCTGGTGTGAACACCATTTGCTTCATGCAGCGCAACACATCTCCTTCGCATGTTTGATCAGGCTGTTGATTGTGGCCTGTGGAATGTTGTCCCACTCCTCTTCAATGGCTGTGCGAAGTTGCTGTATATTGTTGGTGGGAACTGGAATATGCTGTTGTACACATCTATCCAGAGCATCCCAAACATGCTCAATGGGTGTCTAGTGAGTATGCAGGCCATGGAAGAACTAGTACATTTTTAGCTTCCATGAATTGTGTACAGATACTTGCGAGATGGGGCCGTGCATTATTATGCTGAAACGAGGTGATGGTGGTGGATGAATGCCACGACAATGGACCTCAGGATCTAGTGATGGTATCTTATTCAAATTGCAATCAAAAAAATGCAATTGTATTCGTTGTCCTTAGCTTATTCCTGCACATACCATAACCCCACCGCCAACATGGGGCACTCTGTTCACAACATTGACATCAGCAAACTGCTTGCCCACACGATGCCATAAACGCTGTCTGCCATTTGCCCGGTACAGTTGAAATTGGGATTCATCCATGAAGAGCACACTTTGCCAGCGTACCAGTGGCCATTGAAGGTGAGCATTTGTCCACTGAAGTCGGTTACGACGCCAAACTGCAGTCAAGTCAAGACCCTGGCAAGACCCTGGTGCAGAAATTCTTCACTTGTGCAAACCCACCGTTTCATCAGCTGTCCTGGTGGCTGGTCTCAGACGATCCCGCAGGTGAAGAAGCTGGATGTGGAGGTCCTAGGCTGGCGAAGTTGTACATGGTCTGCAGTTTTGAGGCCGGTTGGATGTACTGCCAAATTCTCTAAAACGACTTTGGAGGCGGCTTATGGTAGAGAAATTAGCATAAAAGTCTCTGGCAGCAGCTCTGGTGGACATTCCTGCAGTCGGCATTTCAATTGCACGCTCCCTCACATCTGTGGCATTGTGTTGTGTTGCAAAACTGCACATTTTAGAGTGGCCTTTTATTGTCCCCAGCGCAAGGTCCACCTGTGTAATGATCATACTGTTTAATCAGCTTCTTGATATGCCTCACCTTTCAGTGGATGGATTATCTTGGCAAAGGAGAAATGTTCACTAACAGGGATCTTTTATTTAATCTTATGAAACATGGGACCAATGAGGTTTGCGTTTATATTTTTTTCAGTTTAGTTAGTTAGTTCAGCTAGGCTAATTGAGGCTGCATGCGCTTTCTCGCCCTACAATCATATTAGATCCGACCCAGACACTTGACATAATTTTTTATTTTGGAACCGGACCCGTTCGGGTCTCGGCTATTCGGGTACAGGTGGATCCGTGAAGACCAATAGTCCGTACTCCATGTGTAAGATTTATTACCAGGGAGTGACAGCAATGAATTGTTGCTACTACAACCAGCTAGCAGAAGACAACATGTTGTACAGAACATGCCTGTGGTGGACAGTACAGGTCATGAGGTCCCAGCTGTTAGCATTCTTTCACAGCTCAAATGACTGGAACGTTTGTTACTGCAGGGAAGCCAACATGAATAGAAACCATTAAAGAAGTATGTCTGTGTGTCTCTGTCTCAGTTCTCCATGAATAGCAAATCATGGTTTAAAGGAATGGTGATGGCTGTTGTAGCTATAGCGGAGAACACTGCCATATCCTGTATATGGGGTCACAGGCAATGTTCCCTCTAAATTGCTCGAGTGTGCGTGAGCGCAGTAGCCCCGAGACTGCCACGCAGCTCCCCTGCAAATCAAGTGCACTATAGGCCTACCGCTTGCCAATCAAATGTCTCAGATGACAGTGTCTGCAGTAATGGAGCAGGCATAAAAGAAAGCTACCACAAAGTTTATACTGTGAGATTTCAAAACATTTAAATCCATGGCTAGGGAGAGACTGTCAACGAATACATCAAAGAGCTGCGTGAGTGAGTTCATGTTTAAGTTCTTACTCAGCACTATCAACACTTTGTATAAGCCAGAAAATAAGCGTTCTTCCTATTGCCACTCAGTGCAAGCAGTGGTAATGAATGAGTAGGAAAGTGTATCTATAGGCTTGCACTCTTGTTATTATTAGCAGCTTAGGTCTTTTTTAATATCGTGGAATATTTAACTTTCTCTTTTCATAGGAGTAACAACCTGAATTTGTGCATGGGGCAGAAATAATGCCCATCAGCTGGAAGACAGTGTCCCTTTTTGGTTAGTGTCAGGTGGAGGAAAGGGAGAGTGGAGGGATGTTGAGAGGCGGACCCTCAGTCTGCTGCTCTCTCCCTCCGCTGAGACTGACCATCAGATGCAGGACCTATCAGCCCAGTAAAATAAAAAGGTAATTATGTAAATGTCTGCTCACTCAGCTGTGCCTAGCAAGTAATAAAACAACTACCGGTGTGATCATTTAGCCTACCTCAATTTTTTAAACATAATTTAAAATAATGGCCAGAACAACAAAGCATTGGCAGGGCAATTCAAGCAAAGCCAAAATGCTGTGATAATGTATTGGGCCTATAGCTTACTGCACAAACCTCATTGCTACAGTACTGTTTTTAATTGGTTATTGTTGCATAGGCTTTTTAAGTAATGTTAAAAACAATCTGAGCAGTAGATCTCGGCTTGCATTTTGACTCAAAGTGGTCTTGGCTGAGAAAAGGTTGTTGACCACTGTTCTAGAGTTTCCAATGTTTCCCTTTACTGTGGCAATTGCCACATACCGAAAGAAAACAAACTATGTAAGAGATTTGGTAGTAGGCAGAACGCTTCGGAGTAGGATTCTATTGTATTGACATGCACGACTCAGCCCGTATTCTATGCAGACCGGTGTGGCATATATATGCAAATAGACCATTGCCATATACAGACCTGTGCCATTTACTTTGAACTGGACTGTGTTTACAGCATGAGGGGTCATAAGTAGATGCATGTAGCCATGATCTTTTTTTTAGATCAAAGCGAGAGCTGCATGTAGCCATGTGTGCACATTGTGTTTATATCCTTTGCTAGTTAGTGAGTTATTAGCTGAGTTATAGATCATTTGTATTTAGCAATAGGGGAGTGATTGCTTCTTACAAGACCACAAAATGTGTACATTTCATCTTTGAAAAGCAAGTCAGGTAAAGAGCTTTTTTTTTGTCTTAAAGGGGCAGTGTTGTATTTTGAGACAGGCTTGAATAAGCTAAGTAGCCAATAGGCAGAGGGTAGAATAATTTGTCTGATTCTCTGTAACAATAGTATGGGAATAATACTGCATTTTATTTTGTAAAGTGGTTTCTTGCATCAAACAACACAAACAACATGTTCAGTCACCAGGCTGTCTGAAGGACAAGTGGATCAACAGGTTAATGTCAAGCCCTGCATGTTTTTTTCTAAAGTCTCATGGAATGTAGGCCGACATTGAACACCACACATTGGCTGCTACTGTAGGCTGAATGATAGAACATCTTTTTCCATGTTAAAATGTTATGGGCTTCATTTTCTCCATTGTATTTGATGGTGGCCACTCTGGTAGGCATACATTATAATCAAATAGCCACAATAGCCTACATGGCCCTGTTAAAACTGGAACTTAAACCGGGTACAGCCTCAGTGTTGACAGTAAACGTTCAAGTTTGCGCTCAGCAGACCTGAACCTTTCTCAGTGCTGAAACATTTTTGAGGGAACATTGGTCACCGGGCAACACAGTGTGAGAGTGTGTGTGTGTGTTAAAATAAACTGAGTTCAGGAGGACATGGCTGTTACTGACCCAAGATCAGATAAAATGTGACTGTAGCAGTCTTTGATCTGATAGATAATGCCTATCAAAACCAAAAACTATGTTTTAAGTGAGAAGTAGGCATTGGTCTGAAGACGAAAATGAAAGGAAATTCAGGAGCACCACAATGCCTACTTCACCCATGCTCCACCAAGGTCTTCCAGCACACAGCTTTGACCTACTACAGTAGCTATATTGGTCTATTGTACTTCAAATAATGTGTATGCAGGTTGCTTAGGATTCAAACCTTCTCAAACAGCCTAATTCATGTGATTTGTAACACATACAAGGTAAATTATTGGATTCTTCACACACCACAGTAAGACATTATCCCATTCCACTACCTTTTCAAGCTTTTTAAAATTATATTAAAGCAAGCTTTGCTTTTATACTTACAAGACCATCAGGCTTGATTGAGTGGGCTGTTTTGTCTTGTAGTAATGTGGTGCTTGCTTGTATTTCCTTTAAATCTTTATATCAGCAAAACATGTCAAAATATTTTTGGTCAGAACGTGCCCAACATAACAACAGGCGGTGGTGTGTTGGACATGGTCACTCATAGATATAGAGGTCTATAAAGCCTGTCTGCATACCTGATTTCTGTAATTTTGACATAAGCTCAGAACCACTTGTTTTGCAAACATATTCCTATTTTATTAATTGCTGTGCTGGTCAATTTACAGTTCATTACCTCTGTCAAATTAATATGTAGTCTAACGTTTTTGCAATAAAGATGACGACGCTGCAATAATACAAATTTACACTAGGCCTGTATCTAAAAACACATACAGCCTAATGATATACACTCAGTGGCCAATTTATTAGGTGCACCACCCCCATTCACAGTGAGTCACGTGGCCTTTGCTTGCTATATAAAGCAGGCAGACAGGCATCGAGGCATTCGATCGAATGTTAGAATGGGCAAAACGAGTTACCTAAGCGACTTTGAGCGTGGTCTGATTGTCGGTGCCAGGTATGCTGATTCCAGTATCTCAGAAACGTCTGGCCTTCTGGGCTTTTCACGCATCGACAGAGTCTAGTATTTATCAAGAATGGTGCGACAAATAAAAAACATCCAGTCAGCGGCAAGTCCTGTGGGTTCATTGATGAGAGGTTGAAGGAGAACGGCAAGAATGGCCCAAGCTAACGGGCATGCCACAAACAGGCAAATAACAGCGCAGTACAACAGTGGTGTGCAGAATGGCATCTCAGAAGCACAACTCATCGGTCCTTGTCACGAATGTGAAATGACACAGGGAAAAAGTATTGAACACATGAAGAAAGGGAGGTTCAAAAAGGCATGGAAAGCCAAGACAACAGCTGAAACCTATCAGTAATTAAAAAGCAATCCAGCCCCCTGTCAGTGCAAATTAATATCACCTGGTTCAGTCCCAACTGATGGCCTACAAAAAGGTCTCATTGCGGGGCTGGATTGCTTTTTAATTACTGATAGTTTTCAGCTGTTGTCTTGGCTTTCCATGCCTTTTTGAACCTCCCTTTCTTCATGTGTTCAATACTTTTTCCCTGTGTCATTTCACATTATTACACATAACTGATGTTCTGAACTTATTTGTTTGGGTTTCTTTGTATTTATGGATTACTTGGGTTGTTACCAACATCTGGTGAAAATGTCATGTCAATAGCACCTTTGGACATATATTTACTGAGAAACATGGTGACGTGTTCAATACTTATTTCACCCGCTGTATATATATATATATATATATATATATATATATATATATACAGTTGAAGTCGGAAGTCAGTTTTTCACAATTCCTGTTTTAATCCTAGTAAAAATGTAATCCAAGTAAATATTCCCTGTCTTAGGTCAGTTAAGATCACCACTTTATTTTAAGAATGTGAAATGTCAGAATAATAGTAGAGAGAATGATTTATTTCAGCTTTTATTTCTTTCATCACATTGCAAGTTGGTCATAAGTTTACATACACTCAATTGTTAACTTGGGTCAAACGTTTCGGGTAGCCTTCCACAAGCTTCCCACAATAAGTTGGGTGAATTTTGGCCCATTCCTCCTGACAGAACTGGTGTAACTGAGTCAGGTTTGTAGGCCTCCTTGCTCGCACACACTTTTTCAGTTTTGCCCACAAATGTTCTATAGGATTGAGGTCAGGGCGTTGTGATGGCCACTCCAATACCTTGACTTTGTTGTCCTTAAGCCATTTTGCCACAACTTTGGAAGTATGCTTGGGGTCATTGTCCATTTGGAAGACCCATTTACGACCAAGCGTTAATTTCCTGACTGATGTCTTGAGATGTTGCTTCATTATATCCACATAATTTTCCTTCCTCATGATGCCATCTATTTTGTGAAGTGCAGCAGTCCCTTCTGCAGCAAAGCACCCCCACAACATGATGCTGCCACCCCTGTGCTTCACGGTTGGGATGGTGTTCTTCGGCTTGCAAGCCTCCCCCTTTTTCCTCCAAACATAATGATGGTCATTATGGCCAAAGAGTTCTATTTTTGATTCATCAGACCAGAGGACATTTCTACAAAAAGTACGATCATTGTCCCCATGTGCAGTTGCAAACTGTAGTCTGGCTTTTTTATGGCGGTTTTGGAGCAGTGGCTTCTTCCTTGCTGAGCGGCCTTTCAGGTTATGTTGATATAGGACTCGTTTTACTGTGGATATAGATACTTTTGTTTCCTCCAGAATCTTCACAAGGTCCTTTGTTGTTGTTCTGGGATTGATTTGCACTTGCCGCACCAAAGTACGCTCATCTCTAGGAGACAGAACGTGTCTCCTTCCTGAGCGTTATGACGGCTGCGTGGTACCTTCAGGCATTTGGACATTTCTTCCAAGGATGAACCAGACTTGTGGAGGTCTACAATTTTTTTTTTCAGAGGTCTTGGCTGATTTCTTTAGATTTTCCCATGATGTCGAACAAAGAGGTACTGAGTTTGAAGGTAGGCCTTGAAATACATCCACAGGTACACCTCCAATTGACTCAAATGATGTCAATTAGCCTTTCGGAAGCTTCTAAAGCCATGACATAATTTTCTGGAATTTTCCAAGCTGTTTAAGTCGGAAGTTTACATACACTTAGTTTGAAGTAATTATTACTAATTTTAATTACTTCAAACTAAGGGGGCGGGGGGGGGGCATTAGTCCCCTTCCCCCACCCCTAGAGCCGCGAAACTGGAATTGCTGTGCAAGGCAGATTTGTTGACAAATATCCACAGTTATTAGTTTGGCACTATTGATCAGCACACATTTGGGTTAAAATGTTAGGAAGACAGGAGAAGGAGCGTATTAGAATTTTTTATGGATGTTAGAAACTGGTGAGTTTTGCTAATGCTAGCAAACATGCATTTGCACACTGCAGCCAGTGCACAACTGAGGCACTGTTTACATGTAACCCTAGCTAGCAATTTGTTTTCAGTTTGAGTTGTGTCCTGTCTGACAGTGAAATGTGGCTAGCACTTATCGTAGCTTGGACCTTGGAGTAGCTAGCTAGTGTTGCGAAACTCATTGCATGCTTTGAAAGGTAGCATCGTGACAATTTGCCCAAAGTTTGGTGTTGGTTTTGAACTGATGTAGCTAGCTAGCTATGTTCTGTGGATATACAGTGGCAAGAAAAAGAATGTGAACATACATAGGTCATAAAATTTGATTGGATCTTCATCTAAGTCACAACAATAGACAAACACAGTCTGCGTAAACGAATAACACACAAACAATTATACGTTGTCATGTCTTTATTGAACACACCATGTAAACATTCACAGTGCAGGGTGGGAAAAGTATGTGAACCCTTGGATTTAATAACTGTTTGACCCTCCTTCGGCAGCAATAACCTCAACCAAACATTTTCTGTAGTTGTGGATCAGACCTGAAAAAACGGTCGAGAGGAATTTTGGATCATTCCTCTTTACAAAACTGTTTCATTTCAGCAATATTCTTGGGATGTCTGGTGTGAACCGCTCTCTTGAGGTCATGACACTGCATCTCAATCGGGTTGAGGTCAGGACTCTGACTGGGCCACTCCAGAACGGGTATTTTCTTCTGTTGAAGCCATTCTGTTGTTGATTTACTTCTGTGTTTTGGGTCATTGTCCTGTTGCATCCCCCAACTTCTGTTGAGCTTCAATTTACAGACAGATAGCCTTACATTCTCCTGCAAAATGTCTTGATAAACTATGATAGCAAGCTGTCCAGGCCCTGAGGCAGCAAAGCAGCCCCACACCATGATGGTCCCTCCACCATACTTTACAGTTGGGATGAGGTTTTGATGTTGGTGTGCTGTGCCTTTTTTTGTGTTGGTGTGCTGTGCCTTTTTTTCTCCACACACCGTGTTGTGTATTCCTGCCAAACTAGTGTTTTTGATAGGGCAGGGCAGCTCTAACCAACATCTCCAATCTCGTCTCATTGATTGGACTACAGGTTAGCTGACTCCTGACTCCAAGTAGCTTTTGGAGAAGTCATTAGCCTAGGGGTTCACATACTTTCTCCAACCTACACTGTGAATGTTTAAATTATGTAGTCAATATAGACAAGAAAAATACAATAATTTGTGTGTTATTAGTTTAAGCACACTGTGTTTGTCTATTTTTGTGAATTAGATGAAGATCATATCAAATTTTATGACCAATTTATGCAGAAATCCAGGTAATTCCAAAGGGTTAATTTGGACGTGAGCTAGCTTTTGTGCGAAGGTCAGCTGTTGCTGTCTGGTTCTAGCTAGTTAGCTAATGGCTGAAGTAATTTCTGTAAAGACCTTCTATAACCAAATATAGCTAGCTACCTTTCTTTGCCTAGCTAGCTTTAAACTGACAGGCTAACTACTGGACTTTGGACATGCAAGCTAATGTTAGCTAATGTTAGCTAGCTAGCTACCTAGCTAATCAAAATATCTGTTTGCATTTATTGATTAACCTCAGCTCGAATAACACCATATAGCTAGCTATCTACAGTAGCCTAGGCTTGTTCTCATACACTTCTTATGACTTGCAGCCTGGTGAAGCAGCAGCTATGTCGTTGCCGAGCAACAGAGTGGCTGACCCGGTGTTAGGCTGGAAAATATATTAGCATTGTCAGAAATGCTACAAAAAGGTAGCACATCATTGGTCTCTATTGGCACATGAGAGCGATAAATAATAAATATAATCACTATTGTTGCCTCCTACAAATGTATTCAGTCCGAAATGTGGCAAGCCTAATTTTCACTTTATGGAAGCTGTAGTCTCCTTCTTATTCAATGCCTAGATTTTGAGCTAGGTCGGTGCAAGATATTTTTCCCTAATGCTAACGACCCTTTCCAAATTCGGTATGTGGTTCTCTGTAACAGCCTGACGGCTCATGACGAGGGGCAGGGAGTGTGTTGTGTACCTCCAATCAAGGTGATTTGTGAATTTTCATTGACATTGGTGTCAAATTGGCTTAGATATGATGGTAGAAAGATTTGAATTTAACGTTGAGCTTCAACCAAAGCCTACTATTGGTTGGTGTGACAACAATGACTTCTGTGAAGTCAGGAGAGTATCGCTGTAGAAGATCATAGAGAAAAAGCTAGATGAGTGTGTATGGTACATTTTACAGTAGGCAGCAAGGTTTGTATGATCTGCACTTTATGATAAGAAGAACTCGACTACTGTAAGTCTGCTGTATGCACGTTACTATACATCAGATGTTTGTATGATCACTGCTATGTGATAAGAACTCAGTGATTGTGTCTTTCATGTTTTGTCCTGTGAGTAGGGCACCCCCAGAGCACTCCACAGACAGTTGTGAAGACATACAGGCATGAGACAGGGCTGAGAAATTGCATGTTGTTATGGTCTCAACAAACCATTTCTGCTGACTTGTACAACATCCTGTGTGGTTGGGGGACAGCTGAAGTTGTTGTCCTGTAATGCCATGACTGAGCTGTGTGTACATAGTCAACAATCCTGTTGTGTGTGTGTGTGTGTGTGTGTGTGTGTGTGTGTGTGTGTGTGTGTGTGTGTGTGTGTGTGTGTGTGTGTGTGTGTGTGTGTGTGTGTGTGTGTGTGTGTGTGTGTGGTTGTGAGTGATCGTGTGTGTGTGTGTGTGTGTGTGTGTGTGTGTGTGTGTGTGTGGTTGTGAGTGATCGTGTATGTGTGTGATTGTGTGTGTGTGTGTGTGTGTGTGAGATTGTGTTTGTGTGCGTGCATGTGTGTGTGTGTGTGTGTCACCTGTGTACTGTATAAACAAATCTGTCATCTGCTGTGTTAGGTAAGGTCACGCAGCTGGTCTACCCTCTATCGCGTTCTCCATTCAACTTCCCTCTTTTTAAAATGGATGGTGCCGGGTTCAGTCCAAATAGTATCACCATGGAAATCATACAGACCTTGTTCTTGTTCACTTTTTTCAATGGATTCATAGTCATTTATGCAAAACGCATACTTCAAAAGACAAGTTCTTATTACTGATTCAACTTCTCTGGAGACACAATAAAAAATAAAATAATAAGGCCCTGAATAAAATAAACTGCATAAATCACACCGATGATGTAATAATTTTAGCACAAAGAATAATTCAATTTCCTGGAGAGGCAGAGAAACAGCTTGTAAATGAGGTATTTGTGATGTGATTAACACCAGTAGTTAACAGAGAGAAGCAGAGAGAAATCTGAATGTGTCAAATACAAGAAGAGGAATATTTCACCTTGTGTTCTGTTCTTTTCTAATAGGCCCGGTCACGCATACATACATGTCCCAGGTGTGACTGATTGCCTTGTTAACTCTCCAGACATTTAATTTGTTCCTTTAGTAATTGTATGTTTGCCTGACTTGTAAAAAAAAAACACCTTTAATTTTCTGTATGAAGTGAGGTCGCACACAGGAAGTGATGCAGTCTGGAGGCATGGTGGAGCCTTTGGTTCAGAGTGCTTATGGTAAGTGTTTGGTGCGAGCGCATGGCTACTACAAGTTGTGAGATGGACTGTCTAAGAAAATGAATGCCTGCCTCCTGGGCTGTCAGTGGTATGCCAGCCCAGGAAAAGAAGTAACATCTCCTTTAGTGTTCAGCAGCAGACTAAACAGACATGGCCAGTGCACATTCCACAGCCGCTACTCACCTCACCTGGCAACTGGACTACTGTGGGAACACTGCACAAAGAGACAGTAGAATTCAAACCAACAACAGTAACACTTTAACTATAATTTCCCATGGGATCTAATAGCCACTGACCCAAGTCTGGAACTTGGCTGAACAGCTCATCCCAAAGACTATTTTATGACATGGAGATACTGGGAACTGCAAAGATGTATCTTGTAAAGGAATAAACCTTTAGCATCTGCTATAGGTTAGACATTGGTGTGTGTGTGTGTGTGTGTGTGTGTGTGTGTGTGTGTGTGTGTGTGTGTGTGTGTGTGTGTGTGTGTGTGTGTGTGTGTGTGTGTGTGTGTGTGTGTGTGTGTGTGTGTGTGTGTGTGTGTGTGTGTGTGTGTGAGATATTTTCTGTGTACAGTTAAGCACATTAGGGCTGTAGTATGGAGGACCTATATTCTGTGTTATTACCTTGTGCTGTAGCTTGTTAGCTAGCGGCAGTACTGGTCCTATATAGTGAGAAACCAGATGGTTTCTAGAACACTCTGTTTGTGCAACATGGTGCTGAGCTGACCCTCTGACTGCTGATGTAATAACAGAGAGAGGAATGAGAGACGCTCCCAGAACCAATCTCAAAGACAACGCGGTGATATAATCAAAACATGGAGGAACAAACTCATGAAAGGAAATATCAACAGCAGCAGTTGATATCAATGTTATAGCTTTGTCTTTTCATATTGTTTTGCCTTTGGTATAAATACCATCTGCTGTAAAAGTTGTATAGTAGCCTATAATTTGAGTTTCCCTTTTTAATAGTAAAGTTTCTTGCAATTCTTTTTGCTTATTTCTGCCAAATGACCTAGTAATAATTTTAGTATCAAACTTGGTCTTAATGCTGAGGCGGCATTGGCACGCACTATGCTCTTAAACTCTTGATGGTTGCTAGGCAGCGCTCGTTAACCATCCTCCTGCCAGTTCTAAACTTTGCAGGGCATGTCACTTCGCCTATCTTCGCCTACCTATCTATCTATCTATCTATCTATCTATCTATCTATCTATCTATCTATCTATCTATCTATCTATCTATCTATCTATCTATCTATCTATCTATCTATCTATCTATCTATCTATCTATCTATCTATCTATCTATCTATCTATCTATCTATCTATCTATCTATCTATCTATCTATCTATCTATCTATCTATCTATCTATCTATCTATCTATCTATCTATCTATCTATCTATCTATCTATCTATCTATCTATCTATCTATCTATCTATCTATCTGTCTTGGCATAGTCCACCACTAAGCATGCACTGTTTTCTTAACCACAATTGGATCCAGAAATAATAACTGTGGGAATAAATATCACTGAACGACAAATAATATTGCAATCAATTGGGCTAATGCTATTGAAGGCATGTATCAAATTGTTGCTTACTGAAACTCCCAAAGTCATCCAATCCTTGTAGCCTATACATTTGCCTACCCGTGTGTGGTCAACTAGATGCGAATTTCAGCACCATTTTCATTGGGACAGTGCCATTGAGACAAGCTTGGGGACTCGTCTTGGTAGATCAATAAATGTCAGATTTTTCTGTTTGGATATTGGTTAGGATAGCCTACAATTAGGCTGGGAAAATGAAGTTAGTGCTGCTCATTATAATCTTGCCAAATAATGTTTGCAGCATGTTTGCAGCATGTTTTTTTAGGTAGGTAGGTAGGTAGGTAGGTAGGTAGGTAGGTAGGTAGGTAGGTAGGTAGGTAGGTAGGTAGGTAGGTAGGTAGGTAGGTAGGTAGGTAGGTAGGTAGGTAGGTAGGTAGGTAGGTAGGTAGGTAGGTAGGTAGGTAGGTAGGTAGGTAGGTAGGTAGGTAGGTAGGTAGGTAGGTAGGTAGGTAGGTAGGTAGGTAGGTACTTTATTGATCCCAGAGGGGAAATTTCTTTGTCAAGCAGCTACGAACAAAACACAGGGCAGGTGCAAGAACGAAAATACACAAAAGACAGATACACGATACATGATATATAGAGCGGCAGTATGAAAAAGTATAAAATACAAGAAGTCTGGAGTGCAAAAAAGCTATAAAAAGACATAGCATAGTATGGGTGAATGGCTGAATATGTACAATACACATTGGTGGATGGTGCATGGTTAACTATACTATACAAGTCGATGGCAGAGAAATACTTAAATAGCTAAAAGTGCGTATGATATAAGTGAGAAGGTTTAACTAAAGGTTAAACAAAAAATATATAATATAAAAAATCTTGTCTAGTTGGCTCATTTATTACACATCCATGTTATGTACAGTAGTTTAACAAGTGGATTATTTTGGTCTTCAGTCGCTTAGTAGCCTAGGCCTACTCTCGATCAATAGCCTGTGACTTAACTGACTTGCCTGATAATCAATCGCTGGGATTTTGTTTAACTGAATCTGTCTGTATAGACTATATGTTTACTTTGTTTCTTACTGAGAAAATAAGTGGAGGTGGTATAGCTCATCAATCATGTAGCATGCTATAATGTAGCCTAAATAAAGTGTAGGCCTATAATATTCCTCAATTGCATATAGGCAACTCCAAAAGCCCACTGAGGTTGTGAAATATGAACTAGATTCACATGCTTTTGAAAATAGGATTATTTTCTATCGGTATCATGTTGAAGGTAAGACCCTACGCCTGCTCCCTAACAAACAAAGCTGTGTGAGAGTAGGAAAGAGATGAAACATAAAAAAAGCATGGGCTTGGGTTCTGTTTTAAAACATCACTTTTTTATATGACAGCAGTTCCAACTTGTTCCCATGGCACACGAAAAATATTAGTTTTATTTTATTCTGTTATATAACATATTCTTACTATACAATACAGTGCATTCGGAAAGCATTCAGAACCCTTTACTTTCTCCACATTTTATGTTACAGCCTTATTCTAAAATTGATTAAATAGTTAAATATACACACAATACCTCATGACATAGTAAAACATATTTTAAAAAACATTTAGCAAATTTATTATAATGGAAATATCACATTTCCATATGTTTTCAGAGCCTTTACTCAGTACTTGGTTGAAGCAGCGATGGCACACACACCTGTATTTGGGGAGTTTCTCACATTACTTCTCTGCAGATCCTCTCAAGCTCTGTCAGGTTGGATGGGGAGCGTCGCTGCACAGCTATTTTCAGGTCTCTCCAGAGATGTTCGATCAGGTTTAAAGTCCGGGCTCTGGCTGGGCCACTCAAGGACATTCAGAGACTTGTCCCGAAGCCACTCCTGCTTGGTCTTGGCTGTGTACTTAGGGTTGTTGTCCTGTTGGAAGGTGAACATTCGCCCCAGTCTGAGGTCTTGAGCGCTCTGGAGCAGGTTTTCATTAAGGATCTCTCTGTACTTTGCTTTGTTCATCTTTCCCTTGATCCTTTATTTTATTTATTTAACCTTTATTTAACTAGGCAAGTCAGTTAAGAACAAATTCTTATTTACAATGACAGCCTACCTACAGCGTCAGCCCCTAGAGCAAATTAGGGTTAAGTGCCTTGCTCAAGGACACATCGACAGGTTTTTTTCCCCTTGTCGGCTCAGGTATTCGAACCAGTGACCTAAAGCTCTAACCGCTAGGCTACCTGACACCCCCTGACTAGTCTCCCAGTCCCTATTTCTGAAAAACATCCCCACAGCATGATGCTGCCACCACCATACTTCACCGTAGAGATGGTGCCATGTTTCCTACAGACAAGATGCTTGATTGGTGGAGTGCTGCAGAGATGGTTGTCCTTCTTGAAGGTTCTCCCATCTCCACAGAGGAATTCTGGAGCTCTGGCAGAGTGCCCATCAGGTTCTTGGTCACCTTCCTGACCAAGGCCCTTCTACCCTGAGGGAAAACCACCAAGACTATTCCAGTTCTAGGAAGAGTCTTGGTGGTTCGAAACTTCTTCCATTTAAGAATGATGGAGGCTATTGTGTTCTTGGGGGCCTTCAATGTTGCAGAAATGATTTGGTACCCTTCCCCAGATCTCTACGGACAATTCCTTCGACCTCATGGCTTGGTTTTTGCTCTGACATGCACTGTCAACAGTGGGACCAAATACAGACAGGTGTGTGCCTTTCCAAATCATGTCCAATCAATTTAATTTACCACAGGTGGACACAAATCAAGTTGTAGAAACATCTCGAGGATGATCAATGGAAACAGGATGCACCTTAGCTAAATTCTGAGTCTCATAGCAAAGGGTCTGAATACTTATGTAAAGAAGGTATTTCTGTTTTTATTTTTAATAAATATAGCCCACAATTTTTTTTTTGCTTTGTCATTATGGGGTATTGTGTGTAGATTGAGGATTTTGTTTGATTTAATACATTTTTAGAATAAGGCTGTGAAGTAACAAAATGCATGTGCACGGGAGGTATAAAAGGTGTATGCAGGCAAGAATATGGTAAAAATGGACCTGTTTGTAAGGGTATAGCCAACAGATGACACACTCACACTGTGTCACACTCACACTGTGTCACACTCACACTGCTGTCACACTCACACTGATGTCACACTGATGTCACACTGATGTCACACTTACACTGATGTCACACTCACACTGATGTCACACTCACACTTATGTCACACTGATGTCACACTCACTGATGTCACACTCACACTGATGTCACACTCTCACTGATGTCACACTGATGTCACACTCACACTGATGTCACAATCACACTGATGTCACACTAACACTTATGTCACACTCACACTGATGTCACACTCTCACTGATGGCACAAGCTCACTGTGATGTCTCACTCACTGATGCCAAACTCACTGATGTCAAACTCATACTCATGACACACTCTCACTGATGATACACTCTCACTGATGATACACTCTCACTGCATCATGTCACACTCTCACTGATGTCATGTCACACTCTCACTGATGTCACACTTTCACTGATGTCACACTCCCACTGATGTCACACTCACACTGATGTCACACTCACACTGATGTCACACTCACACCGATGTCACACTCACTGATGTCACACTCACACTGATGTCACACTTTAACACTCACTGATGTCACACTCACCCTGACACACTCACACTGATGTCACACTGATGTAACACTCCCACTTATATCACACTCTCACTGATGTAACACTCATGCTGATGTCACACTGATGTCACTCTCTAAATTATGTAACACTCACTGTTGTCACACTGATGTCACACTGATGTCACACTCACACTGTCACACTCACACTGATGTCACACTCTCACTGATGTCACACTGATGTCACACTCACTGATGTCACACTCACACTGATGTCACACTCTCAATGATGTCACACTGATGTCACACTCACACTGATTTCACAATCACACTGATGTCACACTAACACTGATGTCACACTCACACTGATGTCACACTCTCACTGATGGCACAAGCTCACTGATGGCATACTCACACTAATGTCACACTCTCACTGATGTCTCACTCACTGATGCCAAACTCACACTGATGACACACTCTCACTGATGACACACTCTCACTGATGTTACACTTACACTGATGTCACACTGATGTCACACTGATGTCACAATCTCACTGATGTTACACTCACTGATGTCACACTCACACTGATGTCACACTCATGTCACACTCACACTGATGTAACACTTTCGTTGATGTCACACTGATGTCACACTCACATTGATGTCACACTCTCACTGATGTCACACTGATGTCACACTGATGCCACACTGATGTCACAATGATGTCACACTGATGTCACAATCTCACTGATGTCACACTCACAATGATGTCCCACTCTCACTGATGTTACACTCTCACTGATGTTACACTTTCACTGATGTCACACTCACTGATGTCACTCACATTGATGTCACACTCACACTGATTTCACATGCACTGACATTACACTGATATCACACTCTCACTGATATAACACTCACTGATGTCACACTGATGTCACACCGATGTCACAATCTCACTCATGTCACATTCTCACTGATGTCCCACTGATGTCCCACTCTCACTGATGTCACACTCACACTGATGTCACATTCACTGATGTCACTCTCACACTGATGTCACTCTCTCACTGATGTCATACTCACACTAATACCACACTCACTGATGTCACATTCACTCACACTGATGTCACACTCACACTGATGTCACACTAACTGATGTCACACTCACTGATGTGACACTCTCACTAATATCACACTCTCAATTATGTCACATTCTCACTGATGTCCCACTGATGTCCCACTCTCACTGATGTCACAATCACACTGATGTCACATTCACTGATGTTACATTCAACTCACACTGATGTCACACTCACTTATGTCACACTGATGTCACACTCACACTGATGTAACACTCACACTGATGTCACACTCACTGATGTCACAATCTAACTGAAGTCACACTCACTGATGTCACACTGATGTCACAATCTCACTGATGTCACACTCACTGATGACACACTCACACTGATGCTACACTCTCACTGATGTCACACACACTGTCACACTCACACTGATGTCACTCTCACTGATATCACACTCTCAATGATGTCACATTCTCCCTGATGTCCCACTGATGTCCCACTCTCACTGATGTCACACTCACACTGATGTCACATTCACTGATGTCACTCTCACACTAATACCACACTCACTGATGTCACATTCAACTCACACTGATGTCACACTCACTTATGTCACACTGATGTCACACTCACACTGATGTCACACTCACTGATGTCACACTGATGTCACACTCTCACTGATGCCACACTCGCTGATGTCACACTCACTGATGCCACACTCATACTGATGTCACTCTCACTTATGTCACACACTCATTTCACACTCACTGATGTCACACTCACACTGATGTAACACTTACACTGATGTCACACTCACTGATGTCACAATCTAACTGAAGTCACACTCACTGATGTCACACTGATGTCACAATCTCACTGATGTCACACTCACTGATGACACACTCACACTGATGCTACACTCTCACTGATGTCACACACACTGTCACACTCACACTGATGTCACTCTCACTGATATCACACTCTCAATGATGTCACATTCTCCCTGATGTCCCACTGATGTCCCACTCTCACTGATGTCACACTCACACTGATGTCACATTCACTGATGTCACTCTCACACTAATACCACACTCACACTGATGCTACACTCTCACTGATGTCACACACACTGTCACACTCACACTGATGTCACTCTCACTGATATCACACTCTCAATGATGTCACATTCTCCCTGATGTCCCACTGATGTCCCACTCTCACTGATGTCACACTCACACTGATGTCACATTCACTGATGTCACTCTCACACTAATACCACACTCACTGATGTCACATTCAACTCACACTGATGTCACACTCACTTATGTCACACTGATGTCACACTCACACTGATGTCACACTCACTGATGTCACACTGATGTCACACTCTCACTGATGCCACACTCGCTGATGCCACACTCACTGATGTCACACTCATACTGATGTCACTCTCACTTATGTCACACTCACACTGATGTCACACTCTCACTGATGTCACACTGATGTCACACTCACTGATGTCACACTCACACTGATGTCACACTCTCAATGATGTCACACTGATGTCACACTCACACTGATTTCACAATCACACTGATGTCACACTAACACTGATGACACACTCACACTGATGTCACACTCTCACTGATGGCACAAGCTCACTGATGGCATACTCACACTAATGTCACACTCTCACTGATGTCTCACTCACTGATGCCAAACTCACACTGATGACACACTCTCACTGATGACACACTCTCACTGATGTTACACTTACACTGATGTCACACTGATGTCACACTGATGTCACAATCTCACTGATGTTACACTCACTGATGTCACACTCACACTGATGTCACACTCATGTCACACTCACACTGATGTAACACTTTCGTTGATGTCACACTGATGTCACACTCACATTGATGTCACACTCTCACTGATGTCACACTGATGTCACACTGATGCCACACTGATGTCACAATGATGTCACACTGATGTCACAATCTCACTGATGTCACACTCACAATGATGTCCCACTCTCACTGATGTTACACTCTCACTGATGTTACACTTTCACTGATGTCACACTCACTGATGTCACTCACATTGATGTCACACTCACACTGATTTCACATGCACTGACATTACACTGATATCACACTCTCACTGATATAACACTCACTGATGTCACACTGATGTCACACCGATGTCACAATCTCACTCATGTCACATTCTCACTGATGTCCCACTGATGTCCCACTCTCACTGATGTCACACTCACACTGATGTCACATTCACTGATGTCACTCTCACACTGATGTCACTCTCTCACTGATGTCATACTCACACTAATACCACACTCACTGATGTCACATTCACTCACACTGATGTCACACTCACACTGATGTCACACTAACTGATGTCACACTCACTGATGTGACACTCTCACTAATATCACACTCTCAATTATGTCACATTCTCACTGATGTCCCACTGATGTCCCACTCTCACTGATGTCACAATCACACTGATGTCACATTCACTGATGTTACATTCAACTCACACTGATGTCACACTCACTTATGTCACACTGATGTCACACTCACACTGATGTAACACTCACACTGATGTCACACTCACTGATGTCACAATCTAACTGAAGTCACACTCACTGATGTCACACTGATGTCACAATCTCACTGATGTCACACTCACTGATGACACACTCACACTGATGCTACACTCTCACTGATGTCACACACACTGTCACACTCACACTGATGTCACTCTCACTGATATCACACTCTCAATGATGTCACATTCTCCCTGATGTCCCACTGATGTCCCACTCTCACTGATGTCACACTCACACTGATGTCACATTCACTGATGTCACTCTCACACTAATACCACACTCACTGATGTCACATTCAACTCACACTGATGTCACACTCACTTATGTCACACTGATGTCACACTCACACTGATGTCACACTCACTGATGTCACACTGATGTCACACTCTCACTGATGCCACACTCGCTGATGTCACACTCACTGATGCCACACTCATACTGATGTCACTCTCACTTATGTCACACACTCATTTCACACTCACTGATGTCACACTCACACTGATGTAACACTTACACTGATGTCACACTCACTGATGTCACAATCTAACTGAAGTCACACTCACTGATGTCACACTGATGTCACAATCTCACTGATGTCACACTCACTGATGACACACTCACACTGATGCTACACTCTCACTGATGTCACACACACTGTCACACTCACACTGATGTCACTCTCACTGATATCACACTCTCAATGATGTCACATTCTCCCTGATGTCCCACTGATGTCCCACTCTCACTGATGTCACACTCACACTGATGTCACATTCACTGATGTCACTCTCACACTAATACCACACTCACACTGATGCTACACTCTCACTGATGTCACACACACTGTCACACTCACACTGATGTCACTCTCACTGATATCACACTCTCAATGATGTCACATTCTCCCTGATGTCCCACTGATGTCCCACTCTCACTGATGTCACACTCACACTGATGTCACATTCACTGATGTCACTCTCACACTAATACCACACTCACTGATGTCACATTCAACTCACACTGATGTCACACTCACTTATGTCACACTGATGTCACACTCACACTGATGTCACACTCACTGATGTCACACTGATGTCACACTCTCACTGATGCCACACTCGCTGATGCCACACTCACTGATGTCACACTCATACTGATGTCACTCTCACTTATGTCACACACTCATTTCACACTCACTGATGTCACACTCACACTGATGTCACACTCACTGATGTCACACTGATGTCACAATCTCACTGATGTCACACTCTCACTCATATCCCACTCTCACTGATGTCACACTCACTGAAGCACGGTGGCTATGAACAACTCCCTAGAAAGGCAAAAACCTAGGAAGAAACCTAGAGAGGAACCAGGCTCTGAGGGGTGGCCTCTTCTGGCTGTGCCGGGTTGAGATGAATTAATGTCTATTAAGGCCAGTTCTTTCTCCAAGATGTTCAAACGTTCATAGATGACCAGCAGGGTCAAGTAATAAGTGGTTGTACATAGTGGTTGTAGAAGTTGCAACAGGTAAATACATCAGGAGTGAATGTCACTTGGCTTTTCATAGCCAGGTATTTACATGCGGTAGCGAGCACAGGTACAGTGCAACAGAGCGCAGGTGTGGTAGAGAGAGCGAGAGAGAGAGAGAGAAAGAGAGAGAGAGTTGAAAACAGCAGGTCTGGGACAAGGTGGCACGTCCGATGAACAGGTCAGGGTTCCATAACCGCAGGCAGAAGAGTTGAAACCAGTGCAGCAGCACAACCAGGTGGACTGGAGACAGCTAGGAGTCATCAGAGCAGGTAGTCCTGAAGCATGGTCCTAAGGCTCAGGTCCTCTGGCAGGGGAGGTAGAGTTGGAGAGAGAGAGAATTAGAGGGAGCACACTTAAATTTACACAATAACATCAGATTTAACAAACTGACCCTAGCCCCCCGGCGCATAGATACTGGAGGCTGAGACGGGGGGGGGGGGCGGGAGACACTATGGCCCCCTCTGACAATACCCCTGACAATACCCCCGGACAGGGCCAACCAGGCAGGATATAACCCCACCCACTCTGCCAAAGCACAGCCCCCACACAAATAGAGGGATATCAACAACCACCAACTTACTACCCTGAGACAAGTATAGCCCACGAAAGATCCCCTCCACTGCACAAGCCCGAGGGGGCGACAAACCGGACAGGAAGTGACGCACCCCTCCTAGGGATAGGGTCAGAGGCAGAGAATCCCAATAGAGAGAAGGGAACCGGCCAGGCAGAGACAGCAAGGGTGTTTCGTCGCTTCAGTGCCTTGCCGTTCACCCTGGCACCCCTGGGCCAGACTACACTCAATCATAGGACCTACTGAAGAGATGAGTCTTCAGTAAAGACTTAAAGGTCGAGACCAAATCTGCGTCTCTCACATGGATAGGCAGACCATTCCATAAAAATGTAGCTCTATAGGAAAAAGCCTTGCCTCCAGCTGTTAGCTTAGAAATTCTAGGGACAATAAGGAGGCCTGCGTCTTATGACCGTAGCGTACATGTAGGTATGTACGGCAGGACCAAACCTGAGAGATAAGTATGAGCAAGCCCACGTAATGCTTTGTAGGTTAGCAGTAAAACCTTGAAATCAGCCCTAGCCTTAACAGGAAGCCAGCGAAGTAAAATTAGTCAAGATTCTAGCAGCCGTGTTTAGCACTAACTAACTCTGTATAAGGCCCAGGAGGCCTGTAAACAGTAGCTATAAAACGTGATTGAGTAGGCTGCATAGATTTCATGACTAGAAGCTCAAAAGATGAAAACACTGTCCTTTTTTGGGGGGTAAATTGAAATTTGCTATCGTAAATGTTAGCAACACCTACGCCTTTGCGGGATGCGCGGGGGATATGGTCACTAGTATAACCAGGAGGAAAGGCCTCATTTAACACAGTAAATTCATCAGGCTTAAGCCATGTTTCAGTCAGGCCAATCACATCAAGATTATGATCAGTGATTAGTTCATTGACTATAACTGCCTTGGAAGTGAGGGATCTAACATGAAGTAACCCTATTTTAAAAAGTGAAATATCACAACCTCTTTCAATAATGACAGGAATGGAGGAGGTCTTTATTCCAGTGAGATTACTAAGGCGAACACCGCCATGTTTAGGTTTGCGCAACCTAGATCGAGGCACAGACACGGTCTCAATGGGGGTAACTGAGCTGACTACACTGACTATGCTAGTGGCAGACTCCACTAAGCTGGCAGGCCGGCTAACAGCCTGCTGCCTGGCCTGCACCCTATCTCATTGTGGAGCTAGAGGAGTTAGAGCCTCGTCTATGTTCATAGATAAAATGAGAGCACCCCTCCAGCTTGGATGGAGTCCGTCACTCCTCAGCAGGCCAGGCTTGGTCCTGTTTGTGGGTGAGTCCCAGAAAGAGGGCCAATTGTCTACAAACTCTATCCTTTGGGAGGGGCAGAAAACCGCTGTAGAGCTCATCACTCTCCCTAACTGGGAGGGGGCCAGAGACAATTACTCGATGCCGACACATCTTTCTAGCGAATTTAAACACTGAAGCTAAGTTGCGCTTGGTGACTTCTGACTGTTTCATTCTAACATCGTTGGTGCCGACGTGGATAACAATATATAACTCTCTACACTCGCCAGATTTTGTTTTAGCCAGCACCATCTTCAGATTAGCCTTTACGTCGGTAGCCCTGCCCCCTGGTAAACAGTGTATAATCGCTGGATGATTATTTTTAAGTCTAATATTGCGGGTAATGGAGTCGCCAATGACTAGGGTTTTCAATTTGTCAGAGCTAATGGTGTGAGGCTTCGGTGGCTCAGACCCCGTAACAGGTGGAGGAGAGACCTGAGAAGCCTCTGGCTCTGACTCTTTGCTTAATGGGGAGAATCGGCTGAAAGTTTCTGTCGGCTGAATGAGCGACACCGGTTGAACATGCCGACTGCATTTCTTTCCAGAAGCCCTGAGAAAATTGTCCAGCTGCGGGGACTGTGCGAGGGGATTTTTACTAGTAACTGTACTTACTGGTGGCACAGACTCAATTTCATCCCTTCCTACACTTAAATTGCCCTTGCCTAACGATTGCGTCTGAAGCTGGGCTTGCAGCGAGGCTATCCTCACCGTAAGGCGATAGTTTTCCTGTATGTTATGAATACAGTGACTGCAGTTAACGTCAGATGGCATAGTGTTAATAATGTTACTACTTAGCTTCGGCTGGTGGAAGTCTTGTAGAACCATGTCCAGATAAAGCGTCCGGGGTAAAAAAGTTTAATGAAAAAAAATAAAAATAAGCAGACAATACAAATTACTAAGATGTTGGTAAATGTGTTAAAGGAAGATTGATTAAACTGGTATAAAAAAGGAAAACCGTACAGTTTGGCAGGTAGCCAAGAATTAACAAGCAGTACAGAGACAATGATGTTACACTCTCACTGATGTCTCACACACTGTCACACTCACTGATATTACACTCTCACTGATGTCTCACACACTGTCACACTCACTGATGTTACACTCTCACTGATGTCTCACATACTGTCACACTCACTGATGTTACACTCTCACTGATGTCTCACACACTGTCACACTCACTGATGTCACACTCACACTGATGTCACACTCACTGATGTCACACTCTCACTGATGTCCTACTCTCACTGATGTCTCACGCACTGTCACACTCACTGATGTTACACTCACTGATGTCACACTCACTGATGTTACACTCACACTGATGTCACACTCACTGATGTCACACTCTCACTGATGTCACACTCACTGATGTCACACTCACACTGATGTCACACTGATGTCGCAGTAGAGATCCCCTTTATTATTTTGCTCTTTTAATATAACAGGATGCTCGTGAAACGGTTTATGATGTTTATAGTGCACACATTGTATATGCATGTTGAACCTATTACATATGGCTATGCAAGAATGCTGTATGTACAATGATATACAATGCTACGCAATGTTTGATCATGTGTCTTCATGAACAAATAAAATCCATTCCAGCACTCTGATCATATTGTTAAAAAACAGCAGGCATCGCCAGTTTACGAGGCCTCCACCCCTCTCTACTATAACAGTGACTCACTCCGTCTTCCAGTCTTCTATCAGAATGAATGGCATTCTGCCTGTTATGTATAGCCTACTGAGAAAGCCTGTTCACCTGGCCCTGCGCCAGGCCTCTAATTCAAAGTCAGGCCTGCAGGAGGCTGCAAAGCAGGGTAGAGAGGGGGAGAGGAGGGGAAGCCCAACCCAGGCGGGAGGGATGTGTGTGGAGGAAAGGAGAGCTCTTGGCTACTGGAGGCTGCATGGCGGCGGAGAGGGGGAGGGGAGAGGAGACCCAGCCCAGTCAGAAGGGCTGCGTGTTGGGGAGACGAAAGCTCTGTGCTGCCTGGGTCTGGTTCCCCGAGTTGGAATGGATGGCTGTGCTGCTCATCAATGGAGGGTGAGTCATCTGAGGCAGCCAGCAGCTCCATTCTAACAGTTCTGTTCTGCTAAAGTGGATGTGAGCCAAGGCACTGACTCTGGCTGGCAGACTGGCTGGCTGCTGCTTGTTATATTCAGAATAGAGGAATTCAAAGGAAACACGTTCTAGCAAACTGTTGGTGCTGTATGATATGGGTGCATTTCATAATATAGCACAATATGAACGTATTTCCTAGTTTCATAATGCATTTCAGATAGTATATATTGTAGCAATGTTAGGGCTAGATATGCCATATAATTGACTGTAGCAATAAGTGTGAATAAGCGTGCACTTGAAGTGTTTTTAAAATACAGTAGTATCCATCAATAATATTTTACTGACCTAATACAAATGAATCTGTCACAAAGTGCTGTGTAGCAACCTGAGCCTTTACCCGGCCAAGCAGAGGCATGATCTCATTATTACCAGAATAATGATAATGATCATCTCAGCTTTGATATCAGTTACCATCCCTAAAGGTCAGATGGTGTTTGTGAGCTTACAGCAGGCTGTGGTTGACTGAACACTCATCTGACTAATAGGGCTGGTTTCAGTCTCTCTATCGCCCCAACCTATTTCCCCAACCTATCTCCCCAACCTGTCTGTCTGTCTGTCTGTCTGTCTGTCTGTCTGTCTGTCTGTCTGTCTGTCTGTCTGTCTGTCTGTCTGTCTGTCTGTCTGTCTGTCTGTCTGTCTGTCTGTCTGTCTGTCTGTCTGTCTGTCTGTCTGTCTGTCTGTCTGTCTGTCTGTCTCAGACTCACTCCTTCTTCTGTCAGAACAGTCACACCACATCACAAGCCTTTAAATCCTGTTGCGGCTGTGTTAGCACTGCTGTTAGCGTCCTGCCAAAGTCTCCCTGATAATATCGGAGGTGTCATATCACAGAGAAACACTGCCAGGACCAGAGATGTAATATACATCTCCTTATCTCAACATGTTTTCACATACATTTATATGTAGAGATAGGGTACTGCTTATCACGCCACTGCAACCGAACACACACAATCACACACACAGCTCAACACTAGACCATTGTGTCCTGTATGTGTATGCGTGTGTGCACGTGTGTGTGTACGTGTGTGTGTGCGTGTGTGTGTGTGTGTGTGTGTGTGTGTCAATACACCAGAATTTTGAAAGGTCTTATCTGTAAAATGTGTGAGAGTCGACCAACGCCAGTGACATATTCATGGATATGAACCAAGCATAAGGTATGTTTATCTCTGTGAGGAATGTTTTCTGTATATCTGACAAGGTCTGCGGCACTAATTTAGTCATTAAACTGTTACAATAGTGTCACAGAAAGAGGCAGGCAGAACCACTTCCTTTTTCAAGGAACAAGAGCATTGGTGCTGACATTTCACTGCATCATTAATGAGCGGTGGGTGTGTTTGCATAGAAATGAATGAAAGACAGGGTTTACTTCACCTTTTAAACGAGTGAATGAAAGGGATACCTCTGCCTCACAGTCTCTGCTGTGGCTTCTCTGTTTGAGAGAAGAAATCTCCCGAGCTTCTATTTCCAGCTTCGCTGGAGAGGAGACCCAGCCCAGTCAGAAGGGCTGCGTGTTGGGGAGACGAAAGCTCTGTGCTGCCTGGGTCTGGTTCCCCGAGTTGGAATGGATGGCTGTGCTGCTCATCAATGGAGGGTGAGTCATCTGAGGCAGCCAGCAGCTCCATTCTAACAGTTCTGTTCTGCTAAAGTGGATGTGAGCCAAGGCACTGACTCTGGCTGGCAGACTGGCTGGCTGCTGCTTGTTATATTCAGAATAGAGGAATTCAAAGGAAACACGTTCTAGCAAACTGTTGGTGCTGTATGATATGGGTGCATTTCATAATATAGCACAATATGAACGTATTTCCTAGTTTCATAATGCATTTCAGATAGTATATATTGTAGCAATGTTAGGGCTAGATATGCCATATAATTGACTGTAGCAATAAGTGTGAATAAGCGTGCACTTGAAGTGTTTTTAAAATACAGTAGTATCCATCAATAATATTTTACTGACCTAATACAAATGAATCTGTCACAAAGTGCTGTGTAGCAACCTGAGCCTTTACCCGGCCAAGCAGAGGCATGATCTCATTATTACCAGAATAATGATAATGATCATCTCAGCTTTGATATCAGTTACCATCCCTAAAGGTCAGATGGTGTTTGTGAGCTTACAGCAGGCTGTGGTTGACTGAACACTCATCTGACTAATAGGGCTGGTTTCAGTCTCTCTATCGCCCCAACCTATTTCCCCAACCTATCTCCCCAACCTGTCTGTCTGTCTGTCTGTCTGTCTGTCTGTCTGTCTGTCTGTCTGTCTGTCTGTCTGTCTGTCTGTCTGTCTGTCTGTCTGTCTGTCTGTCTGTCTGTCTGTCTGTCTGTCTGTCTGTCTGTCTGTCTGTCTGTCTGTCTGTCTGTCTGTCTCAGACTCACTCCTTCTTCTGTCAGAACAGTCACACCACATCACAAGCCTTTAAATCCTGTTGCGGCTGTGTTAGCACTGCTGTTAGCGTCCTGCCAAAGTCTCCCTGATAATATCGGAGGTGTCATATCACAGAGAAACACTGCCAGGACCAGAGATGTAATATACATCTCCTTATCTCAACATGTTTTCACATACATTTATATGTAGAGATAGGGTACTGCTTATCACGCCACTGCAACCGAACACACACAATCACACACACAGCTCAACACTAGACCATTGTGTCCTGTATGTGTATGCGTGTGTGCACGTGTGTGTGTACGTGTGTGTGTGCGTGTGTGTGTGTGTGTGTGTGTGTGTGTCAATACACCAGAATTTTGAAAGGTCTTATCTGTAAAATGTGTGAGAGTCGACCAACGCCAGTGACATATTCATGGATATGAACCAAGCATAAGGTATGTTTATCTCTGTGAGGAATGTTTTCTGTATATCTGACAAGGTCTGCGGCACTAATTTAGTCATTAAACTGTTACAATAGTGTCACAGAAAGAGGCAGGCAGAACCACTTCCTTTTTCAAGGAACAAGAGCATTGGTGCTGACATTTCACTGCATCATTAATGAGCGGTGGGTGTGTTTGCATAGAAATGAATGAAAGACAGGGTTTACTTCACCTTTTAAACGAGTGAATGAAAGGGATACCTCTGCCTCACAGTCTCTGCTGTGGCTTCTCTGTTTGAGAGAAGAAATCTCCCGAGCTTCTATTTCCAGCTTCGCTGGCTGCCCACTGCCTTAACTTTGAGACAGCCTGCTGCCCACTGCCTTAACTTTGAGACAGCCTGCTGCCCACGCCTCAGACTGGGTAGTCTCATTTAACTCTCCTCTTCTCTTCTTCTTTATCTCATTAAGTCTTCTCCCAGATAGAGCAAGGGGAAGACAGGAAAAGAGGAAAGAACAGATTAATAATCCAGCCTCCCACACAGCAGTAGCAGCACTATGGGAGGGACGCAGGGAGGGATGGAGAGAGTTTCTAGTCTACCTTCTCATAGAGAGAGGACTTCCTCTCCGCACTGTGCCTGCCCTATACATTACTGTGGGGTAAATGTCATGTACGACACACTGGCTGGAAGGCAAGTATGCACATACAGGTATACATCACAGGAGGCTGGTGAGGGGAGGGACGGCTCATAATTACTGCTGGAATAGAGGGAATGGAATTGAATGGTATCAAACCTATGGAAACCATGTGTTTGTGTTTGATACCAGTCCATTTATTCCGTTCCAGCCATTACTATGAGCCTGTCCTCCCTAATTAAGCTGCCATCAGCCACCTGTGGTATACATGCACAAACTCAGGAACACATACACACAAGTTTACAAACCCATCAAGCAGGTGAGCACACACATGTGCATGTGCTCTTACTAATGGAAGTATTTTGTTACAATATGCATGCACACACTAACAGGCAAAGGCACACACACACACACACACACACACACACACACACACACACACACACACACACACACACACACACACACACACACACACACACACACACACACACACACACACACACACACAGGAAGCTCTGAGGTGACTCAGTGCTAAATGTATTTAGGTTCAGAGTGGCAGCAGAGAGCATATGACTCACAGCTTCCATTGTGACCTCGTGGCTCCCAGGCTGTGTGTGTAGTGACAGATTAACAGAGAAAGTTGTGGCTGCTGCTGTTTGGAAGTCCGCAATCCATGCTCTGGGGCTTCTCCACCTTATATGCATATAATCTCTCTCTCTCCCTCTCTCTTTGTGTGTGTGTGTGTGTTTGTACGTGATGCTATGTGTGTGGCTGTGGGGTGTTTGGGTACAGACAGCTTTAAAGAGGCAGGAGTAGGGCTGTGGCGGTCATTACATTTAGTCAGCTAGTGAATGTCAAGCAAATAACTGCCGGTCTCACGGTAATAGACCATTAATTAACATAAACACATTTAGCATCTCCTGGCTTCTATACGCCTCTGATAGAGATCTACATTCTAATAAATCCATGTAATATAGCCTACACCATCACAATACATTGATTATTTATTTTAGACAGGTCTAAAGAAACATGATATGAAGAAAATGTTATCTATTTCAGAAGCATACTCTGCGTTGTCCTTATGTTAGGCCCTGATATGGCTAAGCCATATGGATGTGGGCTACACTAGTTAATTTAGCAGACAAGATTTGCTTAGAATTCCGTGGCATTATTTTATGGTATGAATAATACAATTGAACGTAGCTGAATAAAGAATATATAATATTTTATCCAAACTAACTACGGCTAGGTCCTCCTATATGCTTACTTTATGCAACTTTTGTTGTGATACAAACGTTGGGCTATATGTTTAGATTTTATACATTCTAAGACTGCATGATGCGACTCTAATGACGATTTGAAAAAACTTGCATGAAAGGCATGAGCTCTGCTTAGTTTTTTTTGCACAGGCAGCACACACTTCATCAGTCTCTCATTCACAATTTGACAAGCTTGATAATGCCTCGAATGGTGGGCATCCCCTTTGTCTGGCTGTAATGCCCCCTAAAGAAATCCATGCCTTTTGTGGTCAGTGTGCCCTTGGTCTGAATATTCTAATTACAATTCTCTTCTCCTGGCTGTGTGCTCCGAAGCACCTCTCACTCACATGGCTCTATCATATAGCTTAATTGTAATTAGCCAATGCACGCCATGTGATCGGGTCTTTCTAACAGGCTACAAGTGAAGACAGACACATCAGGGACGCAACTGCGCGTCCTTATCCAATTCCGAGGCGCATATTGAAGATATTGGAAGAACTGCCAACATTTACTTTTCATCAACAAGATGAGTAGGCCTAATGAACAGCAAAAACACTAGCCTATGTCAATCTAGTCAATGCGCCTCGGAATTGGATAAGGACGCGCGCAGTTCCCGATGTGTCTATCTTCACTTGTAGCCTGTTAGAAAGACCCAATCACGTGACGGCCATTGGCTAATTAGAATTGAGCTATCTGATAGAGCATTTGAGTGAGAGATAATTCACAAGTGATAGGCTAATATTGTCACCACATCAGACTATTCTTTATTTAATATTGTCTTTACATATACAGTGGGGAGAACAAGTATTTGATACACTGCCGATTTTGCAGGTTTTCCCACTTACAAAGCATGTAGAAGTCTGTAATTTTTATCATATGTACTCTTCAACTGTGAGTGACGGAATCTAAAACAAAAATCCAGAAAATCACATTGTATGATTTTTAAGTAATTAATTTGCATTTTATTGCATGACATAAGTATTTGATACATCAGAAAAGCAGAACTTTATATTTGGTACAGAAACCTTTGTTTGCAATTACAGAGATCATACGTTTCCTGTAGTTCTTGACCAGGTTTGCACACACTGCAGCAGGGATTTTGGCCCACTCCTCCATCCAGATCCTTCAGGTTTTGGGGCTGTCGCTGGGCAATACGGACTTTCAGCTCCCTCCAAAGATTTTCTATTGGGTTCAGGTCTGGAGACTGGCTAGGCCACTCCAGGACCTTGAGATGCTTCTTACGGAGCCACTCCTTAGTTGCCCTGGCTGTGTGTTTCGGGTCGTTGTCATGCTGGAAGACCCAGCCACGACCCACCTTCAATGCTCTTACTGAGGGAAGGAGGTTGTTGGCCAAGATCTTGCGATACATGGCCCCATCCATCCTCCCCTCAATACGGTGCAGTCGTCCTGTCCCCTTTGCAGAAAAGCATCCCCAAAGAATGATGTTTCCACCTCCATGCTTCACGGTTGGGATGGTGTTCTTGGGGTTGTACTCATCCATCTTCTTCCTCCAAACACGGAGAGTGGAGTTTAGACCAAAAAGCTCTATTTTTGTCTCATCAGACCACATGACCTTCTCCCATTCCTCCTCTGGATCATCCAGATGGTCATTGGCAAACTTCAGACGGGCCTGGACATGCGCTGGCTTGAGCAGGGGGACCTTGCGTGCGCTGCAGGATTTTAATCCATGACAGCGCAGTGTGTTACTAATGGTTTTCTTTGAGACTGTGGTCCCAGCTCTCTTCAGGTCATTGACCAGGTCCTGCCGTGTAGTTCTGGGCTGATCCCTCACATTCCTCATGATCATTGATGCCCCACGAGGTGAGATCTTGCATGGTGCCCCAGACCGAGGGAGATTGACCGTCATCTTGAACTTCTTCCATTTTCTAATAATTGCGCCAACAGTTGTTGCCTTCTCACCAAGCTGCTTGCCTATTGTCCTGTAGCCCATCCCAGCCTTGTGCAGGTCTACAATTGTATCCCTGATGTCCTTACACAGCTGTTTGATTGAGTGTGTGGAGTCCGTTTGATTGAGTGTGTGGACAGGTGTCTTTTATACAGGTAACGAGTTCAAACAGGTGCAGTTAATACAGATAATGAGTGGAGAACAGGAGGGCTTCTTAAAGAAAAACTAACAGGTCTGTGAGAGCCGGAATTCTTACTGGTTGGTAGGTGATCAAATACTTATGTCATGCAATAAAATGCAAATTAATTATTTAAAAATCATACAATTTGATTTTCTGAATTTTTGTTTTAGATTCCGTCTCTCACAGTTGAAGTGTACCTATGATAAAAATTACAGACTTCTACATGCTTTGTAGGTAGGAAAACCTGCAAAATCGGCAGTGTATCAAATACTTGTTCTCCCCACTGTACGTAATAATATATGTGTGAAATTTGTTTTGATTTAGAATGGACCATTATCATGCACTTGTCTCGAAACAGCCCTAGGCAAGGGTATGAAAGAAAACACCTATCTATGCTATAAGTCCCAGGGTTTTAAGGCCAAACTGCATGAGGTTACTGATGCAGACAGTCAGATGCATACAGCCTCATACTTTCTTTCACATACTGTCAAATAAATGTTTGTATGCGTGCACTTATGTGTGTGAGCTTGAGCTCTTGTTCGTGTTTGTGTGTGTACTCGTGCGTTAGTGTCACATGGTTTCTTACCAGCCAGGACACGCGGTATTGGCTGCTTCTTACAGGAACACAGGACGCACCAGTCTGGTCTGGGTCGGGTGTCTCACATGGCTGACCTGCCTCTGAACATGAACGTGCTTCATTCATAATGCGTTAATGGACAGGGCCGTGGGAAATCCTGTCTCTCTGGGGAGAGAGGATAGGATAGGATAGGATAGGATAGGATAGGATAGGATAACTCCCCTCTACTAGGCCTGGACTCTCCTCTCTAGATGTTATAATATACTTTATGTAATAATGTTGTTATTATTATATCTTACATCGGAAGCTAAGCCACCTCACATCTGTAATAGATCGATCTGAGGCACTTGAGCAAAAAAGCAGGTTAGCACTGCAGCCACTTGTTATTTCCTTGCTGTTGTTCTTGTTGTGATTGTGGGACTAATCAAGACATGGTGCAAGTCCAGGCTCTAAATGAGAAACCGATTTAAACAGCCTGGCTGAACTCCAAATCAATCTGTTATCACCATCATCTTCCTTCCTGTGGACATGAAATGAATCTACCACACACCTGTGCCTGTATCCACAAAGTGTCTCACAATAGGAGTGATGATCTAGGATCAAGTCCTACCTGTCAATATAATCTTATTCATTATGATCTAAAAGGGCAAAAATGATCCTAGGTCAGCACTCCTACTCTGAGAGGCATTGTGGATACGGACCCTGGTGTAAGAAGATGTGACCCTGGACTGTAAATGGTAGACAATGCAGTTTCTAATTCATTAAAGTGTGTGGACTCTTGACACTCTTTGATCCTCTTTTCAATGTTGTCCAGTCTTTTAGCCGCCATCTTTCCTGTGATCCATTTTTAACTGGCAGCCATGTTAATCACCATCCTTCCAGTCACATTACTCTGCCTCCTCTTGACTTGACGCTGGCTAAATGACACCCGGGTGGAAATTCCACCCTTCCACTCTGGGCTCTTTGGTCTGGGTGGCTTTATCGCATGGCTGCTCTCTGATCCTGTCTTCTCCCAATCCTCCAAGGCCATGTCACATTAATTCCTCATAGCCAGGAAGCCAGGAAAGTAAGTGTGTGTGAGAGTGTGTGAGAGTGTATGTGTATGAGTGTGTAAACAGGATGTGACTTTGCAGTTTTCCACTTCAGAAGGAAGACGCTAAATGGATTCCTCACACCTAATTCAATCACGATGGAGGTTGGCACTTGTTGGGGGGGGGGGGGGGGGGGGGGGTTGGGTGGTTCTGCATTAACACATCAGAGTGATGATGATGGGTTCCACCATCATCACTAGCTTTTCCTGTAACAAAACTATAAAAGTGCACATTCATGGTAGTATGGTCAAGCCACGCTTGTGTGTGTGCCTGTATGTTTCCCTCAAAAATATAAAAGCAACATGTAAAGTGTTGGTCCCATGTTTCATGAGCTGAAATAAAAAGAACCCAGAAATGTTCTATACACACAACAAGCTTATTTCTCTTATCATGAGCCTCCTTGATGTAATTAAAAGTGAGTTGTTTTTGTTTGTAACAGTGTAGGACAAGCAAGCACATGCTGTAAGGACTGACGCAGGAGATGAGAAGCAGGTACAGGGAGTGAAAGTTTAATGCGTCGGGACAGGAATACAAAACACAATTAATGAACAAGCCTGGAACACCACAAAGGAACAGACAGATATACGGGGGGACAATCAACAACGTGAGGGAGTCCAGGTGAGTCCAATGAGCGCTGCTGTGCGTGACGAGGGGCACAGGTGTGCATAATGATGGTGGCAGGAGTGTGTAGTGATGGGCAGCCAGGCGCCCTCGAGCGCCAGGGAGGGAGAGCGGGAGCAGGCGTGACACATGCTAGCTAGCTAGCTTAACTACACTGAACAAAAATATAAACGCAACATGTAAAGCGTTGGTCCCATGTTTCATGAGCTGACATAAAAGATTCTAGAAATGTTCCATATGCACAAAAAGCGTTTTTCTCTCAAATTGTGCCAAGATAATCCAATCAAATCAAATTAAAGTTTTTTGTCACGTGCGCCGAATAAAACAGTTGTGGACCTTACAGTGAAATGCTTACTTTCAACCCTAACCAACAGTGCAGTTTAAGTAACAAATACGTTTTATTTAAACAGTAGATAAGTACAGAAATTTACCAACACTGGGGGGGGGGGGGGGGGGGCATTATGGAAATAGTCCGGGTAGCCATTTGATTAGCTGTTCATGAGTCTTATGGCTTTTGAGGATCTGAGGACTCATGCCAAATCTTTTCAGTCTCCTGAGGGGGTATAGGCTTTGTGGTGTGTTTGGACCTTTCTAGTTTGTTGGTGATGTTGACAATCATCTCCTTTGTCTTGATTACGTTCAGGGAGAGGTTGTTATCGTGGTACCACACGACCAGGTCTCTGACCTCCTTCCTATAGGCTGTCTCGTCGTTGGCGGTGATCAGGCCTACCACTGTTGTGTCATCTGCAAACTTAATGATGGTGTTGGAGTCGTGCCTGGCCATGCAGTCATGGGTGAACAGGAAGTACAGGAGGGGACTGAGCATGCACCCCTGAGGGGCCCCAGTGTTGAGGATCAGCGTGGCAGATGTGTTGTGACCTACCCTTACCACCTGGCGGCGGCCCGTCAGAAAGTCCAGGATCCAGTTGCTGAGGGAGGTGTTCAGTCCCAGGATCCTTAGCTTAGTGATGAGCTTTGAGGGCACTATGGTGTTGAACGCTGAGCTGTAGTCAAAGAAAAGCATTCTCACGGAGGTGTTCCTTTTGTCCAGGTGGAAAGAATGCATAATCTGTGGATCTGTTTAAGCGGTATGCAAATTGGAGTGGGTCTAGGGTTTCTGGGATAATGGTGTTAATGTGTTAAACCAGCCTTTCAAAGCACTTCATGGCTACAGACATGAGTGCTATGGGTCTGTAGTCATTTAGGCAGGTTACCTTAGTGTTCTTAGGCACAGGGACTATGGTGGTCTGCTTGAAACATGTTGGTATTACAGACTCAATCAGGGACATGTTGAAAATGTCAGAGAAGACACTTGCCAGTTGGTCAGCGCATACTCTGAGTACACACGTCCTGGTAATCCATCTGGCCCAGTGGCCTTGTGAATGTTGACCTGTTTAAAGCTCTTACTCACATCGGCTACGGAGAGTGTAATCACACAGTCGTCCAGAACAGCTGGTGCTCTCATGCATGTCTCAGTGTTGTTTGCCTCGGAGTGAGCATAGAAGTGATTTAGCTCGTCTGGTAGGCTCGTGTCACTGGGCAGCTCGCGGCTGTGCTTCCCTTTGTAGTCACTGGTGATCTGTGGGTTTGCCTAACCAAATAATTTCTGCACAAACTGTCATAAACCGTCTCAGGGAAGAGGAGTGGGACAACAGTCCACATTCCACATCAATTGACTGAATTCCTTATATGGACTGTAACTCAGTAAAATGTATATTTTGTTTAGTTTCAAAATGCAAACAATAACTGTCACGGTGTGGTGTGTCGGCAGACCAAGATGCAGCGTAGTTGCAGTGAAACATACTTTTATTCACTATTCTACTAATCAAAAGAACAAAACCAGAGAAGTACTTACTAATACATGCCCACACACTCCATACACATCTAACCTGGCGATATCAGACATCTCAAACAATGACCCACACAACAGGTGTGGGAAAAGGCAACTTAAATAGAATCCCCAATCAGAGACAACGTCTCGCAGCTGTCTCTAATTGGGGATTCAGCACAAAAAGAAAACATAGATCTAGATCTACTAGATCTGTCAGGCTCTGACCCTGGCTATCTAGAGGAGCCAAAGAGCTCCCTATGGCCAGAGCCTGACAATAACAAACACTATGAATGAGTAATCATTGTCCATTTGTTTGGTCAACTCTGTAAGGAACATATGAAACATTACTCTCACAAAGTCAACCACTGACTTGCAGTGGTGTGAATCGAGAGAGAGAGAGAGAGAGAGAGAGAGAGAGAGAGAGAGAGACAGAGAGACAGAGAGAGAGAGAGAAAGATGGGTTGGACAGCTAGTGACATGCAATCTGTCCTCTCTAACGAGACAGTCGTCAACCCAACACTTCCCAGAATCCTACTCTGTCTTAGGATGTTCTCCATTTCACCAAGCCCCAGCGGAGGAATAATATTTCATTAAAAGGATGCCTTTATGAATATTTCATTCATGGTATAATTCTTAAATGTTTTAGATGTATGTAGATTACATTGAGAGTCTTCTCTTGAAGTACACCGGCAGTAAGAGGGGTTTGATTCTTGACTCTGCCTTCGGTGTCTACATTATGTATTACAGGATTATCCTTCAATGTCAAACGATGCAAATGTATGTAAAACCGCATGCAAACTGGTCTGAGGTGACACACACATGCCACCTGTTAATGTGTCCCACACCTCCCAAATCCAACACGCCATGTGGCAGTGACAGACACAGAGAGATATTCTAACCAATGCACTTTGTTGTTCGGTAGACATTTTGCCGATCGTGCAACTCGATTTTCTCTCTCTATCTCTCTCTCTCTCTCTCTCTCTGCCTCTGTTCACTCTGTGATGTCCTCTGTCTCCTGATGTTAAAGATAGCAGCGTGTGTTTGTGTGGGTAATTACCAGGCTTGGGTTACCTTGGCCATGTTATGTTCTGTCGATGGAACACGATTTCTCTGTTGCTAAGAGAAGAGTTTAGAACACCCACTGACTCTCTCACCCACCACATCACACCACACACAGAGAAAATGGCTGATTATTCCCATTCTCTCTGTTCCTTTCTCTCTCTCTCTCTCTCTGTTCCTCTCTCTCTTTCTCTGTGTGTGTGGTGAGTTCAGGGGCAGGCAATGTTTTGTTGCGTTTATGGTGTTCATGGAACTGCAGGGAACAGAACAGTCTGTATGTCTGTCTATCAAGCAGGGATGACTCATCAGACTCAGAGAGAGGGAGAGGGAGACGGAGAGAGATGGAGAGACAGGAAGAGAGCGAGACAAAAGGAGACATACCATACACTGAGAGATAGAGAGGGATAGAAAGAGAGAGCAGGAGAAAGAATGAAGTAGAATGAGGCAATCAATCACTTGTTATTCAACATGATGATACCTACAGAGAGCCGTTGTCACCTATGAAGAGGACGAGTCGAGAGCTGCTGCTGCTGCAGCAATAATAGATAGCTATCTGATCCAAGAGATGATTAATGACAAAATTAAAACATTGAAATAGACTCTCAGTATCGGCCCCATCAGCACCCTTCATCATTGCCATCGTCTTATCAGCAGAACGTAAGAGCTAACATCTGAGTTAGGAGCTGGAGAGGGTTATTTTATATTATGCTCTAGGAGTAATGTTTTGCATATGGCCTGCATGTTTTGCATATGGGCCACATTATTGTCACCTCACTGAATCACATTAAAGAGGCTGAGAAGTGGAGAGAGCCAGAGAGTCTTTCACTGAATCACATTAAAGAGGCTGAGGAGTGGAGAGAGCCAGAGAGTCTTTCACTGAATCACATTAAAGAGGCTGAGGAGTGGAGAGAGCCAGAGAGTCTTTCACTGAATCACATTAAAGAGACTGAGGAGTGGAGAGAGCTAGAGAGTCTTTCACTGAATCACATTAAAGAGGCTGAGGAGTGGAGAGAGCCAGAGAGTCTTTCACTGAATCACATTAAAGAGACTGAGGAGTGGAGAGAGCTAGAGAGTCTTTCACTGAATCACATTAAAGAGGCTGAGGAGTGGAGAGAGCCAGAGAGTCTTTCACTGAATCACATTAAAGAGACTGAGGAGTGGAGAGAGCCAGAGAGTCTTTCACTGAATCACATTAAAGAGACTGAGGAGTGGAGAGAGCCAGAGAGTCTTTCACTGAATCACATTAAAGAGGCTGAGGAGTGGAGAGAGCCAGAGAGTCTTTCACTGAATCACATTAAAGAGACTGAGGAGTGGAGAGAGCCAGAGAGTCTTTCACTGAATCACATTAAAGAGACTGAGGAGTGGAGAGAGCCAGAGAGTCTTTCACTGAATCACATTAAAGAGACTGAGGAGTGGAGAGAGCCAGAGAGTCTTTCACTGAATCACATTAATGAGACTGAGGAGTGGAGAGAGCCAGAGAGTCTTTCACTGAATCACATTAATGAGACTGAGGAGTGGAGAGAGCCAGAGAGTCTTTCACTGAATCACATTAAAGAGGCTGAGGAGTGGAGAGAGCCAGAGTCTTTCACTGAATTCCAAAATAACCCCTCGTCCCTCTGACAGGATTGGATAAGCCTAAGCGCTATTGGTGATAGCTGCATGGACAAGCTGGAATTGTTTAATTATTGCGGACACCGATCCAATCTTTGCGGATCAAGGTGACACAATCTGGATGTGCATGTGAGAGATGTTTATGCACTCTGGGAGGACAATGGAAGTGGAATAGAACATGTATTTTCTTAATGAAGGAAAACAAATGTGTTTAGGCAGTATCGCTTTCCTCAGGATGAGGTGAACTGGGCTGAGGTTAGCCGTGTTCACATTCCCAGCCACGTTCACATTCCCAGCCGAGTGCTATAGCCTATTTTCTAACATTAATAAAATCTAGATCCACTCTCAGTCTGGATAATTCTCCTAAGCTGGCCCAGGTTGAAGTATTTAAGGGCTTTCACAACAACGACCATGTGCTGAAGAAGCCATGTTTTCCTAAATAGAGGATGAGCTGCAGAGGCAGACCACAAGGCTTGGGGTACACAACGTTGCATTAGAAAAGGAATATGCGTAGAAATGTCTGATGTTCCAGTAGCAAACCTTGCAGTAATCAAAGAGTGTTACTCGTAGGGTATCTGTACGAATGGACATCAGCGTGTGTGTGTCTCTCAGGTCACGTATTAATCTAGAGGCGAAAGAAACGCACACCTGTTTAGGCGAGGTGCTGGCCAGCGGAGCGGAACACTTGAAAAAGAAAAAGGAGAGCTGCACGCTCTAGGAGCTCAGATGCAATAATTTAATAACCTCTCTCAGGTCACGTGACACGACTTCAGAAGGGTCTGTTGGAGAGGCCACATATGCTGCCGCAGATTGTCACCGTGGAAACATCAGCGAGGGTGGACATCCTGAAACTCGGCAACCATAGGCTGGTCCTGTCGCTATGGAGAGGCTGGTGTGGTTAGAGGACTAACAGATAGTTATGTAACAGGCTATAACACACTATAACAGAGTGTTAAATAACAGGTTATTACACACTATAACAGTGTTAGATAATTAAGCAATAAGGCACGAGGAGGTGTGGTATATGGCCAATATACCACGGCTAAGGGCTGTTCTTAGGCACGATGCATTGTGGAGTTCCTGGACACAGCCCTTAGCCGTGGTATATTGGCCATATACCACCAACCCCTGAGGTGCCTTATTGCTATTATAAACTGGTTACCAACATAATTAGATCAGTAAATATAAACGTGATATACCACGGCTGTCAGCCAATCAGCATTCAGGGCTTGAACCACACAGTTTATAACAGGCTATAACACACTATAACAGAGTGTTAGATAACAGGCTATAACACACTATAACAGTGAGTCACTGATAGATAGGTAACAATCTCACTCAATCTCTCTTATCAACAAAACTTTCAGAGGTCCATTTACTTAGAAACAACACATTGTGACCCTATGATAGGAGAAAGGGCAAACATGTGATAGGTCCAAACCCACACATTTCGAAAGTCATTTGCCCAAACATACAAAAATCCATATTCCTGTACTGAAAAACAACATCAGTGCAGTAGACACCAACCCACACGTGACAGCCAATCGTTAGCCTCCGTGAGTGGGAAACATTGGAACAGAAGTGGCACTGGTGACATGAAATGAATGTACCCTTACACAGCCTGTACAGTAGAGAGAGTTGAAAGGGGCAGCTCCAGCTTCAAACAGACTGTGGAATACTGCATTTGTGCACACACACACACACACACACACACACACACACACACACACACATACACACTTGAGCTGCGGTAAACAGTCTCAGTTGGAGTTGATGTTTAATTGACTTTGGAACAGCTGCTATTCCATTTGGTGGTGATGAGTGTACACCACCAATGTGATCGTGGCAGAGAAGAGTGAAGATGCTCCGTGGTGGTAAAATATGAAGAATATTCTACTTGCCAGTTGATGCAGCCAATATTGCTTGCTGTTGTGTGCTTGTCTATACCCAGTGTTGGAATTAAATGTGTTTGTAAGTTGGAAGTGCATATTCCAGGAGAAACTGAGCCATGTGTTGTCTATTGGTTGAGTTAATGCAATTGGGTGACAATAACAGACACACGTGACACAAGGTGCAAATAGCTTTTAGATGGGAACTATCAGGTACTATTAGGTACTAGTTGTAGTGAGTTTAAGCATCCCAAAGGGCATGGATGAAACATATAGTTGATCTTTAAGTATACAGAATATATACAAACAAACATGCAAAAAGTAACCACTTCTCATGGCCAAGGACATGGCTAGTCATAACAGCCTTGGCTCTGTGTGAAGTTTTGAATTATGAAATCAGAGCACAAACAAGGCAGTAGAGATAATGTGTGGAGCTTTCTGAGCAGAGAGCACACACACACACACGCAGGGCCCCAGAGGCGAGTGTTTGCATTTCCTGTAATCTGAGCTTCCGTTCTCTAAAGGATGACGTAACTAGATGCCAGCCTTAAACGAAGCATAGTTAGAGTCACTGGAGTATCTATCTGTAGTGTATGTGTGTGCATCTGTGTGTGTGTGTGTGTGCATCTGTGTGTGTGTGCATCTGTGTGTGTGTGTGTGTGTGTGTGTGTGTGTGTGCATCTGTGTGTGTGTGTGTGTGTGTGTGTGTGCACATCTGTCTGTCTGTCTGTCTGTGTGTGTGTGTGTGTGTGTGTGTGTGTGTGTGTCTGTGTGTGTGTGTGTGTGTGTGTCTGTGTGTGTGTGTGTGTGTGTGTGTGTCTGTGTGTGTGTGTGTGTGTGTGTGTGTGTGTGTGTGTGTGTGTGTGTGCATCTGTGTGTGTGTGTGCATCTGTGTGTGTGTGTGTGTGCGTGTGTGTGCACATCTGTCTGTCTGTGTGTGTGTGTGTGTGTGTGTGTGTGTGTGTGTGTGTGTGCATCTGTGTGTGTGTGTGTGTGTGTGTGTGTGTGTGTGTGTGTGTGTGTGTGCATCTGTGTGTGTGTGTGTGTGTGTGTGTGTGTGTGTGCATCTGTGTGTGTGTGTGTGTGTGTGTGTGTGTGTGTGTGTGTGTGTGTGTGTGTGTGTGTGTGTGTGTGTGTGCATCTGTGTGTGTGTGTGTGTGTGTGTGTGTGCATCTGTGTGTGTGTGTGTGTGTGTGTGCATCTGTGTGTGTGTGTGTGTGTGTGTGTGTGTGTGTGTGTGTGTGTGTGTGTGTGTGTGTGTGTGTGTGTGTGTGTGTGTGTGTGTGTGTGTGTGTGTGTGTGTGTGTGTGTGTGTGTGTGTGTGTGTGTAGAATAAACATTAGATTTTACTGCATCCTGCTCCCCTGCAGATAGTTTTACAAGGTCACCAAGACGTGGCACTCTACCAAGACACATAACTCCTTACCCCTGAATGTCTGAAAGCTCACCATAGACCAAGGACATTGTGTGATTGAGGCAACAGACAGGTTTCAAGAATATTCCAAGCTGAATTCCTAGAGAAAGGAAACAAGATAAAGCCTGATAGTCTGACCTTGACTTTATTTACTTTTCTTCACTTTTCTTCACTCTCCTCTCCTCTCCTCTCCTCTCCTCTCCTCTCCTCTCCTCTCCTCTCCCCTCTCCTCTCCGATCCGCTCCGATCCACTCCCCCACCCATTCAAAATGAGAATATGAGACCTGGATAAATAAAGCTTGACCAAGATTCTGAACAGCCAGGGAAATACTATAGTGTGGTTATTGTAAGGTTCTCTATGTCTGTGAGTTACTGTAAGAAGGCTTCTTCTTACTTCCTTGGCCGTGGATCAACGGTGAACATAGCCAGACCACAGCATGTCTGTATCTTGGGCCGCCAGATGACTATCCTCCTTCCCAAGGGCCAAAACTGTTCCAGGCACTTGGAGGAATTATAAAGACAACTGCTGAGTGTGTGTGTGAATTTATGTACGTGTATGTGTGTGTGTACGTGTGTGTGTGCGTGCGCAAGCTTGCATGTCGTGAGTGCTTTGTGTGTGTGTGTGTGTGTGTGTGTGTGTGTGTGTGTGTGTGTGTGTGTGTGTGTGTGTGTGTGTGTGTGTGTGTGTGTGTGTGTGTGTGTGTGTTGGGTGTGTGCATGTGTGTATCTGTGTGCTGATGACTCATTGAGAAGGGGTTGTTCTGGAACAGGAGTGGAAACCCACAGGGATGTGCTCCATTAAGCAGGAAGGAACTTCACAGAGATTAATATAAACGTTATTAACATTCTAAATGTTCTACATGTTACTCCAAACACTTAACCTTTTTCTTTGCTTCCTGGATGGATTTTCTATCATCTCTGTTCTGTTCCGGTGTCCATTTTAGATATTAATTATACATGTCTTAAAGGGAACTCTTCCAAACTTTAAATGGAGACTTCTATAAACCGAGAGAAGAGTGAGTGTCTTGTGTTCTGGCGAAGGGATATAGCTGTTCAGTGTTCCTTGTTTGGTGGCCATCTGGCTTGGGACAGTAAACCAACCCTGAAGAAAGGAATTGCAAATAAGATATCATCCACAGGAGGCTGCTGAGGGGAGGACGGCTCATAATAATGGCTGGAATGGAGTGAGTGGAAAGGCATCAAACACCTGAGTTTGATACCATTCCATTCACTCCATTGCAGCCATTTCTATGAGCCGTCCTCCCCAATTAAGGTGAGACCAGCCACCTGTGATATCATCATATGATTAATGTTGTTTTTGGGTGATCGTACAATTTAGTAGATTCCCATGGGATTTCCATGCTGTACTGTCATGGTAATACTATGCTTCTACCATAGGCATTGAGTATGTATGTTGTGCTACCCTGTGTGTGTGTGTGTGTGTGTGTGGTGTGTGTGTGTGTGTGTGTGTGTGTGTGTGTGTGTGTGTGTGTGTGTGTGTGTGTGTGTGTGTGTGTGTGTGTGTGTGTGTGTGTGTGTGTGTGTGTGTGTGTCTCCCAGATTGAGTGTGTGTGCCGTTCTCCATGTGACCTATTTGTATATCGAACAGAGTGTTCCCTTGCTCAGCTGGAGTTTCCATGCCAACGCAGCCAGTGGCGAGTCGCTAGAAGAGCACCCAGCTCTCTCCCGAGCATTACACAAGAGACAGCAGTGTGTGTGTGTGTGTGTGTGTGTGTGTGTGTGTGTGTGTGTGTGTGTGTGTGTGTGTGTGTGTGTGTGTGTGTGTGTGTGTGTGTGTGTGTGTGTGTGTGTGTGTGTGTGTGTGTGTGTGTGTGCGTGTGTGTGTTTGTGTGAATGCACAGTTGCACATGTGCATGTGCAGCTCTCCAACAAGCTCTACCTGACAGATATAATCAAAGGATACTAGGGATTGAGGAGGGAGATATTCTTGGATTGCGGTGGCAATAAAGAGACCTCATTCATTACACTGTGCTGTTGGGTCAACTGACTGAGTGAGACAGACGCATTGATATACATACAGTATGCATACTGTGGTTGTGTTACAAGGGAATGTAACAAGACAACGTAGACAAGACATTCTGTACAGCCTTACAAGAAAGGGTTACAAAAGGGTTCTGCGGCTGTCCCCAGAAGAGAACCCTTTTTGTCTTCCAGGTAGAACTCTCTGTATAAAGGGTTCTACATGGAACCCAAAAGGGTTTGTTCGATGTGGAACCAAAAGAGTTCTACTTGGAACCAAAAGGGGTTCTTCAAAAGATTCTCCCACGAGGACAGCCGAATAATCATTTTTGGTTCTAGATAGGACTTTTTTTTTTTGAGTGTAGCAGACAAGACAGATGTGTAAGAACAAGACAACTGGTAGTGTACAATCATTAATCCCTTCCAAATAATCTTTCTTTGACTGTTATGTAGAAAGCATGTCTCACACACTCATTGAAGCAGACCATTAGACTCATTCATGGCAGTGAAAAGCTGAAGTCATGTATTCATATGAGCTGTGGGGTAAGTCATGCGTTTGGGAGCAGTGAAGTATAACAATAAGTGATGGTTAAAAGCAAAACTGTACTTAACACTCTGTAATGAGAGAGAGGAAAAAGGCAGCTGTGCATGGTGATATGATAATATAACTTTCCACTACAGATATGAGAGAGAGAGAGAGAGAGAGAGAGGGGTGGTGGAGGGAGGGAGGGAGGGAGGGAGGGAGGGAGGGAGGGAGGTAGGAAGAGAAGGGGGAGGTAGCAAGAAAGAGAGAGAGTGGGGAGGGAGGTAGATAGAAAGAGAGAGAGGGAGAGAGAGAGGGAGGTGGGGGGGTAGGAAGAGCAAGAGAGAGAGGGGGTTAGGAAGAGCAAGAGAGAGAGGGGGTTAGGAAGAGAGAGGGAAAGAGAGAGAGAGAGAGAGAGAGAGAGAGAGAGAGAGAGAGAGAGAGAGAGAGAGAGAGAGAGAGAGAGAGAGAGAGAGAGAGAGAGAGAGAGAGAGAGAGAGAGAGAGAGAGAGAGAGAGAGAGAGAGAGAGAGAGAGAGAGAGAGAGAGGAAGGTAGAGGAAGGTAGAGAGAGAGAAAGAGGAGGGATAGGAAGGTAGGGAGAGAGAGAAAGAGGAGGGAGAGGAAGGTAGAGAGAGAGAGAGAGAGAGAGAGACGGGGAGGGAGGTAGGAAGAGAGATCGAGGGAGGGAGGTAGGAAGAGATAGGACGAATGAGAGAGAGAGACAGGGGGGGGAAGGGAGGTAGGAAGAGAGTGAGGGAGATAGAGAGACAGACAGAGACAGCAACAGAGACAGAGAGAGAGAGAAGGGGGAGGGAGATAGGAAGAGAGGGGGGGGGGGGTAGAGAAAGAAAGGGAGGTTGTAGAATCCCAAACAGATGCTGTGTGTGTGACTAATTTGGCAGCACTGAGACTTCTATCAGACCACAACCAATTTGTGCGGCTCAAGGTGACCCTCGGGATCTCAGACCTGAGTGTGAATATGTGTATGTCTATATCTATATCTGTGTCTGTGTTTGTGTGTGTGTGTGTGTGTGTGTGTGTGTGTGTGTGTGTGTGTGTGTGTGTGTATGTGTGTGTGTGTGTGTGTGTGTGTGTGTGTGTGTGTGTGTGTGTGTGTGTGTGTGTGTGTGTGTGTGTGTGTGTGTGTGTGTGTGTGTGTGTGTGTGTGTGTGTGTATTCGTTCGTTCGTAAGTGTGTTTATGTAAGTCTCAAATCTCAGTTGCCGATATACCCAGAAGCCTGTGGGATGTATTTAACTGGGTGGCTTTCTGCTTGGTTAAAGCGATATGGAGGATGCCTATAGGGAATTTGTTTTCATCACGTTTCAGTTAATTTGGAAAAGAGAGGAGAGAAGGAGAGGATGCTACTTTAGACTATTGAGATTCAGCCAAGGTATATGCCTCTATCATAGACAGCACGCACCACTCACACACACTCACACACACACACACACACACACACACACACACACACACACACACACACACACACACACACACACACACACACACACACACACACACACACACACTCCCACACTCACGTTATAACCACAGTGGTGATTAATGGCGTTCTATAGTGCTCCCCCAACACAGCGAGGTGGCACTCTGATCAATCACAAACAACAGGCTGACACACAACAGGCTGACACACATATCACACTGGTCAGGAAATAGACCATGGCTGCTTCTAAAATGGAAGTTACCCTATTTCACATATAGTGCACTACTTTTGAATAGAGCCAGATCCAGGGATTACAATGACAACTCATTAGACTGGAGGCCAGGGCAGGATCTTTCTAAGCATGGGCTAACTTTGCTAATAAAGTGAAACCTCTGCAGAACGAAGGGCATGCAGGATTTTAATATGCTCTGTTACTCGTTTTATCAGGCTGCAGTAGAATCTCCAATAACCTCTACCATCTTTAATATGTCTCTTCTTTCTTCTAAGGAACCTTGCACTCACCAAGTCTCCAGTCTTGCCGGGTAATCTCTATGGCCTTGCTAGAGGAGTCTTTAGGCTCTTTTTCACCATTTCAGAGCCCACTCCATTCATAATGCTGACAAGGAGCAGACCAGGTTGTGTATTTCGTTTGCAATGTGATGTGTAGATTGGAAATCAGGGACTTTCTAATGCCGGTTTAATGGTGTCAACCAATGTCCCAAGCATTAATTTGATCACACACACACAGGCGCGCACGCACACACACAGCTATGTCTTGCTATAATTGTGAGGCAGTGGAGGCTGCTGAGGGGAGGCTGAAACAGAGCAAAGGGAATGGCATCAAAATGTATTTGGTGTACAGTACTTGATACCATTCCACTGATTCCACTCCAGCCATTACCACGAGCTCATCCTCCACAATTAAGGTGCCACGACTTTCTGTGTTATGAGGACTTTTTGGAGACCAACAATTGATTACTTTCTAAATCTTATTTTCCCTAGACCCGAACCCTAAATCTAATCCTAACCTTAACCTTAACCTTAACCTTAACCTTAACCCAAACTCTAAAATAGTTTGGGTTAAACCTAACCACTAACCCCCAACCCTAATTCGACCCTAACCCTAACTCTAACCCTAACCCTAAACCTAACCCCTAAGCCTAAAATTGCCTTTTTTGCAAGTAAGGACCAGCAAAATGTTGTTTGTTTACTATTCTTGAGGACTTCTGGAACACTCTCAGAAAAAGGGTTCTTCGGCTGTCCCCATAGGAACCTTTTTGGTTCCAGGCAGAACCCTCTGTGTAAAGGGTTCTACATGGAACTCAAAAAGGTTCTGCCTGGAACCAAAAAGGTTATTCCTGGAACCAAAAAGGGTTCTTCAAAGGGTTCTCCTATGGGGACAGCCGAATAACCCTTTTAGGTTATATATAGCACCTTTACTTCTAAGAGTGTACTCACAAGTATAGTAAAACATGTTCACACACACACACATACTCTGCAGCAGGGTGAATCACCACCTCACCCTCCTTGGGGTCTCCTCAGAGATGAGTCATCCTCTTCAAACGGCAACACTCGAGGAACCAGCCCCAGACACACACACACACAACCTCGTTCCCGCACATATGCACACACACACACACAGTGTGTTATGAGGCACCCCTATTCTGTATGCTTGTCAGATAACGCTCAATTCTCGATGTCCGACACACGTATGGGGGGAGAAGCCCACTGCCGTGGGGGTGTGTGTGCGTGCGTGCGTGCGTGCGTGCGTGCGTGCGTGCGTGCGTGCGTGCGTGTGTGTGTGTGTGTGAATGGAATAGACGTGATGGGGTAGGATGACTCATATCCAGCCCAGTCCGTCAGGGAGTGACTTTAAATATGATTATTATTATTAGGGCATCCAGATCCAGCCAGTATGGGGACTTCCAGGCAAGAGATGTACTGACACATCTACAATAATAAGAGTTGCAGGCGTATTGGAAAATTAATACGAATGCAAATGAGTTCAGAAAACACGTTTCAGTCTACTGACCTTCATCAGAGAAACAGTTTAGGGGAATCCTTTCTGCAGTAGCCTGCTTACATTCACCTCTCTAGCGTGTCAACTAACTTTGGCGTTCACTGTGGTGTAAAATGGCTGCCGTTCATCATCCAGACTTCTCATGTCATGGAAGGGGTGGACTACGTCTAATCAGATATTTAATATTTAACTCTTTCATTCAGCAGAGTGGATGTGAGGAAGGGACTATAGGGAGAGGAGAGTGTCAGGATGGGGAGACTAGCCTTATGATGCCTGATGATTACAGAGTAATGAAATAATTAATACAAATATCTGGTTCACTCTGGTTTCAATAATCAGCAGGGGTGGGTAGTAACGCGTTACAAGTAACGCAAATGAGTAAAAGAGTACGCGTTTGGAGTAACGAATACTTTTTTGCGTTACTTTCTGTGGGCTGTAATTTTATTCTTACTCAAGTATTTTCTTCAGCAAGTAAAGTACTCTTTACTCAGCTACATTTCATTTGTAACGGTAAAAAAATCGTTACAAAGGTTATATTTTTGTAAGTCAATTCGTACTCATTCGCGCTCATCATGTAGCAAATCATGTAACAAATGCAACCCATTCTCACTACTACTCTACTCATCATCAGTCAAGCATGAACAGCCCAGTAGAGGATCAAGATGTGGCAAATCGTGACAACCCTTGGCCACAATTGCAGAATTTTTTTATTTGAAATGTTGTCTTTGCCTCAACAAAAACGTGGAAATCTTGGCTTTTAAAAATTAATCCTCCAACCTTTGTAAGCACATTGAGGTAAGTTAGGCTAGTTAGATAGCTGCTAGCTAACTTCAGCTAGCTAGCAATAGGTAGCCAACGTAGCTAGCTATCTAAATTGCCCAGTAGTGTAGATACAATGTAAAGCTAAATGTCAATAGGGACTAGCTAGCTAGAAAATATTATAGAAAAATGTAGGGTTATGTGTTGTGTTGTATTAGTGGTCAATTTACTTAGCTTGACCTTATTTTTTGGATGGCATAAATAGTTACTCCAATGGTTAATTTTAAATGGGTTTCTAATGGAAACCTTTTGTCTCGGTTGTTGTAGCCAGCCAGCTGTTATTTCTGCACATAAAGTATGAGAAAATATTGGAAAAAGTACAATTTATGATTGCTTATTGTGTCTGCTTATTGTGATCACGTCCGTCCGGGTCAATTTGATCACTAGGGATGATCGCTATAACACATTTATTTCTCATGCAGATTACCATTTATTTGACCATCAAAATTTGTATTACATGAATATAACGTAATGAAACGGACAGCTTCGATATTAACTGAAGTTTACTGACATTCAAAATAAGTTTGTAAATTGCTGTACTGTTACATTAGTGTAAATAGGCTAGCACCACAGGTGCTGTCTCCGTCACTACTAGCCATGACCGTAACTTTTTTTTATGGAGTTGCTGTACTCTTTCCCTGAGCTAAAGAATCTATCTGTTAGGATCAACACTCCACTGCCTGCATCTGCTGCATGTGAAAGACTGTTCAGTTGTGCCGGACTGATTTTTACAAGTAAAAGAGGTAGACTAGGCTGCAAAAACAAAAAATACACAAAGTAGACTGGGCTTGATTGTGCTGTATAATTTTTTTTCAAGATATGTTTAAAGATAAATATATTATTATATCCTCTACAATACGTTAACAACATAACAATTTGTTACAGTTTTACAATGTTAGTATTTGGTTTATTAAACAAAACTATAAAAAATGTAAATGTACTCAAAAGGTAACTGTACTCAAGTACTTTTTTGATTGAGTACTCATTTACTCTTACTTGAGTAGTTTTCTTAGGTGGTAACTTTACTCCTACTTGAGTAAAATGTTACCGTAGTAGTTGTACTCTTACTCGAGTCAGTTAAGAACTCATGTTTATTTACAATGACAGCCTACATTGTTCTGGGTCAGCCATAGTAGTACAGTGCACCTGCAGCAAATTAGGGTTAAGTGCCTTGCTCAAGGGCACATCGACAGGTTTTTCACCTTTTCGGCTCCGGTATTCGAAACAGCGACCTTTCGGTTACTGGCCCAACGCACTAACCACTAGGCTACCTGCCGCCCTTCTCGGCATCCAGTATGAAGGAAGTTAGAGGTAGTTTCGCTAACCAATGCTAGCTAGCATTAGCGTAATGACTAGAAGTATACTGGAACAGCTAGCATGCCAATGCTAGTTAGCAAAGGCTCAAGAAACAACCTCTAACTTATTTTATTCTGGACACAGAGACATACAAATGGCATCCACTTGGTCAGCTGACTCTGGGCAAGTAGAAAAGGGCCAACATCTTGCACTGTCCCTTTAAAGATCTCTGGTTGGAGGAGGTCTGAGACGCTCTCCTATTAAGATGATCTTCTATTCAAAACAATCCATTCTCTGCCTTGAATCACTACATGTCATTCTTGTCTAGAATGGAAACCCAGGCGGCCACTGCACTGCACCACAACAAGACAGAACATGGTGCACCTCAGGATTGCTCAACCTTTTCTCAACCTCAAGCATAATTTCTGATTGGACACAGTAAGGCAGGAATGCTGCTGAATACCATTCTTTGTTTGGTCCAGTCATTCTCTGGTCTCTGTGAGGTTTCCTACCCCCTTGGTCTGACTTTGCCTGACCTTGTAACCTGGTTACCAATGTGTTTGTGTTTCTGTTTGCAACCATAGCAACATCATTTTAAATCAGAAGTCGTTGTTAATTGACCTGCCCAGTTAAATATTGCACATAGGTTGAAATAAACACAGTTTGACATTGTCACGCCATAGCAAACACAGATGTGGACCAGTGGATGCTCTTCTTTACCCATCTGCCTCCATAAGGCTACACATGCACGCAGGCACACGCACACAGAGTGCTGGACATCTGGTGTGCGTGATAAGCAGGGAACAGTAGTAAAGGGTCAGAGATCTACATGACAAGAAGAGTGATGATTAAAAAAACATTATCTAGTTGAACTCTGATGACAGGGAACTGCAGACATCAAAAGTCTACTTAGAGGTAAAGCTCCCTTCATGTAGGCTATACAGTACATTAAAATAAAACATAATCTATTTTCGTGCTGCTGGTTACTATAGCAGCAAAGATATTCAACAGATAAGGAGTGGGCAGATGGCATCAAACGCATCAAAGACAATATTATAGAGGTGCGAGTCATGTCAGTCATCCCTCCCATACACTGTAGATGTAGTTTGCTGTTTCTCTGTGAGACTCTTTCCGGGGGGTGTGTTTTAAGAAATAAGAGGTATCTTAGCTGAATGTATGTGTGTGGTGTCATTTTAAAAAGGTGTGTGTCTTCTCAGAGCTGCAAAGAAGTGTGTGTGTCATCGCTGCGTAGCATTACAATGAACTGTCTTTGTGCTGAAGAAAGACAGACAAACCATCACACACAGATGCACACATACACGCAAGGATGAACGTATGCACGCAAGAACACACACACACACACGGAATCCCACTGAAAACAACAGTGACAATATATAAGTGTAACCATGGCAACTCGGCTCTGGCTGAAACCATAGGGAACATAGGGCTTTTCCTTCATGAGGGAAAACAGGTTGGTTTCACCTCCGTCTCTAACAGGCTACACACACGCACGCACACACACACACACTCCTGAAGCTAACGTCATGCACAGTATAATGACAATAACAAATAGTATGCTGAAGTTCAACAGCGCTGCACCTTGGTCATTCATTTCACACATCCGTGACATATAGCTAGACCCTGTCTCACTATTCACAAGTAAAGGGATGCTTAGAGGAGCTACTTAAATGGTCTATGTGTCTATACTGTATATCGATATGTGTTATAAAGAGGTAATGTTCAGGTTTGACATCTCTGTGGCCGTGGTTCTGATTCCTCTTAGTGGGCGCAATTGGGATTTGGGCTGTGTTGGTCTGAGCACAGCAGCACACCATACCTGCCAGCTTTAAAGAGGTGATTTGATATGGGGCTCAGCAAGCTAATCTGGAAAAGATTTCCATATAATGCTACCGATGCCACATTCTCAGGGTGACCCTTCCTAATTGGAAATGTATTACTGCCAAAAACACGCACGCACACACACATTCACACACACCACGTACACGCATTGTAGCTCTATACTGAATGTGTATTGTGTTTGCAGCCCAAATTCCCCGTAATCTTCCAACCCAAACCCACATAAAAAAAATTATACATATTTAACCTTTATTTAACTAGGCAAGTCAGTTAAGAACAAATTCTTATTTACAATGATGGCCTACCCCGCCCAAACCTGGACGACGCTGGGCCAATTGTGAGCCACCCTATGGGACTCCCAATCACGGCCGGACGTGATACACTCTGAATGAGTGGTCCACCTACTGAATAGAAGGATAATTGGACTAGTCATTTCTCATACCAGACAAAAATGTCAGGTTGTAGATTGAGACTACTGCCTCTCTTTTCTGACAGTAATGTCTGTCTGTGTGGATTTAATGAAGTATAAATGTGGTGTGACATGTCTTAGTCACAGTGGTGGAATCCTATTTGATGCGTGTGTTCCTGTGTGTCTCCTCTGTGGATGAAATGGAACGGTCCTCTTTACTGACAGTCCAATAGTCTAGCTGTTAGTGTGTATGTTTTAGCAGACATCCAGTAGATATACATTCTCTCTTTCTTTTTCTATTTCTTTCTTTCTCTCTCTCTCTCTCTCTCTCTCTCTCTCTCTCTCTCTCTCTCTCTCTCTCTCTCTCTTTCTGTCTCTCTCTCTCCTTCTATCTCCATATTTGGTCTATATCATGAGGTAATTCAAGAGATAACAGGTTTAATCTAACAGTTAATTCAAGATAGTGCCTGGCAAAACAGGATTTAGCTGTGTTCAGCAGAGTAGAGAGGAATGTTCTGTAGGTCAGCACGCTGTCCTTTAGCTGCCTCAGGGTTAAAGAACCAGGAACTGTAAATACTGGAACCTGTTAACGCATATGGAGATACTTGCTTCGGCTGGGTTTCATTCCAAAACATTGTCCCCTTTCCTATGGCCTCATTCACTCCCCTATTCAGTTAGCAAAATTCAGACAAAGGACCCTTGGGCAATGAATCTAATAAAATGAACTTCAATCAACTATACACAGGTTGATTGTATTTCATTGCAAAAAGGTTAACTCACCTTCACAAGTCTGATTGCTCTGGATAGGTGGAAGAAATATGGCAGAATTAAATGGTTGGAACAGTTGCGTATTTGAAAGCCACTCCATCTGTTGTGCTGTTGTGTCAACAAACAGAGTAGAGTGGTGCAATCGGGTGTTGCCGAAAGACAATTTGGGATTTATATTCTAGTGGTGAGTCTTTTCTTTTTTGTCAATAACCCAGTGAACGGATGAAGGGATGTCCAGAGAACCACTGTTAATTCACCCAGCTGGTTATACAAGAGTTGGACTGTTGCCACGTTATGCAACTCTAGGATGGGTGAACGAACAGAGCAGGGTTAACCAGGGCCTGCAACACCCCTCTGTGTGAAGCTGCTGCACAGGAGTTATGAGTTTACGAGTGTGTGTGTGTGTGTGTGTGTGTGTGTGTATATGTGTGTGTGTGTGTGTGTGCGTGTGTGCGTGTGTGTGTGTGATGTTCTATGTGAAGGCGTATCCGGAGGGATCAAACCTAAACCACAGGATATTTCTGACTTTGGGGGCAGGGAGGGAGAGAGGGGAAAAAAAGGGTTAGTCTGGGGCTGCTGTGGAAAGGAAGGGAGAGAGCTAGTGAGGGAACAAGTAAAAGAGAGATGAACGAGAAAGGCAAAGAGAAAGGGGAGGAAGTGGGAGGAAGGGGGAGAGGGAAGAGAGAAAAGGGAGAAAGCGATACGAAGAGGGTAAGTTTGAGGTTGATGTGGAGAATTGAAAAGAGATAGAGAGGTAAAGAAAGGGTGAGTCTAAAGGGAAGGAGAGAGAGATGTAGAGAGATAGAGGGAGGAGGAGGTTGAGTTGAGAGAGAAAGAGTCTATGTAGAGCAGCTGGCCAGCCTCCAGAACTCTGGTCTCTAACCAACCATGAAATTCCTGCTGCCGCCATGAACGCCAGGAGGAAGCCTCACGCCCCGCAATGGGGGAGGGTGTGTGTGTGTGTGTGTGTGTGTGTGTGTGTGTGTGTGTGTGTGTGTGTGTGTGTGTGTGTGTGTGTGTGTGTGTGTGTGTGTGTGTGTGTGTGTGTGTGTGTGTGTGTGTGTGTGTGTGTGTGTGTGTGTGTGTGTGTGTGTGTGTGTGTGTTTGACCATAGAGGCCCAAGCGGAGGAGGCTGGGAGACAGACAAAAGATGCAATCTACGGAAGAGAGGGAGAAGACGCGAGGGCGGAAGGAAGTAAGGAAGGAAGGAAGGAAGGGGGAGGAATGGGTGGATGTAGGTATAGGCAGGGAGAAGTAGTTGTGAAGTTTCAACTCTCTAGGAATGTGCTGATGGTTGTGTCCCACTCAGATAGTAGAAATGCATGCTGGGAAAGAATGAGGAGGTGACACCACCTGCTGCTGTGTTTATACTACACCAGGAAACACTTGCTATCTGTCAACAACTTTGAGAGGACTTCATGAGAAAAAGGAACATGATGGACCCAAGTGCCAATTTGTTATTGTTTCCCTAGTCCCTACCTCTAGGCACCTGAATAGAACTTAAATAATTGGATAGTCCTTCAATCATTTTGACATTTCATTGGCAGTTACCTTTAAAAATATATATAGAAAGAAGTTGACATAATCCACCTATTCATATCATCAATTACAATGTCCATGTATTTCTGTCATAACATAATGTCATAACCACACAAAATATATCCTCTGACCTCCCACACATTCTCAATGGTTAAGGTGGTTGGTATTTCATGCACTGACAAAGGTGCTATTTCTGAGCAGCACATACACTTGGTGTCTGTCTCTCCTGAGGTGCTAAGAGCTGTATACAGTTACACTATAGAGCCACACAAGGACAGCTCAAGGGGAGACAAAGGGAGGAGAGCACTGTTGAACAGAGCCAGTGACTCGGAGGCCATTCTGAAAGTAAATTCACCATTGAATGCCATTCTATCTTTTCATCAATGAAATGAAAGTTATTTCCTGACACAGTCGAGAAAAACATCACTTTTCCGAAGGCTATAAAAACGATTTAAAGAGGGATGGATAGATATTGTGCTCCTAGCTTTATCAGTGTGTTCTTTATCAGTGTGTTATTTATCAGTGTGTTCTTTATCAGTGTGTTCTTTATCAGTGTGTGGTTGTTTGTCACAAAGACTCAGGGGAATGAAAGGCCAGATCTGGAATAACCCTGACTGTTTGTCTATTCATATTTATTAATGTTCCCCCTCTCCAAACCAACTTTATCTGCACTCATAGCTAGAACTAAATAGAAGTTGCAGTATATTGCAAAATGTCATTGATTGCTGTATGTCAATTGCTCCCGACGAAAAGAGAAGAAGAAAAATATAAGAAACCAACCTCTGAATCGTTGGGTTTATACATCCTGATTGTAGGCCTACTTAGTGAGCCGCAGCTACATTCTGGACAGCAAAAGAGGCTGGAGGGAGGAGCTATAGGATGACGGGCTCATTGTAATAGCTGGAATGCAATCAATGGAACAGAGATGTGTTTGATACAGTTCCATTGATTCCATTCCAGCCTTTACAATAAGCCTGTCCTCCTATAGCTCCTCCCATCAGCCTCCACTGCTGGACAGCCTGACTGTGGTTTGGAACACAGCCACTAAAGAAAGAATGGGAAATGGGAAGGAGTGAGAGTGAGACGGTAAGAGGAGCTACCAGTGACAGGTCTGGACGGCGTGTGTGTGTGTGTCTGTACGTGCGTACATGTGTCCATGTATGTGTGTGCGTATGTGTGTGACAGATCTGGAATGGTATCCTGGCAGTGTTGAGGCGTATCAGGGAGTCAGGGCCTTAACCTTGACAGAGTGACATAAACACAGTGTATTGTCAGTGACTCTCCTGGCTCCAGTTCCATGGCTTATATACTGTAATCATGGGTAGAGATTCATTGACAAAAACAACTATAAGCCTCCCCCACATCTCCACAAGCTAAACAAGGAGGGAATATCTCAAGGACAGGACAGGGGTGCTTGAATGAAGAACAACAACAGTGGATACAGCATTTATAAGTCCACCATGTTTCCGCATTTAAAGTGTTACACAGAAATATTTGCGCAGAATTACTGCAGGCAATTAAAGAATCTTTATTAATATGCTATTTCTCAATGAAACAGAGAGAGAGAGAGAGAGAGAGAGATAGAGAGAGAGAGAGAGAGAGAGAGAGAGAGAGAGAGAGAGAGAGAGAGAGAGAGAGAGAGAGAGAGAGAGAGAGAGAGGTCAGTAGCAGCAGCTCCATGTAAAGTTCTGGTCTTTACATGGAGCCTTTTAGTTCATCATCTGCTTGGATTATGACTCGTAGGCTACCAGGCAATTATGGAGAGGTCTTACGAGGACACAATCTCACCCCCCACCAAATCCAAATCAAAGTGTTTGCATGACCCCAGCTGACAAACCCTGCCTGGATTCAGTGTTTATGAGAATGTCCTCTAAAAACCCCAACAGAAAATATGTATTTTCAAGGTTTGAGGGTTTGGTTTCTCTCACACAGTGGATGTTTTGTCCTGTTTGTGTACCACTTGACGTCAGTTGTGATATTTTTGTTGCATGGAAGACTTTTGCCCTGTGAGAAAACATGGCCGAATGCGGGGGGGGGTAATTTGAGATGCAGCCGGTGTGTGTGTGTGTGTGTGTGTGTGCATGCTTGCTTGCGTCTGAGTGTGTGTGTGTGTGTGTGTGTGCGTCCCGGCACAGCAGACAGGCAGACGTGGTGGCTAGCCTCCAGGCCAGAGCTGAAAACCACAGCATCCTGTCCTCAGTAGTGCACTAGCATGATGACTCACCGCCACCGGAAGAGGCCGAATGCTTGCAGAAGTCATTATGGGAAATGTAAGGTATATGGATTTCCTCTGTCAATAGAAACCACTGGCAACTGCACAGGCCCCTAGTGATTCCCCTTAAAGTAGCTTAGCTTACAGCCTTGGAATGGCAGGCTACATTCTGGAAAACGTGGGGCTGATTTGTGTGGTGGATGGGGTTCAAGTGGAATCAACTATAAAGGCTTCTGTTTTATTGCTCCTCTCAGTCAAAATGTCTAACTTTGACGAGAAATTCATAAATGTAAATACCAGGGATCTCCAATTTCAAGTCCTGGGTGTGCAGGCTTTTGTTCCAGCCCAGCACTAACACCTATGATTGAAAGAATAAAGATCCATACTGAAGAAGACTATAACTACAGTGTTTGCACCTATAGTCTCTGCAGAGGCAAGGCTAGGGCTTCAGGTCTGATGGCACAATATTGAAATATAATTAAATGGCACCACCATGTGGATACTGAATTAAAAAAGGAAATGTAATTCACTAAACTCTGAATTCAAGGCTAGCAATGCAATAGACATGTTTCTCAAAATGTTTTTGTTTTTCTTCTGCATAATGACGAATGAAGTGTCCTACATTTGAAAATATATTGAGACAACCTGATCTGTATTATAGCCTAATAATTATTTATGTCATTTTGATGTCTGTTAATTTATATACGTTTTTCAATTATCCTAAGAACTGATCCAGGGTCACTGCTGAAAATGTTATACAGGTACTAAGAACTGATCCCACATCAGCTGAACCGTAACCAATCTATCCAATATGGCCGCGGTTAAAAGGAGTCGAGGTGGGTGGACTGAGGTAGGGCAGGGACGGGTCGTTGATGATGGATTTGTAAAGGGCTGCCATTTTACCGAGTTTGGAAAAACAACCATCAATCGTTTTTCTGTCTTTGACTAGTTAGATTGTTGGCGTTGCTTTTGTCTAGCTAGCTTAGATTGCTGCTTACTCGCGTGTCTGCTAGAAAATTAACTAGCTAGGTACAAGTATGTGACATTTCCCTGCGTACACTGTTTCGACGGCTAGCCAGTGAAAACAAAAAGCAGTCAAACGCTTTTTCCAACCGTCTAGCTAGCTAACCAGCCACCTAACTATGTGGTTAGCTAGCTAGATAAGCATAGGCCTAAACCATTATAGCTTGCTAGCTATAAGTAACATGGTCACACTTACTGAGAAGTTATATGGTGGTCACTATAAAAAAAAAACTAGTTCACTTTAGTCAGAAATTGATTGCTATTACTTTGCATGACTATTGATCTGTTTTTGTAACATTTGTCTATCAACAGAATGCAGTGGTTTTAAGTACTTAAGTAAAAATACTTTAAAGTACTACTTTAGTAGTTTCTGTACGTTACTTTACTATTTATATTTTCGACAACTTTTACTTCACTACATTCCTAAAGAAAATAATACACTTTTTGCTTCAATATTTTTCCCTGAGACCAAAAAGTACTAGTTGTATTTTGAATGCTTAAAAGGACTGGAAAATGGTCCAGAGAAAATCCCTGGTCATCCCTACTGCCTCTGATCTGGCGGACTCACTACACACACACGCTTCTTTGTAAATTATGTCTGAGTGTTGGAGTGTGCCCCTGGCTATCCGTACATTTGCTTAATATGAGCAATTTGAAATGATTTATACTTTTTTACTTTTGATACTTAAATATATTTTCACAATTACATGTAATTTGATTTGTCACATGCGCCGAATACAACAGGTTTAGACCTTACAGTGCTTACTTACAAGCCCTTAACCAACAATGCCGTTTTAAGAAATATGTTTTAAGAAAGTATTTACTAAAATACACTCAAGTAAAAAATACCCTTAAATATACTGAAGTATATTTAAAACCTAATACTTTTAGACTTTTACTCAAGTAGTATTTTAATGCATGACTTTTACTTTAGTCATTTTCTACTAGGGTATCTTTACTTTTACTCAAGTATGAAAATTGGGTACTTTTTCCACCACTGACAGTATGAAACATGAGTGACCAAGTGGTCCAGCTCTCCTCAGCCTCCCACTATGAGGACATGCTTCAGTCAATGCACCAGCTGAGACTGCACAGCCACTTGTGTGATGTCACAGTCCAGGTGGCCTTCCATGGTGAGCTGGAGGAGTTTGAGGCTCACTAAGTGGTACTAGCTGCCTCCAGCGGCTACTTCATGAACATCATACTGGCACCGGACCCACCCAAGAAACTATTCCTGGGGAACGGTCGAAACACTGATTTCACCAGTTTCTTGGAATATGTATACACTGGCAAACTGGAGGTGGATAAAGACTTTGCTAAAGACAAGATTGGTGTGATCCGTGAAGTGGCGACACTGTTGGAGTGTAAGAGCCTTATCGAGACTTGCTGCTCGGTTCTTGATGAAGGCCGCATGGGTCTGAATCATCCATGTCACAAGACATGGAGGCTGATTTGGATGATGTAGAAGAGAAGGAGGGGTTGCTGGAGGTCGAGTAAAAAAAGTTCCCAAAAGAGCCTCCACCAAGAGGCTGACCGCTCCAACAAGACCAGAGGGGAGGGAGAGGACGCAGACGGAGGATCTGCCTGACAACACTCAGACCAAGACAACCAGTCAGGAGGAGAACACTGAGAATACACAGGTAGGTGCTATAGTGACATGCTTTGAGGTGTGTAAAGCATTTTCAACATCTAGAAAAAATCTGTTTATCTGTTGTATAAATCCAATTTATTGTGATGATTATTGTTACACAGAAAAAGGCAGGAGAGGCCCTTCCAGAGCTGCTGCCTGAAAAAGAGGGGGCGGGGCTGGAGTCAACGGACATTGATGATGAGGAAGGAGATATACCCGAGGATTATTCTGATGACTCCCTCATCTTCTCCAGCAAGAGATGGGTGAGGAGGGTGCCTCCAACAGACCATCCAGACATGCTGACACCCAATATGAGTGTGACAAGTGTAGTTACACATTCGTTGGATGGATTGGTAGGTTTGCAAATTAGGGGAGCCCAATGTACTGTACAATGTAAAGTGCTTTGAGCACTTTTAAAGTGATAGAAAACCTAAAATCTCAACTATTTTCATTGTTGTTCTGATCACATCTCTAATAACTACACTCCTCCATTGTTACCATGAACACCAGGACGGCCACGATGTGCAGGGGGAGGTGACGTACCGTTGTGACCTGAAGATCCATCAGACACATCCACAGTCAAGAGAGACCGTTCCACTGCGACGTCGGCACCAAGACGTTCAAACGCAGAAAGGACGTGACACGCCACCGGTCTCAGTCGGGAGATTTGGCACTTTTATGTAGGATTCTCTCAATTGACGCCCCGTTCCCCTTGTAGTCCACTTCATTTGACCAGAGCTGTAGTTGGCTAACCCATGTGGCTCTGGTCAAATGAAGTGCACTACAGTATATGAAAATGGTATTTCCTCTTCAATTTCTATTTGCTGCAAGACTAATAATTTATTGAGACAATAAATATCTACTCTTCTCTACCGCTAGGTACATGAGGGAGGCGGTGAGCCGCATACCTGTTTTGTGTGTAACAAAGGCGCTGAGTTCTAAGACAGCGTTGACGCTACACGAGAGAACACACGCAGGAGACAAGCCCTACTCCTGCACTGACTGTGAAGCCAAGTTCTCCCAGAGCTCAGCCCTCAAGACACCGCAGGACTCACACAGGAGAGAAGCCTTTCGCCTGTAACCAGTGTGATGCAAGGTTCAGCCAGAACCACATGTTGTCCTATCACAAGAGGGCCTACACAGGTAAGACATTCACCTCTTACACGGAGACACTGTACTCTACAAAGCTGTTAGGTTAGGCTTTTGATACCATTTCTGTGTCCATTTCAGTGTCAGCATCTGTGAACCGTATCTATACAAACCAGACATAAGATATCTGTTGTTTTGTGTTCTAGGAGAGAAGCGTTTTATGTGTGAGAGCTGTGGGAAAAGCTTTGCCTCTAAAGAATAGACCAAAGAAACTCCCTCTACCAGCATATGAAGATACATGCGTAGAATGTTAGGGTAAGTAATCACAAGTCACACTGCTACTACCATTAGTAGATGGGTACTTTCCATTCATAGTCAATTAATACTGCTGACCCTTGACCCGTCTGACCTCTGTATGTTTTGTCTCAGGTGAGCGTCCGCACCACTTTACAGAAGCAGTTCACCCAGCTGAATAGAAGCACCAGAGGATTCATAGAGGGAAGAAGCCTTACATGTGTAGCCTCTGCAACTGTACATTCACAGACAAGTCCACTGTACACAGACACACCAAGGTATGTTACTACACTAGTCCACTGTACAGAGACACCAAGGTACGTTACTACACTAGTCCACTGTATGCAGACACACCATGGTATGTTACTACAGTGGACCACTGTACACAGACACCAAGGTACGTTACTCCACTAGTCCATTGTACACATACACCAAGGTACGTTACTACACTGGTCCACTGTACACAGACAAGGTACGTTACTACACTGCTGCTACCACACCTTCTAGTTTTCATACTAACATAATAAGTAGAATTATTATAAGTGTATTAAATTATTTTGGAGACATTAATCTGTGCTACAAAAGCCTGAAGACCCAGATGCCCTGGTAGGAAGGTAGAGAATGTAGTGGTTGGAGAGGTGGAGCTGGAGGTAGGCTGATGGGGAAGAGACAGATTTAATATACGTTTTTAAGCCCTGAGACAATTGAGACATGGATTGTGTATGTGTGCTTTTCAGAGGATGAATGGGCAAGACAAAACATTTAAGTGCCCTTGAAAGGGGTATGATAGGTAGTAGGTGCCAGGCATACCAATTTTTGTCAAGAACTGCAACGCTGCTGGGTTTTTAACGCTCAACAGTTTCCCGTTTGTATCAAGAATGGTCCAGCACCCAAAGGACATCCAATTAACTTGACAAAACTGTGGGAAACATTGGAGTCAACATGGGCCAGCATTCCTGTGGAATTATTTCGACATCTTGTAGAGCCCATGCCTGACAAATTGAGGCTGCAAAAGGGGGGGGGGGGGGGGGGGGTATGGTTCAACTCAATATTAGGAAGGTGTCCTTAATGTTTTGTACACAGTGTATATCATCAAATTATTGGGTCTGAATTCATAGTTTGTCTGCCCTCAACCCTGTTGACGAAGGGTTTTGGGGTTGTCTTTTTGAAACTAAGGCCCGGATTCAATCTGATCATGGGTTATAGGCATTGCAGATTTTAAAGGCAATGTTCCCACGTTTGCGGAGATCCCATTCACGGTAAACGCTACATATGTTGGCTCAATTGGATATTGCATTTAAAAGCCTCAATGCCTATAGCTCGCGATCTCACTGAATCCCGGCCTAAGTAAGCTTCATTCAAGGTTTCCAGCATGCATTTGTTTGGTTTACATTTGCGCCAAACATTGATCACCTCATCAAATTAATATACATATCATATTCAAACTGTGTGGATTGTAGGTCTTCAGATGGGTTTTCCTTTGTGTTTGACAAACCACAATATACTGAGACTTAACAGAGAATATGATAATGTCTTTATTTCTGTTCATTCTCAGACATAGACCAAATTAAAAGAATTGAGCACTATTCCATCTGAAGGAAGCTTGATATGCAGGCTGACTGCCCCCCAACGTCGTGGGGGGGGGGCTCAGTAAAAACCTTGGCGCAGTTCATCACTACTAGGAAATGTCGCACAATGCTATAAACTACACATACAATGACATGCAGCTCTGCTAGTGGCCAGCAGAAGGGTGCACTAGTATACACCAACATGGTTTCAACTTCACATCAACTTGAGTTACACTTAAATAACAGGTTTGCGTTTAGAAGTGACACTGCACTGACAAGAGGGCAAGGGATTTTCTTTGCTCTGCATTAAAAAATATTAATTTTTTTACAAGCAGAATTAGGAAGTCACCTCACATTGGCAGATTAAACCAAAACATTTGTAAAGATGATATTTGTAGTGAACGCACTCATAAGAGTAAGAAAGATATGGAAAAAAATGAAGCCAACTTTGGATACTGCATTTCCAATATGCTTTCACGTCATGTCTTGATTGTCTAACTTCAATGTGTATCAATTGTCCTTGTCAAGAATGAGAAGACATTTTTCTGGGTGTGTTGGATATGAAACAATTCATTATCACTTTGGTTTACAAGAACCATTTATGATATTGAACTAATGGACATTTCCTTTCTAAATCCCTTTTAAGACATTTTCCAGTTGGAAGCCAAGGAAAGAATGAATGGAAATAAACTTACAAAATTCATGAATCAAAAACAAAAATGCTCACAAAAATCATATAAGTAATCTTTAAATATGTAAATTCTAATTTCTAGATAATTCCCATCTGCTGAACCTATAGAATAATTAATTACAACTGTACAAATCATGCGGTGTTTATGTTCTCAATAGTAACACTAGTGATTATGCCTTAGTAGAACTCCTCTCTGCCCTTCTGAGGTTAAACTAAACAGGAAATGTACAGCATCTATCCTCCATTAAGAGTCATGACTGTAGATCCACATCCTAACTAGGGTTTTAATACAAGAGCAACTGATATAACTTCATATAATAGAATTCAACATTATAACATTCGGAATGAACAGGTAAAACCGTACTCTTCTACAGCTTCTCTATAGGCCTGCACATTGCAGCTTAAGTTAACTTGTAACTAACTCACACTGTAAATATAAGAACCTGGACAGTCATTGGACAAAAACAATGTGGGATGAGAGAGTAAGGGAAGGGTGTAGTGGAGAGGGGGTGGCATGCCATGTGTGCCCCTGTGGTGATATGTTCCCCTGGTGTAGTCTCACTTCAGGTCCCCTTCGTCCCCCTGGATGGTCTTCTTGATGCGCAGCAGCATGGTGGTCTGCCATTGGTCCAGACGAGAGATGGAGTCAAACTCTTTAATCTGAGGAGGGCGGGAATAAGAAGAATGTCTAAGAATCTGTTCAAATACTAAAGAAATCTATCACCCCCCCCCCCCCCCGACTAAAGAATGACTGATCTTGCATGACTGTAATCGTGAAAGACATGTACAGGAGACCTGGCTTTCACCAATTCAATTATAAGTAACGTCAAAGCAGCTAGCCTTGTGAATCAATCCAAAATAAAAATAAAAAACATACTGCTTCTGTGAAAGCGTCGCAGTTCTGTTCCTCATGAGCATCCAGGAGTTTCTGTAAAACAGTTACTTAAGGTTGTCAGGTGGCTTCTGCAAAATGGCCGCCGTGCATCAGAGGTAGGTGTTACACATTAGTAGTGGATGACATCCGTCATACTATGCAAGTGCGTTGCGATCTAGTGAACACACACACACATTATTATACTGTAACTTCAATCCATTAACCTGACCAACACCATAAAGCTGGGCTCCTCAACTGGAAGTTTTCTGAGCAAAAAAAACAAAATGTTTAAATATTTTATTGTTGGACATAACTGTCAAAACACCAGCAAATCGGAAATCTGTTTCTAAGTATTCCCACACATAGAGACACATGTGATCGTATACTAATGTAAGCAATGTTTGAAATTATGTTTTAGTCAAATAGTATATCTGGCCCCGACCATCAGTTTAAGAAAAATATCTCCCCGCAGATGAATTTAGTTGATCCCTGACATGAAGAAATACAATTTACAAATAGAAGGCTTTCGATAGTCACTGGCCTACCTTCAACAGTTTACACTCTCTTGAGTCCGAAAAAGCTGGGAACATCTCCTCGTACTTCTCCACAGCAAGCTGCAGAAATGAATGACAGGTCAGATTACTGCTTCATTTATATTTCTGATTAAATTAAGCAGTGAAGGACTGAACCCTCTGGTCTTGTAGACATGATGCTGCTAAGTGCTAACTGACCTTAGCGTTGAGTTCATCCACGATGAAGTGACATAGAGAGGCTTTGAAAAAGTACTCTTTGGCGCTGTATTTCAGCAGGGGGTTATCCATGGTGCTCGATCCTACCTAGAGAGAGACACACACACACACACACACATTGTTGATTCACTGTGTTCATGCAATTTAAATTGGGAAACCACTAATATACAAATCAGTTTCTGTTCAGACGCACACACAAGCCAGCATGCAGAGGTGGGACACACCTGTTCGTAGATCTCGATTGCCTTGGCGTACTGTTCCAACTGAGCGGCGTAGGCCCCCACCTTCAGCAGACACTTGTTGGCAGAACTGTTGGACTCCTCTCCTTTGTAGTAGTCTGCTGCCTGCTCATAGTGGGCGATGGCCTAGGGCAGGACCAGGGAGAATGAGAAACCACAACAGTGAGTAAAGGTCCAGAAAGTGCAAAGGAATTAAATTTTCTTTCTAATGTACATATACAGCGGGTGAAATAAGTATTGAACACGTCACCATTTTTCTCAGTAAATATATTTCCAAAGGTGCTATTGACATCTGGTTCACCAGATGTTGGTAACAACCCAAGTAATCCATACATACAAAGAAACCAAAACAAATAAGTTCATAAATTAAGTTGTGTAATAATGTGAAATGACACAGGTAAAAAGTATTGAACACATGAAGAAAGGGAGGTTCAAAAAGGCATGGAAAGCCAAGACAACAGCTGAAAACTATCAGTAATTAAAAAGCAATCCAGCCCCGTCAGTGCAAATTAATATCAGCTGGTTCAGTCCCAACTGATGGCCTACAAAAAGGTCTCATTGCCAAGGTGTCACACAAGACACATCTCATGATGGGTAAAAGCAAAGAGCTGTCTCAAGACATTTGCAACCTAATTGTTGCAAAACATAATGATGGCATTGGTTATAGGCACAAACTGTATTAATTTACTGCTTAATTTAATTGTATTTTACTCTTGCTGTACACAGACAAACACACCTTTCTAGTCCATATACTACGACACAACATTAACACGTACCTTCTCTATATCCACCAGTTCTGACTCGTAGATCTCTGCGATGGTGATGTGGTGTTTGGCTGCGATGGTGAACCTTCCCTGGACGAGCAAAACACAGGACAGGAATCAAAACTGGGGCCGGGAGTTATACCTTCCTAAATGTGGCCAGACCATGAAATACTCTGGGTCCTGATCGTTACTTAAGTGGCTTTAGACAGAGAAGAGAAATCATTACTAACTGACGTTACGGAGAAGAGCCACTCCAGTCATAAATACAGCTGTAAGTATACAGACAGAAAGCCAAGTCCTTTAACGTAACCTGCATCACAATACAAATGCTGCAATTGAAATGGCCTTTGTCAGACATTTGAGTGTCCACTTAGTACTGACAATACATCACCCTCTTGAGGGGGCTAGACAACACTATAGGCATGGCGCTAGAGAGAGAATAGCATTGGAAATACAGAGGAGAACCGGCATTATCAGAACTACGGCTCAAAGGATCGATCCTGACAAGGAAAATTCATCTGTGATGACATGACAATGCATTGTATGGTTCTGGCCAAGGATGCCCTCGTCTAAGCGTCTGTCTTACCATGTCTGTGTATATATCAACGGCTGCGTTTAAGCACTTGATAGCCTCTATTGGCAGCATTAAAGGAAGAGGGGAGAGTTAGACTGGCAGAGACAGTATTGGATAGAGTAGGTTAGATACATATTACAGCAGTCAAAATGTTCACATCCAAAAGGAGTGTTCTGAAAACTGGAAAGAAGTGAATGCATTTGCGTTACGATTATTTTGTCACCTCTGAGCATTCATTTCCCTTTCTTAGTTCAGGTCAGAGTATGTGCGAGGAGCAGAGCGTGCCCAACATGACTGGAGCGGCGGAGAGAGATTGCCAAAGGCTGGAGAGGCGGCCTTCTCGCCCGTTCCAAATTCGCTCCAATAGCTCTCACTTCACGAGCTCAGGGCATGCCCGTCCCAGCATGCATTTGTAGTCTTCTTGTGTGCTGCTATAGCCCCTTGCTTTAGCTACTGTCATGGAGTTCGCTAAATATTTTCATAAAGAAACTGACACAGGTGCAAAATCAAGGTGACTTGATTAGATGAGGACCAAAAGCAAGAGAGGAAGTTCGGTGATGTAGTGTCCACAACTAAATCATTGTGGAATCTGAAAAGACACGTATCCCGAAAGCATGATGGTGTACATACTACGTGCACATGCTAACAGAAAGGAGCGAGGTGGGTGGATGTAGTATTTATAAACAAAAATATCGGATCTCTTAAAAAAGTTTCCTTCATTGATGTTATATTATCTATACAATTGATTGGGTTATTTTGCTGAAAGACTTTTAGGCCTACCTATAGAAAGAAAAAAATGCTCTGCATCTCTGCCCAGTCTGGCAAGAGTGGCCAAAAGGTTGTTTAACATCCCCAGTGGCTCTGCGAGTGTGGAGAGGATATTCTCTGTTGCTGGCCTGCTCTCCAGGCACCATCACATGAGCTTGAAGCCACAGACTCTGGCCAAACTGATGTTCCTAAAAATGAATTCAAAACGCACTGCGATGGGGATTTTTTATTTATTTAATTCTAAGTATGTCACAGCCTTCATGCGCAATTTATAGACTATAATGATTTAATACAACAAAATGCTGTTTGTTTAGATAGATAGATAGATAGATATACTTTATTGATCCCCGAGGGGAAATTTCTTTGTCAAGCAGCTATGAAAAAAACAGGGCAGGTGCAAAATGCCAGAACGAAAATACACAAAAGACAGATACATGATATATAGAGCGGCAGTATGAAAAAGTATCAAAATACAAGAAGTCTGGAGTGCAAAAAAGCTATAAAAAGACATAGCATAGTATGGGTGGATGGCTGAATATGTACACTATACATTGGTGGATGGTGCATGGTTAACTATACTATACAGGTCGATGGCAGAGAAATACTTAAATGCTAAGCGCTTCATGTCCCCCGACTACCTACCAGCCTAGTGTGTCACGCTTGCAAATGCTTCACAATGTATTTCTTTGTAGGCTATAGCCTTGAAATAATATAGTGTAAATAATACATTTCTGTCTGGCTGCTGACCTATTTAGAGTGTTAATATGCTGTTTAATACGACATAAAGCCTATTTTAAATGATGAGCGCTTCTTACATTTCACCTTTTCATGTTTATTCAAATACTTTTAATTCAAATCATATGGTTTGGTTTCAATACTTCAAAACCAAATGGTAGGTCTAGGTAGTCACAAATGTATGGGTGTTGGTTCAATTGCGATTTGAATGAACGGAGTGAATTTGGAGTTCCAGTTTCTTTCCTGTGAGCGAAGAGCTGTTTTTAGCGGAGTGGTTGGAAAGGACTTCCGACCGCTCAACTCCGCTCACATACTTTGGTTTAGGTTATCATCTGAAAAATGTCATAAATCCTATATAATAATATTCATTGTATTGTACTCCAGGGTTAGTTCAAGGTTACATAACATTAAATCATATAATTCCTCCTTGCGGCTGGCTGTGTATTTAATCTAGCAAGGAGGATATATGCTAGGCTACAGTAGGCTATAATTCCATCACCACCACTGCTGGTGGGTGGGTGGCAGCCAGGGTTTATTAATAAATCCACTTCCAGTCAGACAGCATGGCAGACTAAGCTCAATAATAACCATGCCAGGGTTGGTACTCCAGCCCCACGGCTCTACGGTATTAATCACACCAAAGGTGGAGAGGAGGGAGCACTGGAGAGCTACTCAATTCTACTCCATTCAATTAAATAGATATTTATTGTATGCTACTCAAGTACAATTGGCTTGCAATAGTCAGAGTAATATAGCAGGGCTCTGACCTAACCCTGGGGCAGAATTTGATTAGCCAACGTCAGATACAAACAGACAACCTATACAGGGTGGCCTGATTTCTGACACACTACCAGAGAGACGGGGACTTATCGCGTGTCACTAAAAGATGACTGGAATTGTTCCTGTAGACTTGCTTCTCCGTAGAGCCCAGTCTGCTCCCGTTACAGTTCCAGAGCCTCAACTCCCACTGCTGCCTGTGGATCTACCTGACTGACACATACCATTGACTTCTATTGAAATTAACACCCAACATCAGATTCACTGGGGTTTTTTATGCTTTCATAAGGGACAGAAATTCAGAAAATTTGTTAAAGCAGGCAGTTTGGGGAGAATTACTTCAGTCTATTGACTGATTGTGTGGTGTATGTTAATCTCTGATAGACTTTCTTCTGCATGGACTGTATGTATTTTATCATGTTACCCAGCTTGCTGACCACAATTGATTGATTGATAGATAGGTTGTGCGTCTCACCGTTGGGGTCAGACTTTTTGAAGGCGTTTCCTGCGTCGATAAAGCTGGTGGCCGAGTCGTGTTTGTTCTGGAGCTGCATGTGGATCCGGGCCGCCTGGCAGAACGCATTACCAGCAGCTAGAGAGACAGAACCCCACACACACACATAACTGCAACATGAAGCAAATTCATTGGGCCTTGTTCCTCGAGGCCCTCCAAGAATAGTGCTGCACTATTAAACCGCAATGACTCTCTCCCGCCAGAGGGCAGCAGGCAGCATACACTGCCACGGTCTTTCATGTGTGTAGGCTACTGGAGATTAGACATCTAGCCCATCTATAGAGGCAACTGGAACATGGACAACAGTCTTCCAAACCTGACAGCGTTTAAATAACGTTTCAGTTTTAATTACAATCTTCGTCAAACATGCCCACACACCTCGGCTCTGACACAATATGCAATGACTAATGGGTGAATCCTATCAAGGTCAACCATGTTTCATCTGAAATAGAGCAGACAGAAGTGTACCGTTCCAGTTCTTGGCCATCTTGAACATGTTGGCTGCTCTGCAGTACATCTCACATGCCTCCTCCACTTTATGAGGTCCGCTGTACAGAGAAAAATACATAGGATTAACAGACCACGACACAATGTGGTCAGAAATATCTGAAAATGCAGTGCAGTGCTTTCATCAACCAAGCACTTTCTATTGACCAGGCCCTTATGCTGCTTAGAGAAGAAATCAGTCAGCTGACCATGTTGGACGGTGCTGATATAGATTTCTCTCTGCGATCTACTACCAGACCTGACTCCCTGGGAGTTTCATCCAGCTGTAGACGAATGATGCTCTGACCAGGATTACATCATTGGGTGCGTTCGACATTGCAGACGACTTTTAATCATCAAATCAACTTGCGTCATAAATAACTACTCTATATTAATTTGTAGATCCGTCAGCCAGTCTCAATTTAAACATGATACATCACGGTTTTGATGCTCTCGAACACAGCCATTGCCTTCATCATACAGGCACCCTGAGCATACAGTGGAGTAGACATGCTATGGTTCACTTCTTAGACTTAAAGCAACAGTGCACTCAGTCATTGTCACATCGCACACACTCTCTTTGGGCTGATAAAAACAGAAATCACCGTCCACACCACAGTTCACTGATACGATACCCAGTGTCACTGCCTACTCAAATCAATGTCCTCAATCTGACTGAATCCTGCCCAATCACTCACATAAATAGGACACACTGTACACGGCTGGTGATGAGCAACTCAGTCCAGTCCTTCTAACATCATGGACCCAACAACAGCACGGTTTCATAGAAACCAGAGTGTTTTTAAAGCCTTCATCAGCGTTCCTCTGTTGTGTGTAGATTCAAGATCAAGAAGTCTATGCCTACCCTATGTCAGGCTATGCCTACCCTATGTCAGGCTATGCCTACCCTATGTCAGGCTATGCCTACCCTATGTCTGTCCTTATTTTATGTCTGGTAAGCTGCAAGTTTGACAGCTGTTCCTGTTGATTAGATTTCTAGCTACATGGCCTAGTTGAGGTCAAAAACAGAGTGTTCAATTATATTCAGTCATTGATCGTACCAAATTAAACAGTCTCCTGACAATCCACACAGTAACGACACATTGTTGACGCCAAATGGATATACCTAAAACTGATACGATCCTCATATACAGCATGTTAATAGTTTTCCACTGATATAGTACAGTAGAAAGGCTGTGCCCTGAGGCCAGACGTATAGGGAGGCTTTTCTCTAATGAGGGAGAGTAAGATGTTTCAGATTTAGACCTCTCCCATTACATTGCTTTGAGAGCCATTTAATTTAATTAAGAAGACGATTGGATGTCTGCCAGGACAGTGTGTGTACACCAAATGTATCATTATGCAACAGTATTCTTCTGTTCACTAATAGTGTATGGTACAGACAGGTAACAATAGGCTTCTAAATAAGGGATCCTCCCAAGTCTGGCTGGCTAGATGCACCAAAGACTAACCTGACTGACCTGCAATGCAGTGGCCTTAGAATTGGCAGACACCTACTCCCAGGTCCTACTATTCTATTCGAATAATGGATTTATACATATGTCACACACAGGTCGCACATAGGATTACACATATACTGTAGATATACACACTCAGAATATGTAAAAAAGAAGAAGACCGAATTGGTGTCCTGTATAAAATCACCATATATCTTGTGAGTAGGCGTTAAAAAAAATACAACTAGAACTATTAAAATGTATACATGCAGAGTAATAGCCTGCCATTTGGGCCTTAGCCGTTTTAGCAAGGTTTCATGACACAGGCACAAGAGTCGTGACAGGCTGCTAGGTTGTTTACATTCACTTGAAAAGGGATTAATTTAGCTGGTTTGTGGCAGACAGTGTCAGTACCTACATTTACAGGATGTGCACAAATCAACAAAAATATCCATAGGTAACTAGTTAACATCAGAGCAACTGCCCAAATTCGATAGATTGCCATTGTCTGCATATTTCAAGGCTTATGTTAGCTGACTAGGTAGGTAGCTTGCTAATTAGAAGGCTCATGTCATTTCTAGTTAGCCAACTGGTTAAACTCAGACCTCATTGTGATCTAGCTAGCTACTAGCTCGTTCTTTTTATGATAAATGCATTATATAGCTATATGACCTGGTGCCAATGATTAATCTAACCGTAGATAAACATAACACCCAGAGTTTGATTTAGCATGCCATTAGCATGCTTATGGATGATGCGTTAGCTTTAGACATCGTTCTTGCTGCTGCAGCGTTCTTACCCAAACATGCCTCCCAAGAACGAGCCAGAAGTTTTCACTTTCTTGTCAGCGTCAGCCATGAGCTGAATCGCTTCCTTCTCTTTCCCAGAGTTGTCCATGTTCTGATTATAACGGTGCAAATACTAGCTAGCTAACAGTAAGAGAAAACACGCATCGGGTTCTAGTAATGAAGGATTACCGTCGATGGTTTTATTTAGCGTAGGCGTGGCCTTGCAGTAGTAGCCAAGAGAATCATGGGACGGAGTTTCCGTCTGGGCAAAAAACGTTGACCTTATGTGTAGTTAAACTACAACTCCCATCTAAAAAATGTATACATTAAAGCCCCTGTTACGTAATATTTCACAGACTTTAGTTAGGTCATGCTTAAAATATAGTAATGTTTTTACACATTTCAGATTTTTTTATTGGAAGCAAAATACACTATATGACCAAAGGTATATGGACACCTCGTCGAACATCTCATTCCAAAATCATAGGCATTAATATGGAGTTGGTCCCCCTTTTCTGCTATAACTGCTATTTTCTGCTATTTCCACTAGATGTTGGAACATTGCTACGGGGACTTGCTTTCATTCAGCCACAACAGCATTAGTGAGGTCAGGCAATGATGTTGGGTGATTAGGCCTGGTTTGCAGTTGGCGTTCCAATTCATCCCAAAGTTGTTCGATGGAGTTGAGGTCAGGCCTCTGTGTAGGCCATTTAAATTCTTCCACTTTGATCTCGACAAAACATTTCTGTGGACCTCGCTTTGTGCACTGGGAATTGTCATGCTGAAACAGGAAAGGGCCTTCCCCAAACTGCTGCCACAAAGTTGGAAGCACAGAATCTTCTAGAATGTAATTGTATGCTGTAGCATTAAGATTTTTCTTCACTGGAACTAAGGAGACTAGCCTGAACCATGAAAAACAGCCCCCGGCCATTATTCCTCCTCCACAAAACTTTACAGTTGGCACTATGCATTGGGGCAGGTAGCTTTCTCCAGGCATCCGTCAAACCCAGATTCGTCCATAGGACTTCCAGGTGGTGAAGCGTTATCCATCACTTCAGAGAACGCATTTCCACTGCTCCAGAGTCCAATGGTGGTGAGCTTTACGCCACTCCAGCCGACGCTTGGCATTGTGCATGGTGATCTTAGGCTTGCATGCTGCTCGGCCATGGAAATCAATTTCATGAAGCTCCTGAAGAACAGTTCTTGTGCTGACGTTGCTTCCAGATGCAGTTTGGACTCGTAGTGAGTGTTGCAACCGAGGAAAGACGATTTTTACACGCTTCACCACTAGGTGGTCCCATTCTGTGAGCTTGTGTTTCCTACCACTTTGCAGCTGAGCCGTTGTTGCTGCTAGACGTTTACACTTCACAATAACATCACTTACAGTTGACCAGGGCAGTTCTTATGAACTGACTTGTTGGAAAGGTGGCATCCTATGACAGTGCCACGTTGAAAGTCACTGAGCTCTTCAGTAAGGCCATTCTACTGCCAATGTTTGTCCATGGAGATTGCTGTGTGCTCGATATTATACACCTGTCAGCAACGGATGTGGCTGAAATAGCCGAATCCACCCATTTTTGAAGGGGTGTCGTCATGCTTTTGTATATACAGTATAGTGTAGCTCCTATCATCACACAGAAATTAACAGAAAAGGTTCGAGTCTGTTTCTATCATTGAGCACTAGGTGGCGATAAAACCACGGGTAAAACACACTGCACCACTACAACAAACCGCCCGTCAAGATTAAATGGGCGTGCCGTGCAGTGCACTAAAGATACATCTTCTCCTTATCTTCTCCATCTGCATTCTGAAAGAACTGGTTTTATGAGTGCCAAATGCCAACGTCAGCAGTAGTGCACATGAAGGGACGAAGCCACAGACACCCAGGACTTGCTCAAATGTATGACTCCGTGTGTGTGTTACTCTGGCTGCGTTTAAAACAGTGTATAAACCCTGGATGACTGACTGGGGGCGCTGTATTGAAGGCTCCATTGTAAAAAAATTGAAATGCATTTATTAATGTCTACATTCGTTTTTGGCACGTGTATTCTATTAGACACCTTCATGCATACTTTTAAATTATATTATGTGAGTTACACATACAAATAAAAACACTTTCCTTAAAGTACTTTTTTAGAGAGTATTAATGTTACCGTCCCCACTACAAAAAAAATGCTTAATACATGCATTTTGTCCTTGAAACATTCAATTTAAATACTGTAGAATTACAATAACTCCTATGGAGGACTGCTGCTACTGGGGAGTGCCAATATGGCTGACAGGTGGATTCAAAGCCTCTCAACAGCCCAATACACAGTACATAGTCTCATCAATCCAGGGTTTATACATCATTGGTTTAAACAGGCAGCCCAATTCTGATATTTTTTCCACTAAATTAGTCTTTCGACCAATCACATCAGATCTGATTGGTCAAAAGACCAATTAGTGAAAAAAAGATCAGAAGTCAGCTGTGTCAAAGCAGCCTCTGTATGTCAGCATAAAGTTGACAGATAATTGTTCCAGCTGTGCCTGTTTGGTGACATAACTGCTAACGGTACCCTGCCCACTGAACTAGTACAGGTGCTGGAAAAAGCACTGCAGAAGACAAGTAAAAACATGACACCTTGCCAAGGTAGAGGGAGTTAAGTACACCCAAGTTAATGTCAGTTGGTGACAATGTTCAACACACACTAAAGGCCTCCAGTGGTTCTATGTTTTTAACCAGATCAACATTGTTTCTCTAATAAACAAATCACTCATCATACTGTGCTGTACACACTTAAATACTAGTACCTACCGGTATGTCAGTTTGTGCGATGTGTAAATGAAAGTCTTACAAAATACAATTCTAAATAATTTTATTTTCATTTCAGTTAGCTAGCATTGTATTGTCCACAGAGTAGCAGGAGTGTGACATGAACAAGTGACCGTCAATACAATCAACTCCAGTCACCAAGTCCACATTAGCGCTCTGTCTGCATGCATTATGCCTAACAGTAGTCCATACATACTGCAGGAGTTTCAAACATTAAGATGAATTTTTTTAGCCTTACTTATAGAACTCAAAACAGACAAACAAGCAGACTACACATTTCTACAACAATCAGAGCGGTGCTTGCTTCTCTGTGTTCGTGAAAGGTTTACATGGTTACGTTACACCATTTAGGAAATATAGACAGTTACATATCTTCCATGTGCATTTAAACAAAATAAGATTGTAAAACAAAATACAGACGGTAGGAAAATGTAGCAGGAAAACTGTGCAAGGTGAAAAAAACAACTTTTGTTCAGTTGAGGCAAGAAAAATATTGGTCTTCTATTGTATTAAGTGATCCGAATGAGGTATGAAAAGATTGAAACAAGTGAATGAGGTATGAAGAGATTGAAACAAGTGGCAGTCAGACTAGCGAAATCAGTCAAATTCCCCATTAATGCTTTCTGATGATGTGGTCCTCTGTAGATCAGTTGGTAGAGCATGGCGCTTGCAACGACAAGATAGTAGGTTTGATTCCCAGGACCACCCATATATAAAATGTATGCATGCATGACTAAGTCGCTTGGGATAAAACCATCTGTTAAATTGTATTTATAATGTGTGGAATAAGCACAGCTACTAAGACAACCCTTCTCATCAAAGGAAGATAGAGATTGAGTTATGTGGACTAGATCTAGCCATTACAAAGGGCTATCTATACTCCTCTACTTAATTGGATAGTGAAGCTAAAACTTAGAATTTGTCTCTATACTCCAGCATTTGGGATCAAATGTTTCAAAATTAGGCGACAGTACAGAATGCCACCTTTTATTTGAAAGTATTTTAATACATACGTTTTACCGTACAGAAATGAATTCTAGTCGTATTTGGTCCCATATACCTAACACACAACGATTACATCAAGCTTGCGACTCAAACTTGTTGAGATACATTTGCATATTTTTTTTGTGTTTTAGATTATGGTGTGCCCAATAGAAACTAATGGTAAATCATGTATTGTGTAATTTGTATTGTAAATAAGAATATAATGTGTCTGAACACTTAAAAAGTAAGTAAATGTTTTTTTTATACATATTTTGACAGATGGATATGTAATCTTCACTTAAACACTATTGACATATAAAGGTTACCCAATTTAACAAATCACACAAAAAAAAAAAAAAACTGAAAATGTTATGCAATTAAAATAAATAATGGGGGAAAAGATAGTCCACCCCTACCTTTAACATCACATAAAATGGCAAAAATTAGAATTAGGTACCAAAACAAGTGCAAATGATTAGAAAACAGAGAAACTTAGGAGGGTCCAGCCTTCCATAAAGATTGGTCTGAACCATATGGGTGCGTGGTAACACATCATTCAAAGATCAAAAGACCAACCCGAGGCCCTCAGAAGAAAGATTATTGATGCCCATGAGTCTGGGAGGGGTTACAAATCCATTTCCAAGCAACACCCATACGGTTAAGACCAAACCAGACCAATTTTCTTATCTTTATGGAAGGCTGGACCCTCAAAAGTTTATCTTTAATGTTTTCTAATCATTTGCACTTGTTTTGGTACCTAATTATAATTTTTGCAAAGGTAGGGGTGGACTAACTTTTTCCCTTTAAGGAAAAGGCATTTTTGTTTATTTTAATTGCATAACATTTAACTTTTTTTTGTGTGTGTGATTTGTTAAATTGGGTAACCTTCATGTCAATAGTGTTGAAGTGAAGATTACATATCCATCTGTCTAAATATATGTTAACAAAAATTTAAAAAAATAACTTTCCGTGGGGTGTACTTACTTTTTCACGACTGTACATTAACTTGAATGCTACAACGATTACGGATGATCACAAATGAATACTGAATAATAATAATAATAATGAGTGAGAAAGTTACCGTTACCTCATATAAAACATTAGATCTCAAATCCAAAATGCTTGAGTAGAGCCAAAATAAACATTTTAGCTTCACTCTACAAATAAATACGTAGGGGAGTGTATACCCTACCCTTCCCTTGACATTTGAGCTCAGATTCAAGGTGGTGGTGAAAGCAAAAACTAACTATTTTTCTACTGGTCATTCAACAGGTCATTAAAGTGATATTATTCATCTGTTCAGATTTAGGCATCCACAGCAACACTTCAAAATCTGGTCACCCAGTAATGACACTTCATTAATGGCACAGTTCAGGACACTCCTAATACAAATCAGATTGCATGAGTTTATGTTCAAATGCACAATTGAATTTAAAACCACCTGAGAGAGAAAGTTTTGGTCTCTGTCCCGAATGATCTTGTTCTATTATGAACTGTAGTCACTTCCGGTCCAAATTATATGAGTAATGTGACAAAAATAACACTGCTATTTTAAAATGTTGTCTATATCATATGCAGAAAATCATAATGCAAATCATTATCCGCTAAAAGACTTAAAACTACAGCATATGCTTAAATTAAACCTATGATACTCCAATAAACTATATCTGGAAAAGCTAATATACAGTTTATTTCAGCACTTTAATTTAATTTGTATTTAGGAAATTCGCTAAATAAAAGACGCACCTGAAAATAAATTCCTCGAGTAGGCGTTCATTTGTAAGTGTAGACCTGTGAATGTACAGGTAATTCCATTATTATTGTGACTGAGGTGCATATCCCACAGTCATTCAACTGTGTAGAACTAAAGTCCCAATAACAAAATGCCAGAAGCCTTTTTTTTGGCAAAACACCATCCTTTTTCCAGTCAAAACAAACAGTTGAGAGGACACAGCTTGTGTATTGCTTCAGTAGACCGAGTGGAGGTCAGTTCAGGAAGGGTTGTCACTATCTGGTCATGCTAGACAGGACAGAAGCGCTTTTTAAACCACCATTGTGATGATCATCACGACACCTAACACCTAGCATAGGGGCTACACTGGACACCTAACTTTTGCAGAGTGTGATACGCTCCTGTTCACTTCAATGAAACCAGGCGTAAGCGCAGTAGCTTTGCAAGAGGCTTGCGCTGCTCAATTGTAAAAGATTGACGCTCAGCTCACACCTGAGAACATTACGAGAAAGTGGCTTGCACTCTGCTCACGCAGGCAAACAGTTACACTTCCAGTGCAGCAGGTTAACCACTCTCACACTTAATTAAAAACAAGTAGTGTACACTTTCTCATAAATTCTGTCTAGATTTATTGCCGCTTCTGTCCTATCTAGTGACAACCTTCGGGGGCAGTGAGTTGTTCAGGAGGAGCTGAGGCCTGAGTCAGACTCTGCACTGGCGATGTGCTCCTTGGAGGAGGAGGTGGTGCAGACAGGCGCCGCCTGGCAGGGGATGGTGTAGCAGGAGCACACAAAGCTCTTGAGCGTCTCCTGCAGCGTGTGCTGCTCCTCTACTTTGAAGATGTTGGGCTGCTCGACTTGGTCGTCACAGATCCTGGAGAGAAAGATGGAGAAAGGAGAAAACAAGCATTGGTTTGAGAAAACAAACATTGGTTAAGGAGCCAACGATAAAGACAGAAGAACTACCCCAGGTACACAAGGGAAAAAGGGAAGTGCGGTTCAAACATTTCTTTCTGGTATCTGGTTTCTCAGTGTCTACATAACAAAGTGCTAATCAACATGATCGATAGCATGTCAACATTGGCCTAACCTTAACAATAAAACCAAACTCACATTACATGATCAGCTACTGTACAATGTTGTAGCATAAAGCAGAAGAGAGGGGATTAGCTTCTAGCAGTAACATTCATGACAACACAACAATCACTGATAGGCTGTTTTCTAACCGCTCTACACTACATGCATGAATGGAAAAGACCACTACACTAAAACCCATCTTTTTCATGCATCTACGCCGATTCTTAAATCATTATAAACTATTCATTCTTATCTTTCAAGCTAGGAAATTCCTGAGAAGTAAATAAATACACCCAATACTCTAAAAAGAGAAAAAAGACAAGCTGTTATCAGTCATGAAATGTAATCTTGTGTACACAGGACGACGTCACCAGTTTGTAAACATCTGTTCTACAGCTAGCTGAAAGGCGTATTAGGGACCCTGAAATCATCATACTTCCTTGGCCCTAAATAAAGAGCATGCCAATCTGAAAGGTTAAATACTAGAATGTGCAGTCAATATAAATGTTTCCAACGGGCATTCAGAAGAACAGTGCACACACCCACGGATCAACAGAACTCAGCTCAATGTAAAAGGTTCTTACAGCCACTTCCTTGTGAATCAGCCATGCTGCCTGACTACCTGACATTCCAACAAAACAGCTAGTTGCTCTAACTGTGTGCTTTATATGCCATGCATTTACATAGGCCTTTGTCTAGAAATGGCCAGTGCTAAAGAAGAGCTGGAAGCAGGAGTAATGAAGCTGAAAATAAACAAACTGATAAAAGCATGAATATAAGGAGCATCCTTAATCCACTGGGGACGTATCGTCTCAAATGATAGACAGGGCAGTTGACCAATCAATCGTTGCTTTAAACAATCAATATTAACATTTGAATATAAAGTCTGGTAAAATTTTGCTACCAACACACTTTTTGATAAAAAAAAGTGCAAACTGTATCTCGGGAAAAGGGTAACATAGCCATCCTAGTTCTCCACACAGTTTGGCAAAAATGATAAGTCAAATGTCTTGCATCATTGTCATGGAACCCTGCTGGCCAGTTATTGACCAGACCAGGGGGCTTTCATTCAGGCACTAGTCACGAGGAAACAAATTATCCAAATTGGGGGTGAGTAAATGAGCACAACCAGGAACCAGAGAGACATTACTGGCATCAGGAGAACCAGTAGGGTGAGAGTCAATGACATGATTTGGCCACCAGCTTTCACATATTCTGAAAGAAAGAGGCACAGTTATCAGCTCCAGGTAGAAATGGCCAGTTTAACCACAGATCTAGGGTCAGATTACATTACTCCCAATAAGGGTTGACAGAATATCTGACCCTGCATCTGTTGTTAGGGGCAACTTTGACCAACTACCAGTTGTCATGACAACAAGCAGGGGACTAGAGAAAATGTATCTGGTGTATTCCAGTGATAAGATACAGCTGGAAGCAATAACGGCAATCTATTTCTGACCAACAGGAATCCCACTGAATGGTTTAATCCGTAAACCCCATTGCGGCCGAACATGTAGACCATAGATGTGTAATTTACGTAAAATATGTCTATACTGCTGAGGCAGTGTTTGTTCTTGCTGAGGTCAGGTCACATGACGTGTCTGTTCTTTGAAGGAAGCCCCCCTCTGACCCAGCTATCTCTACTTGAATGTTCTAATTACATAACGACTGTTACTTTCATTAGGCTAGCTACGTTGGCTGAACGGCAAGTGATTCAATGTTTGCTAACTGTGTGTTTTTAGGTTATGTAACCCGTTATATCATGACGTCCTTAACTGATACACAGACTGTGTTTACACTACCATTACTGAAGAGACAGTGCTGGGTGTGGCACAGTGAGATTTAACCTGCCCCCAATGGACATTTATTATTGTCCCATTCACTTCTCTTGACCTGCAATGTTTTTTTTTTTTAACCTTTAAACTAGGCAAGTCAGCTGAGAACAAATTCTTATTTACAATGACGGCCTACGACGCTAGGCCAATTGTGCACCGCCCTATGGGACTCCCAATCCCGGCCTGTTGTGATACAGTCTGGATTCGAACCAGGTTGTCTGTAGTGACACCTCTAGCACGGAGATGCAGTGCCTTAAACCACCAGTGTTGTAGGTCGGACCTTAAGAATTTCACTGTACCCTGCAATTACATCTGTGACCCTCTGCATGTGACTAATAAATTCTAGAACAATGTTGACAGAAGTCCAATCAAGAACATTGAGCAACAGTCAACAGTATGAGAGAGCCAGTGTATATTACAGCTGTTGATAGTGTTATCAGGATAAAAAGACACAGACTCCGGTTTACATGACTACATGAGAACAGGGACAAACTCTTAAATCCTAACAAAAACTTTTATTATAGCTAACCTTTGGCTAGGCCTCTCAGGCACTAAAAACAGCACATGGATCAATAGGCAAAACCTTTCGACTAGATAGCGGATTCTGCTGTAGTTATACAGTATGGGGTGGTCTCCATTAACCTAGTCCTGGAGTAAAACAGCAAGCTCAATGGAGAATCATTGAAAATACTTTTTAGTCTAGCACTAGGTTTAATCCGAGTCTGGTAATCCGCCTCTACATGAGCCAAATGGATTTACCAATCATATATCATCATAATCATCAGCCGGATGTTAACCTGTCATAGACCATCTTTCTCATCATCATCATCATCATCATCCGGATGTTTACCTGTCGTAGATGAGTCCGTCGATGCCCTGTTCCCGTAGCTTGGTCCTGTTGTCGTGGTCATTGTTGAGGTCTCCCCAGCAGAACACCACCAGGCCTTTAGACTGGGCCTCTCGGATGTGCACCAGGTTCTGAAGGAGCTCCTCAGTATGGGCACTAATACCCTACAGACACACGTCAGAGTTGACTGATCCCCTACATTAACACAGAGATTACTTCTGTCAATTAACAATCGAAAGCTATATCCCAGTTCTACCACTCACCAGGAGGTTTTCGCTCTGTGCGAAGCTCATGGCGATCTGTGTGGTGCGACAGCGGATGTCCATGAGCTCCGGGTAGATCGCAGAGATTCCCTGAGTCAGGAATAGGATAGGGTACTTGTTCTGCTTCTGACGAACCCTGGGGGAGAATACAACATTCATGGTTACACTTCACTGTAGCCCCACCCCCCTTACGTATGCATTCATAAAGCCTTCATAACAGCTACATAAGACATTTGTCATAGGCAGTTAAACATTCATATTACAACTATGTAAACTAGGCTTTAGTTCGGCAGGTTAACACGGTCTTCAGTCTGACTGTTGGATAACCGGTCGGTAAGTGGTGCTTACATGGTGCAGACGTCAGGGTCGAAGCAGGAGAAGACTATGCGTCTCTTGCCGGCTCTCTGCAGCACACAGGTCAGTATGATGTCCAGGAACAGGTTCATGTTGAAGTAGGAGGACAGGTTTCCTTCCCACGAACCATCCTGTTGTAGACAATACCACAACAGTCCAATGTGAGAAGGGTTGTTACTATCTGACCATGATAGGATAGTTAAAGCGTTCCTATTTGATTGAACCACAGGCCCAAACCCTAAAAGAACAAATAGGTAATGTACGTGCTCATCGGATCAGCCACTTAGGTAATTTCTAACATGGCCATCTAGTGTCTTCCCATCTCCAGTATCAATGACTGGCTGTACCTACCTTCATCTGACAAACCCACTTCAGCTCAATGTTGAAGCCCACATTTTCAGGCACTGCTTGGAATATCTGGAACATGACATGACATAGGGAATCAGTTATAATAGGACACAGAACATCCAAGGGTGGCATGGGCTAGTTCACAAAGATCACCAAATAACCCCATGTTATGGTAACCTCAACAACGGTGACGCTAGCTAGGAGATTATTTACCTGTGAGAAGGAAGGGAAGGGCTGATGCTCGTCAACCTCTTCCTCTTCATCATCATCTAAGAAACAGTGGGAGTTCACACAGGGCGATACAGTTCAGCTGCTTTGATAGGCCAATACACAGTCCAGCAGCTGCTCTGTTGGTTCATGTTCAACTGCTTTAAAACAATGATGCAAGCAGCGGACATACAGTGCAAGGATCTCAATGTACTTTTCTCCGCTCATCTTTCCCTCGATCCTGACTAGTCTCCCTGCCGCTGAAAAACAGCATGATGCTGTCACCACCATGCTTCACCGTAGGATGGTGCCAGGTTTCCTCCAGATGTGATGCTTGGCATTCAGACCAAGGAGTTCAATCTTGGTTTCATCAGACAAGAGAATCTTGTTTCTCATGGTCTGAGTGTCCTTTGGGTGCCTTTTGGCAAACTCCAAGAGTGCTGTCATGTGCCTTTTACTGAGGAGTGGCTTCAGTCTGCAGTGCCTTGATTGTATTACTGTTGATGATATCTGGAAATGTACATGTACACCCTGGCCCATCTACTGTTGCTAGTCCCAATTCTGACTTGTGCTCTGATATCTGCTTCACTGATTTCTGCTCTAGTAAAAGCCTGGGTTTTCTGCATGTTAACACTATTAATGCTTATTACCTAAAATGGATCCATTGAAAGTGGGTTCACAGCTCCAATCCAGATATGTTGGTCATTACTGAGACGTGGTTAAGGAAGAGTGTTTTGAATACGGATGTTAACCTTCCTGGTTATAACCTTATTCAAGATAGATCTTCCAAAGGTGGGGGAGTGGCAATCACCTTCAGTGCTCGGTTATCTCCACCAAGTCTGTCCCCAAACAATTTTATTTCCTGGTTTTAAGCATTAAACTTTCAAATAGCTCTTCGTTGACTGTTGCTGGGTGTTATCGTCTTCCATCAGCACCGGGCGGTACCCTTCCTGCCCTAAGCTCTGTCCCGGCCCCTTACACTAAGTCTGAATTTGTCCTTCTAGGCGACCTAAACTGGAACATACATGTCCTAAAGCAATGGGACTCCCTAAATCTTTCTCAGATTATTACAAATCCCACAAGGTATGACTCTAAACACCCAGAAAAGGCTACTCTCCTCGATGTTATCCTCACAAATAATCCTGAGAGGTATCAGTCTGGTGTTTTCTGTAATGACCTTAGTGATCACTGTTTTACAGCCTGTGTTCGTAATGGCTGCTATGTGAAACGACCTCTCCCGATTTGTCATAGATGCTTGGTAAAAAAAACTTGGCCTCTGTCCAAGACGCTTGGACCTTCTTTTTTTATATTTTCAGTGGTATTGTTAACAAACATTTGTCGAAAGGCTCGGCATACGCGTACTCAGGCTGACTAGCTCTCGTTCAGGCAAATGAGAAATAAGTGCACTCCGGAAGGCCAAAGTGAGTTACTTTAAGGAGCAGTTCTCGCTCTGTGGGTCTAACCCCAATACATTCTGGAAAACAGTTAAAGGCCTGGAGATTAAACCCTCCTCCTCACAGCTGCCCATGTCCCTTAACGTTGATGATGTTGTTGTTACTGACAAGATGCACATCTCTGCAAACTTAAAGGTCCTCAATGATGTCACCATTGCCCTTGATTCTAAGCAATATTGTGCTGCTATTTTTATTGACTTGGCCAAAGCTTTTGATACGGTAGACCATTCCATTCTTGTGGGCCGGCTAAGGAGTATTGGTGTCTCTGGCCTGGTTTTCAAACTACCTCTCTCAAAGAGTGCAGTGTAGAAAAGTCAGCATCTGCCATCTCAGCCACTGCCTGTCACCAAAGGTGTACCCCAAGGCTCCATACTCTTCTCAATTTACATAAACATAGCTCAGGCAGTAGGAAGCTCTCTTATCCATTTATATGCAGATGCTAGTCTTATACTCAGCTGGCCACTCCCCGGATTCTGTTTTAAACGCTCTACAACAAAGCTTTCTTAGTGTCCAACAACCTTTCTCTGCCCTTAAACTTGTTCTGAACACCTCCAAAACAAAGGTCATGTGGTTTGGTAAGAAAAATGCCCCTCTCCCCACAGGTGTGATGACTACGTCTGAGGGTTCAGAGCTTGATGTAGTCACACCATACAAGTACTTGGGAGTATGGCTGGATGGTACACTGTCCTTCTCTCAGCACATATCAAAGCTGCAGGCTAAAGTTAAATCTAGAATTGGTTTCCTCTATCGTAATCGCTCCTCTTTCACCCCAGCTGCCAAACTAACCCTGATTCAGATGACCATCCTACCCATGCTAGATTACGGAGACATAATTTACAGATTGACAGGTAAGGGTGCTCTTGAGCGGCTAGATGTTCTTTACCATTCGGCCGTCGGATTTGCCACCAATGCTCCTTATAGGACATATCACTGCACTCTATACTCCTCTGTAAACTGGTAATCTCTGTATACCTGTCGCAAGACCCACTGGTTGATGCTTATTTATAAAACCTCTCTTAGGCCTCACTCCCCCCCATCTGAGATATCTACTGCAGCCCTCATCCTCCACATACAAAACTTGTTCTGCCAGTCACATTCTGTTAAAGGTCCCCAAAGCACACATATCCCTGGGTCGCTTGTCTTTTCAGTTCGCTGCAGCTATCGACTGGAACGAGCAGCAACAAACACTCAAACTGGACAGTTTTATCTCAATCTGTTCATTCAAAGACTCAATCAGGGACAGTTGTGGCTGCTTTGCGTGATTACTTGTTGTCTCTACCTTCTTGCCCTTTGTGCTGCCGTCTGTGCCCAATAATGTTTGTACCCTGTTTTGTGCTGCTACCACGCTGTGTTGTCATGTGTTACTGCCATGCTATGTTGTCTTATGTCTCTATTTAGTGTTGTCTCTTGTCGTGATATGTCTTTTACCCTACATGTTTTTTTAATTTATTTATATTTTTAATCCCAGCCCCCATTCATGCATGAGGCCTTTTGCCTTTTGGTAGGCCGTCATTGGAAAAAATAATTTGTTTAACTGACTTGCCTAGTTAAATAAAACAAATGTAAAAGTCTGGCCACTCTACCATAAAGGCCTGATTGGTGGAGTGCTGCAGAGATGGTTGTCTTTCTGGAAGTTTCTCCATCTCCACAAAGGAACTCTGACCATCTGGTTCTCGGTCACCTCCCTGACCAAGTCCCTTCTCCCCGATTGCTCAGTTTGGCCGGGCGGGCCAGCTCTAGGAAGAGTCTTGGTGGTTCCAAACTTCTTCCATTTAAAAATGATGGAGGCCACTGTGTTCTTGGGGACCTTCAATGCTGCGGAAATGTTTAGGTACCCTTCCCCAGATCTGTGCCTCGACACAATCCTGTCTCAGAGCTCTACGGAAAATTCCTTCAACCTCATGGCTTGGTTTTGAGTTTGGCTGGTGTAGGCCGTCATTGTAAATAAGAATTTGTTCTTAACTGAATTGCCTAGTTAAATAAAGGTTATATTTAAATATATGGAATGCACTGTTTGTTCTTCACAATACTGGATTCGTATTATTGACAGTCGTTTAACATATAACTTATGTAAAAACTATGGCTTTGCAAGGAGGATGAGAGCACTGTTTGAAATAAGGATAAATAATATACAGTATGTGGTGGGTAATGTAGTGAATGAAATAGAAGAAAATACACTATACCTTTGTGGTCGTTCACCTTCAAGGCAGAAGCATGGCCCAACTGTTCATCAAACACAAAACCAAGTCATCTTTCACATCACATCACACAGGCCTACTCTTAAATAGTATAGGATAAACCCCAGTCTACAAGACAAAAAATATATATACTTCATATTAACATATTTCAACGACTGGCGTCTGAGTGTATTAACTAGTAAAGGAGAAGACTAGCTGTAGTTAGCAGAGCTTTTACCTTGAGCTGCTGTAGCTGGTCGTATGTGAGGTCTTTGACTGGAACTTCAAACAGCTCCAGAGAGTGCTTGTCTCCTTTCTGACAGGAGGACGAGAGGAAAATCAAATAAACAGTAAGGATGCTGTACAGGGTGCACCCGATAGTATTGCTAAAACAGACAGGATTTATGTTGTTGTCGTCGTCGTTTTACCTTCTTAGTGGAGATGCAGCAGGTGAGATCATGGTACACGATGGGGACACAGTCCTTGGAGAGATGGACGTCAAACTCCACATAGGCAGCCCCCTGCAGAAACATACAACACACATGCAGTCAACTCTGATGTGAAACCAGATCAGATACATTTTCAGGTGTTTTACGTTTTGTAGGAATACTCACATGATTGGCTGCACTTTTAAACGAGGCAATGGTGTTCTCCCTAACTTTGGTATGTCTGAAAATAAAAACCAGACATGTTTAGCACAAAACCAATGACAAAGTCATCCAAATCACAATGTACAGTTTAACACAGATACCAAACCAATATTGACAAGCATGAAGTGTATGGTCAGACTACTAGTTAATGACTTGCACTCTGACACACAACTTCTGGCTGAGATTCAGAGGCACTGTTTTCCCAGTACAGTGACATGACAAGAAACCAGAAAGAACAATGTCTTTGTTCGTTGACCTCAACTTCCACTATTGATGTCTCAGTCGGACTGAGCATGTCTAACTTGAACTGAAACTTTGAAGCCATACAGAACAGGACAGGACAATTGCAATCAAACATTCAATAAACAGAGTATGAAAGGGACTTTGTGTTGTTATTGAGTAGAGTCCTGCATCAACACACACAGACCATCATTTACAAATTCCTCTTAGGTACACCTAATAATCAAGGATGTTGTGTGTGTGTGTGTGTGTGTCTCTCGCACTTGGCTGCGTGTGTGCTGCCGGCCCCTCTGTGGCCTACGTCCAGGGGGGCACTCCTCTTCCTCCAGTACTTGGTGAAGGAGGAGCTCATGTCACACTGCAGTCCCTCGATAGGACGGATCACCAGGTAGTCCACTGGAATAGACAAATACATGATTTTTGTTTTAAAGGTGAATTGTACTCATTAATTTACTTTACTCTGAGTTGTATTTTTAACAGGGAAACATCTTAGCTAACCCTCTGGCCCCAAGTCATCTAATACTGTGTTTACATTCTAGTTCCTGTTTTGACCTATTTCCCATCCTGTTTGACAGTTACATGCTATGTGGAAAGTTGACTGTTTACATAGGAAAAAGGGCTGGATGTGCTGACCTACAGTACTCTACAGGGATGGGGTCAATTCATATTTAAAAATAACCCAATTTAGGAAGGGATTTGAATACAAAATTAAATTTAAAAAAAGGTTTTGAAATAAAACACTTCTCCCTTTCAGTTTATTGAGAAACCATTGAAAATGGATGATTTTTTCTCCCCAATTATTGAAATTAAAAATTAGTTTATTTCCTGAATTGACTGACTTCAACTGGAATAGACCAAACCCTGGTACTCTAGACATAACAGGCCTTGAACACACTTCTGACAGACCTGTCAGCCAATACAGGCTGAATCCTAGTGTTAGAGGACTTCCTTAACATAATCAGTCACTCTTAGGGAAATATAGAAGTTCAATAAGTCCTGCTGTACCCAAACCAAATGTTCTCCAAATATCCCATTGATCTCAATACTTGATTTACAAAGAGTTACATGGTTGGCAAGTAACTTAGTTGCTATTTAAAAAACATATGTATTTTTTTACAAGACCCCTTGTTGCCGGAGGGGTATGGTTGCTCACCTCTGACTTTGCCCAGGGTCTGTCGGGAGTTGCGTTTCATGATGGGCAGGGTGACCACACCTGTGTCCTTGCCACTCTCCACAAAGAATGAGGAGAGAAGGCAGGCCGTACCCACGGTCCCAGGGTGGGCATCCCCTGGCACCACATGCTCACCCATGTCCTCCTGTTGAGGAGGGGGGGAAAGGGTTAATACACTCACTCTGTACTGTATAAACATACAGGGTCTGATACAGACTTTGTTAAAACGTTGGTTTGGGAGTACAATTACAACACAAAAACCAGTTGTTTCTGTAGAGTTGCTAATAGTCACCCTGCACTGAACTGTACCTCAAAGAAGTCGAAGGTGAGTTCCAGGTTGTCAGGGTCCATGCTGTGGATGATGTACTCTGTCCACTGCGAGGCCTCCAGGGCGTAGCCACACTCAGGCTGGGAGTGGCGGGACTTGTATCCATCTCCACTGATCATACTGGTCTCTAGTGTGGTGGTCATCTTGTGCCACGCCACAGTGCTCTGCTCCTGTTCTTCATCATCCTCATCCTCTTCAACACCTTCCAGTGTCAACTTGATCCTGGGGTCAGGGGGGAAAGGTCACAGGTCAACAAAGTGGGAAAGGTTTGAGACCTTACAAGCCTGACTAGAAGGTCATGAATTTGAACAGATGGACTAGTGTTCTTATCAATACATTTACAGGTGTTGTCTGCATATGTAATCAATAAAGGTATTTGATTCAATTACATTAAGTTATTTTGGGATAATTTCTATCTGCATTTGAGGAAATTCTGCCCCATCTGACCGAAGCCACAACCTCTTAGGTAAGTACTCAGGCAGCAAACAGTGTTGAATATGAGCCACGTCCCTTTCAGTCTCACCGGAAACGAGACTTCTTATATTTCTTCTTGGTGATGGATACAGGAGACGTCTTTGAGTAGTGCAGACGCAAACGGATCTCTGTCTGGCACGTCAGCCACCCAGAGTCCACGCACTGTAAGCCATCTGCAGAAAGTAGTCGCAGGGAAACATGTTGTGGTGAGCATTCTGGCACAAAATAGCTCCTGTTCTATCACCCAGCTGAGTGTAACAGTACATATAGGTGGTGGATGAGGTTAGCTATCCGCAAACAACGCAAACACTTTGAGAAAATTGCTATGGAAATAAAAGCCATTGTTTAAACACATTGTGTAGGGTGGGAAAATGCAGTTAAATTCACATGTCAGAACGTAGGTTTCACCAGATAACTGTAACCTTAAATCTTATCAGTCTCTAATGGGGAAATGCTATACATGTAATCTGTGAAGAACTATATAGGCCAGTCAAAATAGGCTATATAGTCAAAATTCATGAAAACAGAAATGTGCTTTTTGGTTATATTTTGAGGTAATGGTTAGGCATAAGGTTAGCAGTGTGGTTATGGTAAGGATTAAGGTTTGGTTAACCTAGCAGTTAACAGAGTTGGTCCAGTAACCGAAATTTGACAAACTGACTTGTTGGAAAGGTGGCATCCTATGACGGTGCCCTGTTGAAAGTCACTGAGCTCTTCAGTATGGGCCATTCTATTGCCAATGTTTGTCTATCGTGATTGCATAGCTGTGTACTCGATTTTATACACTGGTCAGTAACGGGTGTGGCTGAACTAGACAAAAATACACTAATTTGAATGGCTGTCAAAGATAATTTCCAAAAATGTATTAATTCAAGGTGTTATATATTTAGTTGACTTACTGTGGAATCCAAAATGGCCATTGTCAATATCAAGGTGTGATTCTGCAGGAGAATAAACAGGCATGAGGTCTTATAGAAAACAAACCACACCCATCAAATTTCAAGCATGTGACTAACAGGCCAAACTTCCATACTTCAAAAAGCAACATCAAATTATAATAATAATAATAATAATAATAATAATAATAATAATAATATTGATTTGATGTTTAAACCTTGTCCAAAAAGTGTCAAGCTGTAGGGTTGAGGGTGAAACTACGGCTAATTAGATTTGTTCCAATTAAACTGATTTTGAGTTCTGACACAATGGTGTTTGAGTGTCCACATCCACCAGTGTCTCCTCCACTCTAGAACATTCTAGCTACAACAGTACAACATGGCCTCTAACCCCCTTGCCTCAGCTAAGCATAGAAACATTTCCCAAACCAAGCCGGTCACCGTTCTGGTGTATATACCTGTGGGGCTCATCAGGCGTGGCTGCTGATGGGTCTCCCACTTAGTGACTATCACCTGACAGGGACCACCTGCACTCTGCAATGCCAATGTTTAGTACAGCGTTAAGACAGACACAGTCAACGGTCACTTTGGTCTCAAAAGTTATAGTCACCAATCAGCAAGCCAGTCAGCCACCATTGGTTGATATCTGCAAAGGGGTTCTATTAGTTGGCAGCTGGCAGAACTTTAGCATAATTTATTCTACTGCACCAACATATTTAGCCATATTCTCTGAAAGATTTTGAACACTTACTTTCAAAAGTTTTAGAATATTTTTTTTTTCTTCTCCAGTCCAACAAAGTTGGTCTGCTACAATATTTAAGCAATAAGGCATAAAAACCTGGAGATAATCGTGTGTATAACTCTTGACTAAGGGTTGTTCGAAGGCCCAACGCAGAACAGAGGGCCAGGAAAACAGCCCATAGGAGGGAGTTATTCACAATTTACAAGTACATTTGTTATATTTCATCCTTCCATCAGAAGATATAGTCCAAATGTAGCCAAACGAGCTAGTCGTCCACTCCAAACGTTCTAAGCAAAAAAGGTTGCCATGCAGGCTATTTACTTCTCCTAGCCAACTAAAGCTAACACACAATCACATCAAGCAGCTGAAATGACGGCAAACTATGTGCATTTTCGTTTATTTTACCTTTGCTTATTTTGCCATTTCTTTTGACATATCCATATAATGTTCCGAAAATTAATTTAGCTGGCTCAGAGAAGCTGTCATTCTCTCTATAGCACAGTTTATAAACCTGCAACTTTGTCAGAGAGGCAGGCAGCAAGGTTTAGACAAACCAAATGCTAGCCGAGTGGCATGAGGAAATAATGTCTAGTGACTTTTTTCCAGGGAAGATTAAGTTTATAAATTGTCTGGCTGGGCTGTGGGACAGTGGATGAGCATTGATAATTATAATGAAACTGTAACAGGCATTAGCCAGAGAATGTAGTGAATAACTCCCTGCTATCATCAACCAATCAGCATTCAGGAGCCAAACAACCTGTTTTATAATTGCCATTAAAAACAGATTAGATCACAATAAGAACTGAATGTTGTCCTGGTTTTAGGTTTCTGGCCACAGAGACTTATAGTAAAATGTGTTGTCAATACAGCTGACCTATCTGAATGTGTGGGCTGAGCTCCACCCATGAGTCAACAAATTATGTTCTCTGACAGTTAGTAATGCTGCTTGTCCACCGACAGTAGTTCAGACCAGGAAGGGACAGCACAGTTCAAATTAGTTGGTTTTCCTCGTTTCCACATCGCATCACGGGTATGATAGTGTTACTAAATACGCCCTCTCTAGCTTTCTTTCTCTGAAAGAGGAAGAGCTTTTTAAAAGGGTGTAATTTGAGCCTCCAAGCAGGCCATAGAGAACATTACTGAGTACTGATATGAATAATTGGAATGGTAAAGAACATACTGTTCTTGTGTGTGTCCAACTTACAAGTCTAGCCTAGCGCAGCATTAAATAACATGGGAGGCTCACATCACGTGCCCAGATCAGAGCTCAGATACGGGCAGCTGGCAGAGCTCCAGGCATGCTCTACTCTCTAAGAGTTATGCAGCAACTGCACAGAGGACAGCTAGACGGGATCAACACAGATGTGGGGAAAGTGAGCTAAATAACCCATGAATGATCTTAGATCTGCTGTAGCGTAGTTAATCTAATGCTTTCTAATGTTAACTCAAAACATAGACTTACTCATAGACTAATTTGGTCACACTTGGATTACAATGGCTCCATAGAAGACGAACTGTGTGTGAATTAAAACATCCTCTACACAGTTTAGTGTGAAGTATATTACATTTAAATGACATTCAATTTCATAAAACAGATTAGCTGTGAAAATATCAACAGCCTCCAGAACTGAAAAGGGGATATAAAACATTGATCACACTGTACGTAGGCTATTCATCACCATCATCAAAATTAACGCTTAAGAGCACAACACAACAATTCCTAGTTTGGCTCTAAACTGCTGTTAACACAATACTGTCAATCATTTGTCAACTGTGACATTGGCTGATGTAAAAAGGGCTTTATAAATAAAAATTTTTTTTAAAAAACTGTCACTCATGGCCAACATGAGATTACCACTAACTCAACTACTTACGTAACTGGATTATGGTACAATAATTTTTATAGATCAAACCCAATGCATTTTGTTTAATTTTAATCATTAAATCATGCTGACAGCACATAAGATGAAGAGCCCACCTTTGACTCCAGGAAGTGGCCTTTGAAATAGCGATAGGTTGACACAGCACCTCTGGGCACACTGACGATCCTCTTCCACAATGTGCTGGGGAAGGAACATAATATATTGAATTACTTAAACACCATGTGGCTATAAACACACACAGAAATCATTCAGATCACAGATCACACTCAAAGGGAAAAGTGATATGTACCCATCGTGTTCAGCAGGTTGTAGGGTTACCGCTCTCTGATGGCACCAGCCTCCTAAAGCTTCACAGCTACCAACCACGGCTATCACCTCACCTAGTCATACACCATATTACGTTCCATTATTGCGCCACACACACACACCTTGCACGCATAGTCACAAACACACTCCCCACCACTCTCATTATGTTAAAAAGATCAAGGACTTTTTAGCCAAAAGTCAAACTCTTGTGGACAGGTTTGTAATCGAGCATCTGACCAAATTACGCAGGATTTTAGTTCTGGGTTAACTGAGATTAGCTAAAAGATGACATTCCTGAATGACTGACTGTCTGGTTAGTTGTCAATTTTTCTGTCTAAAGTTGTCTTGAATTGAATAGTCTTCTTGTTTCAGATTAGTCGGTTGCCCTGCAGTAGAGGTTGGTCTTACCTGGGGATGTGTCTCCCCTAACTGCCAAAGTCACTTGAGTTGTCTCCATAGCTGACACAGGCACAAACAAGGACAATTGGAGGTGCAATCAAGCTGGAAACCCAGGAACTTAATGGTAAAACAGGCATAGATTTAGGCATAGATTTAGTGAATCAACAAATGTCCAACAAAGCTGTGCTGGGTACTAGCTAGTCATATCTATGACTAAAAAGCTAATTTAATTGTCATCTCTTCTTCAGATGACATAACATTGTCAAAGACTGGAGCTAAATTCTTAGGTCTTCAGAGAACACATTATACGATTGGAGAACAATTAAAATTGTTAAGTTGAAAATCAGCTCTCTTTGCTAGAAACTAGAAAAAAAATACATATATACATACCTTGCTTTGAGTTATTTGTCAGAGGGTAGACAGCTAACATTAACGTTAGAGGATATATTCAAGAGAAGGCGTGCTGGCTATTCCATGAAGTATCCGACTGAAATGACCACCGTTCGGTCCAGCTGCGTTGTGCTGTATAAGAAAAGAATTACCATATCAACACAATCACTCGGGCACTTTCAACAAGCTAACTACCTAACTAGTTACCAAGATAACATATAGAAAACGAGTATTACATCGTCCTCATGATTGGGGTAGCTAACGGGTTTGTCGTTGTCACACTGCGTATGATAGTTAAATTCAGACCGGCCAATTCCGGAATTCCAGATTTGTCAATAAAACTGACGCTAGTTAGCTATGCTAACAGGCTAACCAGCTGTTTACAGTAAGTTCGCTAGCTTGCAAGCTAGCTGCTCCCTTTACGCCAATGCGGGCAGACACAACCAGCAAACTAACGTTGGCTAGCTAGTTAACGTAGCCACAAAGGCGTTTTTACTTTCGCTAGCTACAAAACTCGCATAAAGCACAGATGGTATCCATTTACCTTTCTCCATCAGCAGATAGATATTGTTCGATGTGGTGTATTTGGCATAATTATTAACAACGCCTGTGTGATGCGGAGAAGTCTTGTTGTCACCAGTGTGAAATGAGCTACATTAAGGATCAGCAACACTAGTGCAATCAGCGTTAAGCCTTCGAAATAAAAGTCTCGCATTCAAACTGATGCAACGGGATACAAAAAGTGGAATCACCATGCCATAATTGGACTAGATAACGCTAAACAAAAATCAGTACCAGAGTTTCTCCTGAGTAGAATAGTCCACTCTTTAATGCAACACAATGTACAGAAAATTGCCACAATAAGGACAGCAACGACCCTCTGTGTAATAGATGTGCTCCAGTTGAATGGACCTCACTTTTACTGTGACATATAGCCTAAAATTGTGTAAAGTCAAAATTTGACCAATTTCCCAGGCAATAAGAGTTACAATTGATCTGACCCTCTTTGTCCATTCATCGCCATTACCCGTTGTTGTCTTAGCTCTCTTGATTAACTGTGTTTGTTTGCCTCTTCCTTATTTCAATATGCCTTGTCTGTTGCTGTTTAGGTTAGCTGTTATTGTTTTATTTCACTGTAGAGCCCCCAGTTCCGCTCAACAGGCCTCAGATAGCTCCTTTGTCTAACCCCCCCACACATGCGGAGACCTCACCTGGCTTAACTGGTGTCTCCAGAGATGCAACCTATCATCATTACCCAACGCCTAGATTTACCTCCACTGAACTCACATCCTACCATATCCCTGTCTGTACATTTTGCCCTCAATCTATTCTACCGCACCCAGAAATCTGCTCCTTTTATTCTCTGTACCCAACGCACTAGACGACCAGCTCTTAAAGCCTTTAGCCATACCCTTATTCTACTCCTCCTCTGTTCCTCTGGTGATGTAGAGGTAAACCCAGGTCCTGTAGCCCCCAGTACTACACCTATTCCCCAGGCGCTCTCATTTGTTGACTTCTGTAACCGTAAAAGCCTTGGTTTCATGAATGTTAACATCAGAAGCCTCCTCCCTAAGTTTGATTTATTCACTGCTTTAGCACACTCCGCCAACCCTGATGTCCTAGCTGTGTCTGATTGCTATGCAATCTGGTTTTCGAGCTGGTCATGGGTGCACCTCAGCCACGCTAAAGGTAGTAAAAGATATCATAACCGCCATCGTTAAAAGAAAGTACTGTGCAGCCATCTTCATTGACCTGGCAAAGGCTTTCGACTCTGTCAATCACCGCATTCTTATTGGCAGACTCAACAGCCTTGGTTTCTTAAGTGACTGCCTTGCCTGGTTCTTCAACTACTTCTCAGATAGAGTTCAGTGTGTCAAATCGGAAGGCCTGTTGTCCGGTCCTCTGGCAGTATCTATGGGGGTGCCACAGGGTTCAAATCTTGAGCCAACTCTATTCTCTACATATATCAATGATGTCGCTCTCGCTGCTGGTGACTCTCTGATCCATCTCTACACAGACGACACCATTCTGTATACATCTGGCCCCTCTTTGGACACTGTGTTAACTAACCTTCAAACAAGCTTCAATGCCACACAACACTCCTTCTATGGCCTCCAACTGCTCTTAAATGCTAGTAAAACTAAATGCATGCTATTAAATCGAACACTGCCCGCACCCGCCCACCGGACTATCATCACTACTCTCGACGGGTCTGACTTAGAATACGTGGACACCTACAAATACCTAGGCGTCCGGTTAGACTGTAAACTCTCCTTCCAGACTCACATGAATCATCTCCAATCCAAAATTAAATCTAGAATCGGCTTCCTATTTCACAACAAAGCCTCCTTCACTCATGCTGCCAAACATGCCCTTGTAAAACTGACCATCCTACCGATCCTTGACTTCGGTGATGTAATTTACAAAATAGCCTCCAACACTCTACTCAACAAATTGGATGTAGTCTATCAGTGCCGTCCGTTTTGTTACCAAAGCACCATATACTACCCACCACTGCGACCTGTACGCTCTCGTTGGCTGGCCCTCACTACATACTCGTCGACAAACCCACTGGCTCCAGTTCATCTATAAGTCTTTGCTAGGTAAATCCCCGCCTTATCTCAGGTCGCTCGTCACCATAGCAACACCCACCAGTAGCATGCGCTCCAGCAGGTATATTTCACTGGTCATCCCCAAAGCCAACACCATATAATGCCTCACCGGGGTGCCGTGCCGTCGGCAACATAGATCTGGAACTGTTGGGGTGCTAGGACCTAGTTTAACAATTATGCATCCATCCGTGAGTAACTCTGTTCCGTCAGCACTCATCCACTCAGGACCTACTTATTCATACAGGTCTGTATATACATACCCATGTACAGTTGTTATATTATATCACATGCAATATTGTAAGTAATTATTGGACCTAGGCATTCACTCGGGAATGCATATTAGTATCCTGCCAGTTGCACCTTTTCTCATTGCTTTTAGTATATCAAATGTGCAATAAGTGCAGTTGTCTGTAATTAAACCCTGCGCACTAAGGACTGTATTTTAAGGGAATTACTATTATTACCCCAATGATATCATACACACATTTAGCTATTAAAGTATCTCTTCCTGTCATTTACCTGTACAGTTTGTGTAAACATGCAAGTATTCACTTATCTGTAAATATAACTGTATACCTAACTGTACAGCTAATTTAACCATGCAAAATTTTCACCTACCTGTTCATTTACCCAGTCTGTCTATTAAGTAAACTATTATTACCCTCGCTCATATCATACGCATTAGCTACTGAAGTATTTCTCTGCCATCAACCTGTATAGTATAGTTAACCATCCAACATCCACCAATGTATAGTGTACATATTCAGCCAACCACTCATACTATGCAATGTCCTTTTATAGCTTTTTTTTGCACTCCAGATATCCTGTATTTCTATACTTTTTCATACTGCCGCTCTATGTATCATGTACCGTGTATCTGTCTTTTGTGTACTTTCGTTGTGGCATTTTGCACCTGCCCTGTGTTTTTGTTGTAGCTGCTTGATAATGAAATTTCCCCCCCGGGGGATCAATAAAGTACCTATCTATCTATCTATCTTTGGCCGCCATTCCTTCCAGTTCTCTGCTGCCAATGACTGGAACGAATTACAAAAATCACTGAAGCTGGAGACTTCCATCTCCCTCAATAACTTTAAGCATCCGTTGTCAGAGCAGCTTACCTATCACTGCACCTGTACATAGCCCTTCTGTAAATAGCCCACCCTACTACCTCATCCCCATATGTATTCTTTTTGCTAATTTGCACTCCAGTATCTCTATTTGCACATCATCTGCACATCTATCATTCCAGTGTTAATGCTAATTTGTCATTTATTTAGCCACTATGGCCTATTTATTGTCCTACCTTCCTAACCTTACTAAATTTGCACACTCTGTACATATATTTTCCATTTTCTATTGTGTTATTGACTGTACGTTTGTTTATTCCAAGGTGTAACTCTGTGTTGTTGTTGTTTTTGTCGCACTGCTTTGCTTTGTCTTGCCAGGTTGCAGTTGTAAATGAGAACTTGTTCTCAACTGGCCTACCTGGTTAAAAAAAGGTGAAAAAAATAAATAAAATAAATTGTGTTCTGTTGGTGTCACTGAGTAGGCTGATACCCCATTTCATTGACCCAAGATTCATAGGTAATCCTACAGTGCATATAGCCTATTGTATGTTCCCTGTGCAATTATGCAGTCCAATACATCCAGAGTGCGAGTTCAACTAATTGTTACATTTTTTTTTTGTATTTTATTGAATTTATTAAACAACATTCCAAACTTGTTTAGCATTATCTAATCCAGTTATGCTATTATTCTCCTATTTGTGCCTGCTTGCAGCAGTTTCAATGTGGGACTTGTATTTTAAAAAGGCGAACCGCAAATTCCACTATTGTTGCTCATTTCACACTGGTCTCGTCTTCTGGTTTTGCCCGGTTACTTGACTGGCCATAGCCGGTGTTGTGCCGAAAATCTCCCCCCTTCCATAATTCTCCCTTCCTTCGCGATCTTCATTGCTGCGACTTGCTTGCTAGTTGATATTTCTGCTCTTCTCTCCGTTGTGAGTTTAGTGTACTTTTCACTGATCTTAGTGGCAGAAAGCATTTGTGTCTGCAGTTTTCGGTTTGGCTATTTGTTTCAAGTGTATTCAGTAGCAGTTCTAGCTTGTGCGAACCTCCCCTTCAGCGCCCGTCCCCGCCCGCACCCGTGTCGCCCCCAGGCTATATGCTGCGCTGGGCGGCTGTCCATGTCGCCCGTACCTAAATCCGCTACTAAGTGTATTAGTCTATAAATAAATATCTTTGCCAAAATTCGGCATCTCTCCCATGTCTTATTCGACTCTAATGTGTGCCACGGAAAGTATTTGACTCTGGCAGGGGAAAGATTTTCGGCACGACAACGGTTCCATTTCCGCATTCAAAACAAGTCGGAACTCGGAAATCTCCGACTTCCGAACTCAGTGTGTTCAAAACAACTGGGAACTAGGGGGAAAAAATAGCTACAACTGGGAAAACCCGTTTTAAACTGTCATCCAACTCGGAATTTCATGTCGAGAACTAGGGTTTCTTTGTCGACTTTCTGACCTTAAGATCACTGACGTCATGATTTGACCTCGTTTTTTCCCGACTTGGAATTCGGAGTTGGATGACCGTTCAAAACGATAAAACGATTTTGCCCAGTCGGAGCCTGTTTGTTTTTTCGAGTTCCCAGTCGGAGATTTCAGAGTTCCCACTTGATTTGAGTGCGGCATAGGTCTCTCGAAGGCCTCACAGCTCTTCCTGCGCTGTGAGTCACGTTGGTCTCGTCAGCAAGGCTGAACCCCTTCACCCAGGATAAACCCGTTCACCCCGGTTTAGCCAATATTCAACTCCTGTTTATATGATTGCTTTGCTTAAATTTCCAGTTGATTTTAGTTATCACTCTTAAATGCAAAAGCAGGAAATTATAAAGAAATACATTGCTAAATAGGCCACTCAATATATTATTGATAGGCCTATCAGGAGCTCTAAAAACATGAACATCCCACTACAGCTATGAGGCAGTTAAAAGTCAGTAGACTATTTACAGTCCCACCTGTCTCTGCCTGAAGGAGAGCAGGATCAGGTGATTTTTAGGCTGAGCTCAAGTGTCCGTTCCACAGATAGGAGTATTACAGGATCACTGAGAAAAACAAGCTTCTCATGTTCCCTAAATTTAAACACTTGCCCCTACAATCCCTCCTTTCCTAAAACACGTGTAAATATTGGACCATAAATTAAATATTTTTTCCCCCATCATGACAAAGCAAAAACTGGTTTTTAGACATTTTTGCAAAAAAAAAACACATAAATACCTTATTTATATAAGTATTCAGACCATTTGCTATGAGACTCGAAATTTACCTCAGGTGCATCCTTGAGATGTTTCTACAACTTGATTGGACTCCACCTGTGGTAAATTCAATTGATTGGACAGTATTTGGAAAGGCAGACACCTGTCTATATAAGGTCCCACAGTTGACAGTGCATGTCAGAGCAAAAAACAAGCCATGAGGTTGAGCTCTGAGACAGGATTGTGTCGAGGCACAGATCTGGGGATGGGTACCAAAACATTTCTGCAGCATTGAAGATCCCCGAGAACACAATGGCCTCCATCATGACAGCCCGCTTGGAGTTTGCCAAAAGGCACCTAAAGACTCTCAGACCATGAGAAACAAGATGCTCTGGTCTGATGAAACCAAGATTGAACTCTTTGGCCTGAATGCCAAGCTTCACATCTGGAGGAAACCGGTGAAGCATGGTGGTGGCAGCATCATGCTGTGGGGATGTTTTTCAGTGGCAGGGACTGGGAGACTAGTCCAGAGTGCTTAGGACCTCAAACTGGGGCGAATGTACACCTTCCTTGAGTGGCCCAGCCAGAGCCCGGACTTTAATCCAATCGAACATCTCTGGGGAGACCTGAAAATAGCTGTGCAGCGATGCTCCGCATCCAACCTGACAGAGCTTGAGAGGATCTGCAGAGAAGAATGGGAGAAACTCCCCAAATGTAGGTTTGCCAAGCTTGTAGCGTCCTACCCAAGAAGACTCAAGGCTGTAATTGCTGCCAAGGGTGTTTCAACAAAGTACTGAGTAAAGGTTCTGAATACTTATGTAAATGTGATATTTCAGTATTTTTTTAAAATATTTTTTTTATCAATATGGCTGCAGACAATGACCTTGCAGTGACATTAGCCCTGACCCTCTTTCGCAACAGAATCGACCGAGAGACAGACTGAACCTAAATCACACAGTGCATCATGTGTCCTAGGCTACTGGGTGCCTGCTTACACAACCATGGATGACTGTGTGTGTGTGTGGGGTTAGGGAGTAACAGAGAATGTCCAAGACTGATGGTTTATCTAGAATCATTTAGAATCTAGAATAATTTAGAATCTAGAATCATCTAGAATCATTTACCCAAGTCAGTCCCCTTTTCTTTCTTCTAATAACATTTAAAAAAGTACTTTCTGTTATTTAGATTTGTTTGGAGTAATAAAACACATTATATTCAGAAATCTCAATTAGTGAAAGACTATGATCGTGGAGGTTTACCGACTAATGATTTTGAGTTGTTAGTGGGTGCTTTTAGAATTAAATGGTTGAAATTATGTCTGTCTAATCCTACCACTGTGGTATCATATCCCTAACAGTCTGTTTAATAAACTTGGTGGACTTGAATTCCTAATGAAATGTTCGAGCACAATTTGTCTCTCCCACAAAACATTGATTTGGAATGATAATAGAGTTATTAAAATGAATAGGAAATCAATTTTCAAAGGCCTTTGGTTTGACAAAGGTATTCATTTTGTATGTGATTTGTTAGACAACACTGGGGAGTTTCTGCTGTTTGATGAGTTCATTGGTAAATGTCAGGTTAATATTACTCAGAGAGAATATATGAAGGTTTGCAAAGGAATTCCTCTTCCTATACTTGGACTTATTAAGAACACATTTTTATATTATAAGGTTGTTCCCTCTTTTCAAGTTGATAAATTAATGACTTGAATCTTTTGGATAACAAATTCAACAATAAGTGGATACGATTGGCAGTTAATGAAGTAATTTCTGGTGATTATAATTCAATATATTGCTATGGAAGTGACAAACCTATGCTACGGTCAAAAGCAACTACCTTTTACCTTAATTGTTCAGTTATCCCAAAAGTTAAATAAACTAATTTTCAAACATTTTCTTCCATCTAGCCTGTCAATGATTTTTTTACACAAAATATTCAATTTTGACAAAATGTCTTGTGTCTTTTGTTCCTCTGATTCTGAATCTATAGAGCATTTCTTTTTTTCATGCCACCATTCTAGTAAACTATGGATTGAAATTCATGAATGGTTGTGTATAAAATCTCCAGAATTACTTCTGTTTACCTTTGATGTTAAATGGCATTATGCTTATCCTTGTAATTCCAATCATAACTATTTTATTAACATTATTATTCTCTTGGCCAAATATTATATTCCTTATTTATACGGTTACAATTTTACAAATCCCTCAAACTTGTGAAACTTAAAAAGTTAATGTCGCTGAATGTCTGTTAATGTCATATACAGTGGGGAGAACAAGTATTTGACACACTGCTGATTTTGCAGGTTTGCCTACTTACAAAGCATGTAGAGGTCTGTATTTTTTATCATAGGTACACTTCAACTGTGAGAGACGGAATCTAAAACAAAAATCCAGAAAATCACATTGTATGATTTTTAAATAATTAATTTGCATTTTATTGCATGACATAAGTATTTGATCACCTACCAACCAGTAAGAATTCCGGCTCTCACAGACCTGTTCGTTTTTCTTTAAGAAGCCCTCCTGTTCTCCACTCATTACCTGTATTAACTGCACCTGTTTGAACTCGTTACCTGTATAAAAGACACCTGTCCACACACTCAATCAAACAGACTCCAACCTCTCCACAAAGGCCAAGACCAGAGAGCTGTGTACGGACATCAGGGATAAAATTGTAGACCTGCACAAGGCTGGAATGGGCTACAGGACAATAGGCAAGCAGCTTGGTGAGAAGGCAACAACTGTTGGCGCAATTATTAGAAAATGGAAGAAGTTCAAGATGACGGTCAATCTCCCTCGGTCTGGGGCACCATGCAAGATCTCACCTCGTGGGGCATCAATGATCATGAGGAAGGTGAGGGATCAGCCCAGAACTACACGGCAGGACCTGGTCAATGACCTGAAGAGAGCTGGGACCACAGTCTCAAAGAAAACCATTAGTAACACACTACGCCGTCATGGATTAAAATCCTGCAGCGCACGCAAGGTCCCCCTGCTCAAGCCAGCGCCTGTCCAGGCCCGTCTGAAGTTTGCCAATGACCATCTGGATGATCCAGAGGAGGAATGGGAGAAGGTCATGTGGTCTGATGAGACAAAAATAGAGCTTTTTGGTCTAAACTCCACTCGCCGTGTTTAGAGGAAGAAGAAGGATGAGTACAACCACAAGAACACCATCCCAACTGTGAAGCATGGAGGTGGAAACATCATTTTTTGGGGATGCTTTTCTGCAAAGTGGACAGGACGAGTATAAGTATTTGATACATCAGAAAAGCAGAACTTAATATTTGGTACAGAAACCTTTGTTTGCAATTACAGAGATCATACTTTTCCTGTAGTTCTTGACCAGGTTTGCACACACTGCAGCAGGGATTTTGGCCCACTCCTCCATATAGACCTTCTCCAGAGCCTTCAGGTTTCGGGGCTGTTGCTGGGCAATACGGACTTTCAGCTCCATCCAAAGATTTTCTATTGGGTTCAGGTCTGGAGACTGGCTAGGCCACTCCAGGACCTTGAGATGCTTCTTACGGAGCCACTCCTTAGTTGCCTGGCTGTGTGTTTCGGGTCGTTGTCATGCTGGAAGACCCAGCCACGACCCATCTTCAATGCTCTTACTGAGGGAAGGAGGTTGTTGGCCAAGATCTCGCGATACATGGCCCCATCCATCCTCCCCTCAATACGGTGCAGTCGTCCTGTCCCCTTTGCAGAAAAGCATCCCCAAAGAATGATGTTTCCACCTCCATGCTTCACGGTTGGGATGGTGTTCTTGGGGTTGTACTCATCCTTCTTCTTCCTCCAAACACGGCGAGTGGAGTTTAGACCAAAAAGCTCTATTTTTGTCTCATCAGACCACATGACCTTCTCCCATTCCTCCTCTGGATCATCCAGATGGTCATTGGCAAACTTCAGACGGGCCTGGACATGCGCTGGCTTGAGCAGGGGGACCTTGCGTGCGCTGCAGGATTTTAATCCATGACGGCGTAGTGTGTTACTAATGGTTTTCTTTGAGACTGTGGTCCCAGCTTTCTTCAGGTCATTGACCAGGTCCTGCCGTGTAGTTCTGGGCTGATCCCTCACCTTCCTCATGATCATTGATGCAACACGAGGTGAGATCTTGCATGGTGCCCCAGACCGAGGGAGATTGACCGTCATCTTGAACTTCTTCCATTTTCTAATAATTGCGCCAACAGTTGTTGCCTTCTCACCAAGCTGCTTGCCTATTGTCCTGTAGCCCATCCCAGCCTTGTGCAGGTCTACAATTTTATCCCTGATGTCCGTACACAGCTCTCTGGTCTTGGCCATTGTGGAGAGGTTGGAGTCTGTTTGATTGAGTGTGTGGACAGGTGTCTTTTATACAGGTAACGAGTTCAAACAGGTGCAGTTAATACAGATAATGAGTGGAGAACAGGAGGGCTTCTTAAAGAAAAACTAACAGGTCTGTGAGAGCCGGAATTCTTACTGGTTGGTAGGTGATCAAATACTTATGTCATGCAATAAAATGCAAATTAATTATTAAAAAAATCATACAATGTGATTTTCTGGATTTTTGTTTTAGACTCAGTCTCTCACAGTTGAAGTGTACCTATGATAAAAATTACAGACCTCTACAAAATATCTCAAATACTAGTTCTCCCCACTGTACATTATGTCGTGAATTATTCGTTTTTTGGGGGGTGGGAGGGTCTTGTTTGATTTTGTCATTGTATTCACAGGAATACCCTGTATTGATGTGTAATATTGTTATTAATGTTGCAACAAAAAAAAAAGTAGGGATTGCATGATGAAGACATAAAGATTGAATGTGACTTTAGCCCCCTCCAGTGTTCCCAGTGTATTGCATATTGCAAAGCAGGAGGTATCCCTCCTCTCCAGAGAGGAGAAAAGAGGAGAGGAGAGGATTTAAAAGACAGTTTCTAAACCTATCAATAATTCCCCACCCACCATTCCAACGCACGTTTTCAAACACCCTTCAAACTACCAGGTACTTTATATTAATAGATTTCGATATATTCATAGATCTGATCTCTATCTCTCACTTTATGACGTTGAGTCTGGGTGGGAAATCAATTCTGAAAGCTCCAGCACAGTGGAAGTGTATGATGAATGGTGAGCCATAGAAAACCACAGTGTGATATTTATTTTGACCAGGCAGAGGGTTTAGAACATTATTGAATTCTTCTGTGGACTGTGTTCCTCTTGTAATGAAGTCCAGTGTGACACCAGTGAGCCATGGTACGGTCCTGGGGAGAGAGAGCCAGATTCATTTTTTGTGAATCTGCTGTGCCTACGGCATTATGTTGAATAGCATTTCTGCTGCAATTACAAATGTTCCTTGTTGGTGTTATGTGTAAAGACTATGCTGAAGACTTCAGGGAGAAAGAAGAGAGAGAAAGGGGAGAGATTGTGTCTTCACATTGTGGTCTTGCTACACAACACTGGATCGATGTCTGGCAGTGGCTGCTACTGCAGGGGGCGAGAGAGGGAGAGAGAGAGAGAGAGAGAGAGAGAGAGAGAGAGAGAGAGATAGAAAACGATGACGAGAGAAACTGCAGCATTCTAAATATTTAACCCTCACAGAGCAGAGTTCTTCTCTCTTTTCCTACAAGGACTCTTCCTTGTTTCTCTCCTCCTCTCTCAGAGATAACTCACTGCAACAGACTCAAACAATAAAACACTACTGATTCTGATGTGATGAAGAGTGCTTGTATTTATAAGGACACAGCAATATGACAATCATGGTATCTGACAAATTATTTGTGGGGCATATGTGTAAGAAGACTTCAAATCCAGTTTGAGTATCAAGTAAACTTCTACAGAATGTACGTATATGCACATCGTGTACATTCTGTAGGCTATGTGTGACCAGATATGTTGGCAATAGAGTGATGCTGTTGTATAATAGGGTAGTTTGTAGCCCAGACTAAATTAGCAGATCTCAATGACCACTGTATATCAGGACTCGCCTCAAAGTTAATCATTACCATAAACTATCATAATGAATACCACACTGTATGGATTATGATTTATATGCATTCATAACAGCATATTATGGCTAGGCTAGTATGCATTCCCATTCGAATAGCATATTATGGCTAGGCTAATATGCATTCCCATTCGAATAGGATATTATGGCTAGGCTAATATGCATTCCCATTCGAATAGCATATTATGGCTAGGCTAATATGCATTCCCATTCGAATAGCATATTATGGCTAGGCTAATATGCGTTCCTATTTGTAATAGTAGGTCTTAATCATCTGTGGTACATTTAAATTCATTAAAAACAAGATTTGTAACAGAGAACATTAGTTAATCATTTGCTTCTCTGTGGATTTTAAATCAGCCTGAAATAATTAGTAATTTCATGTGCTGTTCTGATGTATTTCTGGGATGGTTTATGTAAGGAAGGAACAAATCCTAGAACATCTCCTAAATTGCTTGTTCCTGATTTAAGGCCAAATTGAATATTGCATGTGGTCTATTAAAAACTGCTGTATATGTAACAGTTGGGAAACAACTTGAATGAGTTTCCTTTAAACTGACAGAAACATGTTGCTAATAAGGTTTGCTAACTAGTCGTTTCTTTAGGCCTATTCTGTGAGTGGGTCTATAAAAAATAAAGTTAGAAGCAGTTTATGCGGGTTCTCAAGTCAAAGAGAAATTGGAAATGCAGTGACCAAATCCTGTGAGGAGAATTTAAGTTGACATGCATAAAATCAGAATGAAGAAATTATTAAAGCAGAGTTTCACTCCTCCAGATCTAATCATCTCTTGTGTCTTGATATTCTGCTAGTCACAGTGGCTTAAGTAGGAGATCCAGGCCTGCAGGCAGAAAAGTGATTATAGGCAGATTATCTAATAAAAAATAGAATCTAATCAAATCAAATTGTATTTGTCACATGCGCCAAAAACAACAGGTGTAGACCTTACCGTGAAATGCTTACAAGCCCTTAACCAACATTGGGGGTGGGGGGGGGGGGTCAATAAGTTAAGAGAATGGCTTCAATAGAAATGTGAATGTATACAGGTTTTCATAACCAATTTGATGGATTTTTGAATACATCAGTGCATTACTGTGAGGAGGTCTCCCGTGGTTCTACTATGGAGACAGCCAAAGAACTCTTTTGGAACCCTTTTTTCTAAGAGTGTATGCCTGTAGCCACAACCCCGTCTAGTGTCCTGGGATACGCACGCATCAGGGAGGGCAGCCACCCTCTAATGTAAAACTGAATGGCAGGTATTTGAGCAAGAATTACAGAGGGCAGATATCCCCCAGGTCTCTACTGACCGATTGTCAGATCTGCCGGTGACCTGACTGGCCAGCCTGGGGGCCTCCACTGACCAGAGAATCATGTCATTTTCAAACTGCCTATCACAGCTGGTTACAGACAGGACATGTTAGGAAGGGAGGGGATGAAAGAGTTTGAGGACGGGGGGATGAGAGAGAAAATTTAGGAGGGAGAAGGAAAGAAATAAGGGGAGAAGGTGAAGAAAGAGGGGAGGGTGGAGGAAGATGGAATAGAGGAAGAGAGGTAATAGAGGGAGAGGAAAGATGGCCATTACTATTCTACAAGGCAGAAACGGCTCTACTGCGCGTGCACACACACACTCACACACAACCATCCAACTGTGACGGTAGGTAAAAGGCCAACAAGAACCCCTGTGTTGTGATAAGTGTACCACCACTGCTTCAGAGCTTCAGAGCAGGGTTTTTGATCAGTGCGGTAATAGTGCCGTGTGATGATTAAATCAACGATAAGCCCTCTTCAATTTCATTTGAAAGCAGAGCGGAGACAGACAGACAGCGTAACTGATTCCTGTCTCCCATCTCCTCCCAGCTCCTGACGGTTCCACTGGACCAAGCGTTTGATCTAACACCACATTTCCACCTTCCAATCCTCTAAACCTCAACAAGACATAACAAGGAGGATGGGTAGATGAAGAGATAAAAACCCTCTAAAGTTATTAACTTTTCCTGTCTGACTGAGAGATCACGCAGGCAGGGTTATTGTTATTGTTCCCGTTATGTACAGTGCATTCAGGAAAGTATTAAGACCCCTTGACTTTTTCCATATTTTGTTATGTTAAAGCTTTATTCTTAAATGCATTAACTTAAATGTTTTCCTAATCAATCTACACACAATGCTTCATAATGACAAGGTGAAAACAGGTTCTAAGACATTTTTGCACATAAAAAAAACAGAACTATGTTATATACATATATATACGTCCCAGTGCCCAAGAAGGTGCACCCCACTGTCCTGAATAACTTCAGACCTGTAGCGCTAACATTCCACATCATGAAGACCCTGGAAAGGTTAGTCCTCGCTCACCTCAGACCCCTGGTGTGTACATCACTGGACCCCCTGCAGTTCGCATATCAGCGCAACATCGGGGTGGATGATGCAATCATCTACCTTCTGCAGAGGGCCTACTCTCAGCTGGACAACACAGGTTGCACTGTGAGGGTTATGTTTTTTTACTTCTCCAGTGCCTTCAACACCATTCAGCCCCTGCTACTGGGTGAGAAAATTAAGAGGATGAAAGTTGAAGCACCCTTAGTCTCCTGGGTCACGGACTACCTGACCGGTAGGCCACAATTTGTGCGACTATAGAGCTGTGTGTCAGAACGGGCAGTGAGCAACACAGGGGCCCCCCAGGGATCGGTCCTGTCCCCCTTCCTGTTCACCCTTTACACCTCGGACTTCAGATATAACTCTGGGACATGCCACCTACAGAAGTTCTCGGATGACTCCGCAATTGTAGGGTGCATCAGGGGTGGGCAGGAGGAGTACAGGAGCGCGACTTTGTGTTGTGAGCAGAATCACCTTCAGCTCAACATCAGCAAAACAAAGGAGATGGTGGTGGACTTCAGGAGAACCAAGGCCCAACTGACTGCAGTCCCTATACAGGGGATGGATGTGGAAATGGTTGGGTCATACAAGTTCCTGGGAGTCCATATGGACAACCGGCTGGAATCTGTCTATCTATCTATCTATCTATCTATCTATCTATCTATCTATCTATCTATCTATCTATCTATCTATCTATCTATCTATCTATCTATCTATCTATCTATCTCAAAAGTGAAGGGGTCTGAATACTTTCCGAATGCACTGTATGTCAGCACACTACAGCCTGTGTCTGCCAAGAGGTTTAGAATTTATGGCAGATTTGGCCATGCCCTTACTGAAAAACCACATGAATTTCACGTGAATACGTGTTTCACATGCCCTGCGTGCCCGGTCAGTAATCCGAGCATAATTACTACAGGGTTAGATAGCTGGCTAGACTAATTTACCAACAGTGGTGTAAAGTACTTAATTAAAAATATTTTTAAGTACTACATAAGTAGTTTTTTGGGGTATCTGTACTTTACGTTATTATTTCTATTTTTTACTACTTTTACTTTTACTTCACTACATTTCTTATGAAAATATTGTACTTTTTTGTACTCCATATATTTTCCTTGACACCCAAAAATGTTGAATGCTTAGTAGGACAGGAAAATGGTCCAATTCACGCACTTATCAACAGTCTACTGCCTCTGATCTGGCGGACTCACTAAACACACGCTTTGTTTGTAAATTATGTCTGAATATTGGAGTGTGTCCCTGGCTATCCGTAAATTTAAAAACAAGGAAATGGTGCCATCTGGTTTGCTAAATATAAGGAATTTGAAATGTTTTATACTTTTACTTAAGTATTTTAAAGTAATTGCATTTACTTTTGATTAAAAAAAATTGTGTTTTGCTCAGGGGCCCCCTAGCGGCCGCGGGGCCCTAAGCAGTCGTCTATGTCACTTATATGCCTAGTGCCAGCCCTGCCCTTCTACAGTAAAACCTGTAAATTCCAGCATGAATCCATGCAGGACCAAATCCTGCTGGATTTTTTTTATTCCTGCAGGATTTGGATATTCTTAGGGCCCTATCGGATAGTCAAACTGCTGAAGGAGGAGATAAAGTGTGTTTGGAGGTGAGTGCACATCATTTTGTATAGCTAGCTATTTTCTATAAAAATTAAATACAGCTGTTTTTAACTTTCCTTTACAATTTACAACAAGAAGACTAACTGTGATGTGACATTTTGGTCACCATAGCAACAGTTGACAGTTGGCAGTTAGGGAAATGGCTGCCAGGCAGTTTAGCTAGTCTAGGTAGGCTACTGCTAATATTAATATATATATTACTTTTTTTACAGGTAAGGCATCAGAGAAACATAGTAAAATTACAACAAATGTTTATATGAACATGTTATGGGTTAGAATAGTTCTTTTTTTGTGTTGTGTTTGCAGAATATTTAATTAGTTTTTTTTGTTTCCATGGAAAGTGACAAATGAGCTTTGATATCCCTTCCACTATGTCTCTTTGTTACAGTTGTCACAAGTTAGGCTATTATTTGTAAGTGTTTTGAAACGGATGGTGATAGTGTCGTGTATGTAAATAGAGAAGGAGAAGGAGAAGGAGCTCGTCGCAGGAGTTTCGAGGAAGACTTGAGTTTATTTACTCTCATTCCAAAACGCGCACAGCGATAACCGGGCACTGCGTAAAGTGCAGTCCATCAATGTAGAAAACCAAACAACAGGCAAAGCCTGGGTTATAATATGACAGCAAACCGCTGGTCGGATCTCTTTTCATACAGAAAACACTCAACATGAGCCAATAACGCACAAAGACTAGGGCAGCAGGGGAACAGATATACACATGATAATCATGGGATAGGGAACAGGTGTGATTGATGACAAGACAACAACAGTCCAGGGTTGGATAATGACATGGGCGCGGTGGCAACTAGTAGACCTGTGACGCCCAACGCTGGAGCCGCAACTGGCCAGAGGGGGGAGCTGCTCCAGAGGGAGATGTGACAGATAGTCTAATGGCTTCTTGCACAACAGTAACAAAATAACATGACTTTACCTGTCGTGTAAATAAGGAAGTGATTGCATTTAATTACTAAAGAGGGGTTTACAACATTTGTCTATGAAATATCATATTATTTCCACTGAAATACATTATAATAAATTAAATTGGTCACAATTGAATAAACTAATAGTTTGGATTTAAATAGACATTTATGATTGTAACATCACTTTCTCTCTGTTTTTACTTTTAGCTTGCTTGGACAGTTTCCCCACCTCCACCATGTCCAGTAGTCTACTAGTTAAAGGTGAGTAGTTTTCCTTTACTACTACGGTATATCATTTGCATTATTTAGCCGCTGTTTTTCATGTAACACAAACACAGATGTTCTGCACTTATATTCTGAACGCTGCCCCTCTCGTCTCTCTCTTCTCCTCTCCTGTTAAGACAGAGCGTATACAGTGAGACTGACGACCACAGAAAGTAGCACTGGGCAGCCAATCAGGCGAAGGTAACACCACACACAGTTTCAGCCTCTCATTTCTCCCTTTACACACACACAGAGCAGTACTCTCAGATGTTGTTGATGTACCAGCCATGTTAAAAACCAACTATCACCAAGTTTAGCATTGCAGACATCCGTTTCCCTTCACACCAATGCACATAAGCTGTTCACTCTTGTTACAAATGATGCTTTTACCATATTTATTATCAATCATCTTTTATGCTGTGCTGGTGAAATGGACAATCAAACACGTCCACTGTTGCTGCATTGAATATAAAAAAATGACATGCAATCTGATATCTTGTGCTTTCTGTCCATTCTTTTGAAGGAATGTGGATTGTCCTACAGGAATGTCTCTGAAGGATGAGTAAGGGATCCTGAAGGTTGTTCCTGCATTACCTGCAGGAATCTTACCTACAGTAGTAAGACAATTCCTGCAGGTAGTCCTGCAGGATTTATTTGAGGACTCACTGCAGGATTCGTACAGGATTGTTTTCATGAAGAACTACCAGCATTATTCCTGCAACAGGAAAGTGACCCTGAAAATCCTGTGAGATATCCTACAGGACTACCTATTCCTGCGGGATATATATTCTGCAAGACTCCTGCAGGATTTTTCATGCAGGATTCCTGTAGAACTTTTTTCTGAGGGCATATCAGATAAGACAAATATAACTACAAGGTAAACACATCTATTGAGTGTTGTAAGTGAACCGTATTTACCTTTGTAGTTGGGAAAATAAGGGGAATAAAGTTCCTATTCCGTTTAGAGTGATTAACACAATGCTTAGCATATTTATATATTTTCACTGTATGTAATATGGGTGTGCGAAGGTGTGGGTTGATTGTCACTAGACTTGATGCTGTATGTTATGGATTAAACTCATATCTGTTGATAGTGATTGACCAAGGACACTGATTGTTATTGTATTTTTACGAAACACTGTGTGATTCTGTAGCAGCTGACAAAGTTGTTTTGACTTTCTACAAGCCTGTGTAACTAGAGAGGAGAGGCCAGGTCAGACATTTTCTCTACTTCTGTGCTAAAGGTGTCTCCCTGTTGCAACTTGTATTTAAACCAAAAGGATTTTGATTGATGTTATTTTGTTCACCAGGAAATTCCCACTATAACCTTGTTATTACTGAGTGGGACATCACCAAGAAACACCACCATACCTGCTCACTATATTCTAAGAATGCCCTTTTCTCACTAGTCGATGTTCTTGTCACCTAATTAACATAATAAACAATTCCTCATCAGAATCTTTCTGTTTAAGCTAGAGATTATTGCATGGGCTGCGTCTGCATGTCGGCCTTCTGCATTTGCGGTGGAGGTGGCAGAGCGGTGTTTGTCAGACCAGGAGACATCTCGAAAAATTGGTCTTCTCCCGAAAACGTCTGTAGCATCCGAACGGTTTGGTCTACAAACTAATATAGAAAGATGAAACTTTCACTAACACGATGATGTTCTCCGTTTTGTCCAAAAACCCACTCAAGCGCACAGGACTCGTTTAAAGTTGGTACAGCCGATCTGCTAACTTCTGTCTGTAGGGTCAGAACGGTTTGGCCTACACATTAATATGGCCTATTGAAAGGCTCTCACAAACACGTATGGAAGTACAGTACCAGTCAAAAGTTTGAACACACCTACTCATTCCAGGGTTTTTCTTTATTTTTTACTATTTTCTACATTGTAGAATAATAGTGAAGACATCAAAACTATGAAATAACACATATGGATTCATGTAGTAACCAAAGAAGGGTTAAACAAATCAAAATATATGTTATATTTGAGATTCTTTAAATAGCCAACCTTTGCCTTGATGACAGCTTTGCACACTCTAGGAATTCTCTCAACCAGCTTCATGAGGTAGTCACCTGGAATGCATTTCAATTAACAGGTGTGCCTTGTTAAAAGTTAATTTGTGGAATTTCTTTCTTCTTTATGTGATAGAGCCAATCAGTTGTTTTGTGACAAGGTTAGGTGGTGGGGGGGGTTGGGGGGGGGGGGTGTATACAGAAGATAGCCCTATCTATTTGGTAAAAGACCAAGTCCATATTATGGCAAGAACAGCTCAAATAATCAAAGAGTAACAACAGTCCATCATTACTTTAAGACATGAAGATCAGTCAACACAGAACATTTCAAGAACTTTGAACGTTTCTTCAAGTGCTTTTGCAAAAAATCATCAAGCGCTATGATGAAACTGGCGCTCATGAGGACCGCCACAGGAAAGGAAGACCCAGAGTTATCTCTGCTGCAGAGGATAAGTTCATTAGAGTTACCAGCCTCATAAATTGCAACCCAAATAAATGCTTCACAGATTTCAAGTACAGACATATCTCAACATCTGTTCAGAGGGGACTGTGTGAATCAGGCGTTCATGGTCAAACTGCTGCAAAGAAACCTGCTTGGGCCAAGAAACACGAGCAATGGACATGTCCTTTGGTCTGTAGTCCAAATTGGAGATTTTTGGTTCCAACCGCCGTGTCTTTGTGAGACGCCGTGCCGGTGAACGGATGATCTGTGCATGTATATTTCCCACCATAAAGCATGAAGGAGGAGGTGTTATGGTGTGGGGGTGCTTTGCTGGTGACACTGTCTATGATTTATTTGGAATTCAAGGCATACTTAACCAGCATGTCTACTACAGCATTCTACAGCGATACGCCATCCCATCATTTATTTTTCAACAGGACAATGACACAACACACCTCCAGGCTGTGTAAGGGCTTTTTTACCAAGGCCTCCACAATCACCCGACCTCAACCGAATTGAGATGGTTTGGGATTTTGGCATTTGAGTCAGACAGCAGAGTGAAGGAAAAGCAGCAAACAAATGTTCAGCATGTGTGGGAACATGATTCCATATGTGTTCTACAATGTAGAAAAAAGTAAAAAATAAAGAAAAACTAGGTGTGTCCAAACATTTGACTGGTACTGTATATATGGAAGTACTTTAGTGCCAATAAAACAAGTTAAATATGGGTAAAAATATTTATATATAATAATTTCCTGATCTTTCTTACATCACTCATATATAGGACAGATACTTCAAAACATACTTCCTTTTTATTTTATTTTTATGAATGAAAATTTTCAATTTGTTTCTGTGGCTAATAACGGTAAGGCCAAATTCAATGTTTCATCAAATAATTAAAAAAATGTTTTATCGTTGGTATGACCATCTTAAAACAATTCCATATGTTAGCTTAGTAGAAAACCAACCCTGGGCCCTTAGGGGGACAGATAGGTTTTGATCATTTTTATTCCTCAAAAGGGATCTTAAGTTGAACCATGTTCATAATACATAACATTTGTAATGTACAGTGCATTCTGAAAGTATTCAGACCCCTTCACTTTTTCCACATTTTGTTACGTTACAGCCTTACTCTAAAATGGATTACATTTTTTTATCAGCAATCTACACACAATACCCCATCATGACCAAATGAAAACAGGTTTTTAGAAACTTTAGCAAATGTATTAAAAATAAAACAATTAAATACCTTATTTACATAAGTATTCAAACCTTTACTATAAGACTCGAAAATGAGGTTAGGTGCATCCTGTTTTAATTGATCAATCTTGAGATGTTTCTACATGATATGTTTCTACAATTCAATTGATTGGACATGATATGGAAAGGCACACACCTGTCTAAAAAGGTCCCACAGTTGACAGTGCATGTCAGAGCAAATACCAAGCCATAAGGTCGAAGGAATTGTCCGTAGAGCTCAGAGACAGGATCGTGTCGAGGCACAGATCTGGGGAAGGGTATCAAAACATTTACGCAGCATTGAAAGTCCCCTAGAACACAGTGGCCTCCATCATTCTTAAATGGAAGAATTTTGGAACCTAGAGCCGGCCAACCGGCAAAACTGAGCAATCGGGAGTGAAGGGCCTTGGTCAAGAACCTGATGATCACTCTGACAGAGCTCCAGAGTTCCTCTGTGGAGATGGGAGAACCTTCAGGAAGGACAACCATCTCTGCAGCACTCCACTAATCAGGCCTTTATGGTAGAGTGGCCAGAAATAAGCCACTCTTCAGTAAATGGCACATGACAGCCCGGTTGGAGTCCTAAAGGACTCTCAGACAATGAGAAACAAGATTTTCATGAAACAAAGATTGAACTCTTTGGCCTGAATGCCAAATGTCACATCTGGAGGAAACCAGTTACCGCTCATCACCTGGTCAATACTATCCCTACGGTGAAGCATGGTGGTGGCAATATACACAGTCAGTTAGGAAAGCAAAGGCTAGCTTTTTCAAAGAGAAATTTGCATCCTGTAGCACTAATTCCAAAACGTTTTGGGACACTGTAAAGTTCATGGAGAATAAGAGCACCTCCTCCCAGCTGCCCACTGCACTGAGGCTAGGAAACACTGTCACCACCGATAAATCTATGATAAATCGAGAATTTCAATAAGCATTTTGCTATGGCAGGCCATGCATTCCACCTGGCTACCCTTACCCCGGCCAACAGCTCTGCACCCCTCTGGCAGTCTCTATGGGGGTGCCACAGGGTTCAATTCTAGGGACCTCTATTCTCTGTATATGTCAATGGTGTCGCTCTTGCTGCTGGTGACTCTCTGATCCACCTCTACGCAGACGACACCATTCTGTATACATCTGGCGCTTCTTTGGACACTGTGTTAACAAACCTCCAAACAAGCTTCAGTGCCACACAACACTCCTTCCGTGGCCTCTAACTGCTCTTAAATGCTAGTAAAACTAAATGCATGTTCTTCAACCGATTGCTGCCCGCACCTGTCTGCCTGACTAACATCACTACTCTGGACGGGTCTGACTTAGAATATCTGGACACCTACTAATACCTAGGTGTCTGGTTAGACTGTTCACTCTCCTTCCAGACTCACATGAATCATCTCCAATCCAAAATTAAATCTAGATTCGGCTTCCTGTTTCGCAACAAAGCCTCCTTCACTCATGCTGCCAAACATGCCCTCGTAAAAATGACTATCCTACCGATCCTTGATTTCGGCGATTTACAAAATAGCCTCTTAACACTCTCCTCAGCAAATTGGATGTAGTCTATCACAGTGCCATCCGTTTTGTCACGAAAGCCCTATATACTACCCACCACTGCGACCTGTATGCTCTCACTACATATTAGTCGCCAAACCCACTAGTTCCAGGTCATCTATAAGTCCCTGCTAGGTAAATCCCCGCCTTATCTTAGCTCACTGGTCACCATAGCAACACCCACCCGTAGGATGCGCTCCAGCAGGTACATTTCACTGGTCACCCCCAAAGCCAACACCTCCTTTGGATGCCATTCCTTCCAGTTCTCTGCTGCCAATGACTGGAACGAATTGCAAAAATCCTTGAAGCCGGAGATTCCTATCTCACTCACTTACTTTAAGCATCAGCTGTCAGAGCTGCTTACCGATCACTGCACCTGTAAATAGCCCATTCGTAAATAGCCCACCCCAAATACCTCATCCCCATACTGTTATTTTTGCTAATTTGCACCCCAGTATCTCTGCCCGCACAAAGGCATATTTGCACATCATCATCTGCACATTTATCACTCCAGTGTTAATGCTAAATTGTAACTATTTCGCCACTATGGTCTATTTAATGTCCTACCTCCCTAATCGAACTACATTTGCACACATTGTATATAGATTTTCTATAGTGTCATTGTCTGTACGTTTGTTTATACCATGTGTAACTCTGTGTTGCAGTTGTAAATGAGAACTAGTTCTCAACTGGCTTACCTGGTTAAATAAAGATGAAATAAAAATAAATAAAAGAGCTTGAGAGGATCTGCAGAGAAGAATGGGAGAAGCTCCCCAAATACAGGTGTGCCAAGCATGTAGCGTCAAGGCTCTAATTGCTGCCAAAGTACTGAGTAAAGGGTCTGAATACTTATGTAAATGTTATATTTCATTTTTTTTTGGGGGGGGGGGGGGGGTAAATGTGCAAAACATTTTATAAACCTGTTTTTGCTTTGTCATTATGGGGTATTATGTATAGATTGATGTGTCCTGTGTGAATTTAAGTATGGTCCCTCTAATTCTCTCTCTCTCCCTCCCCTCCCCTCCCGGAGGACCTGAGCCCTAGGACCATGCCTCAGGACTATCTGGCCTGATGGCGCCTGGCTGTCCCCAGTCCACCTGGTCGTGCTGCTGCTCCAGTTTCAACTCTTCTGCCCCTGGCTATGGAACCCTGACCTGTTCACTGGACAGCTACCGTGCTTCTACATCTGCATTGCTTGCTGTTTGAGGTTTTAGGCTGGTTTCTGTATAGCACTTTGTGACATCTGCTGATGTAAAAAGGGCTTTATGAATACATTTGATTGATCAAATGATCTTAGTGAATTTGAAAGGGTGTGTGTTTGTGTGTCTCATTCACCAGATCACAAACAAATTGAACACTTATGGAAGATTCTGGAGCGGTGTCTGAAAGCATTTTCCACCACCATCAACAAAACGCCAAATGATGGAATTTCTTGTGGAAGAATGGTGTCGTATCCCTCCAAAGGATTTCCAGACAAGGTTCTGGTGTATTATTGTGGCCCAATGCCCTATTAAGACACTTTATTTTGGCAGTTACCTATACATCCTGCTAAATGAGCTTGAGGAAAACTTGGCAGGCCTTAATCACAAAAGATTCCGAAATGTGACTTCTAACACTCTTATATCTGGAGTGAACTAACCCTTTAAGTATGAAAGGAAAGAGCAGGAAATGACTGGCTATGCAAAAAATTGTTTCTCGTTGATAAAACTAAATATCAGACCAAATCATTCCGTTTTTATGGTAATGCTGATGTGTTTCGGTTCATTTGCGAAGCAGCACAGTCATGCACTTAGCAGGGATTTACACTGACTGTACAAAACATTAGGAACACCTTTCTAATATTTAGTTGCACCCTTTTGCCCTCAGAAAAGCCTCAATTTGTTGGGGCATGGCCTCTAGAAAGTGTTCCACACGGATGCTAGCACACGTTGACTCCAATGCTTCCCACAGTTGTGTCAAGTTGGCTGGATGGCCTTTGGGTGGTAGACCATTCTTGATACACACAGGAAACTGTTGAGTGTGACAAACCCTGCAGCGTTGCAGTTCTTCAGACACTCAAACCGGTGCGCCTGGCATCTACTACCGTACCCCGTTCAAATGCATTTAAATATTTTGTCTTGCCCATTCACCCTCTGAATGACACACATACACAATTATGTCTCAATTGTCTCAAAATCCTTCTTTAACCTGTCTCCTCCCCTTCATCTACACTGATTGAAGTGGATTTAACAAGTGACATCAATAAGGGATCATAGCTTTCACCTGAATTCACCTGGTCTGTATATGTCACCTGGTCAGTCTATGATCGCGCTAGGAGATGTTCCTAATGTTTTGTACACTCGGTGAAGTGAAGATGCTTTTTACAAGAAAATGAAATGAAAATGTTAGGAGCTGAGATGGAGAAAAGCTATTATCCCTTGGTAGCATATTGTAAAGAAACTGATATTTTATTGCTTAGGGCATTTAACATGACACTGTCGTTCTATTCAGTCCTACAGGAGAGGCCCAAACAAATATAAAATCCCACTTAATGTCCCATTTTACATTATCGTAAGTGTCCAAAAACAGACAATGATGGGGTGAGCAATTCTGTGAACAGTTACTGTGTATAATTCATTATAGTGCCAGAACCAAAACACATAAAAATATAATTTGAGAGAGAATCTCCTTCATGGGTTCTGGTACTGTGGCTGTTATCCCCCAAGGATGAAAGATGCATGCATCACGCTGGACGTTATAGGGAGCCATGGGGATTGTAAAGCACCCTGCCTTTCCTCAACAGCTATGTTGATATGGTGGTATTTTATAGCTAGCTTCTATCACGCATTGGTGTTTCCTGAAAGGCAGTTGGAGGGCTTGTGAGAGCTTCTCTCAGACAGGGGAGAGGATATTGATGCACTTGCCCCCAGAAGAAACTAGCTACTTTCTCCATCAGAGATCCATCTTCATCCAACGTGTATCTTGCCTATAGTCCTGCTAGCTAGAAAACAAAACCAACTCCAATCTGTGCCAAAGTTTAGTGAGGGTAGAAAAAACTGTATTGTAACTGGAAATTGACCTGACTCCAGTGGTTAATGTCAATATCTTCGTTGTGAGACAGTCACCAAGCCTATGCCTAAGACATGGGTGAAGAATTATTACAGTTTACTCAAATGGCCTATTATTAGCAGTATATGAATATGCCCATAAGGGCTGATCTAAGGTCAGGTTTTTACCACATCATGTCCTAATGGTTGAAGCTGTGTGCTGCCTCTACCTCTACACCCATTAGCCTCTACAGCCTGGGGGAAGAAGACGCTAAACAAAACAATCCAATTTACCTCTCTCCAACACTCTCTCTCCCTCTTTCTCCCTCCCTCTCTCACTCTTTCTCTCTGTCCTCTCTTCCCTTCATTTGTATTTGTATTTGTATTTGTACACACTCTCTCCCTCCCCTCGCTCTCTTTCCATCACCCTCTCCAGGACATAGAGAGAGGTCTGCTGTCTCTCTTGTCTCCTCGCCTCTCCACAGGCCCCTGAGAAAAGAAAAACCCTTAAGAATCAGTGTCAATTTAACCCAATGTGCTGAAAGGCCACTGCCTGTGGTACGGCCAGATCTGTCATTGTGAATGTTCTTCGTAAACAGAGAAGGGGGAACGACAGTGCCAATATCAATCAGTCATCCATCCCAAGGTGTTGGTTTTGGTGAATGTGTTTTATATCTAATCGTAACATGATCTGAAAGCTGGCAATAGTATCAAATCATATCAATAGTATCAAATCATATATAGTATCATATCAATACGAGATAAATGACGATCTAGGATCAACACGGCTAAGTTACTATGCAGAATCAACACAGCTAACTACCCAGGGTTAACACAACTAAATTGCAATCCAGGAGAAAGAGTATTATGTGCAAGCAGCCCACACTAATGGTTTGTATTTTATGAAAATACTAAATATTATGTGAGGTTAAGTAAAGTAAACTGAGATATTCTAGGATGGTCACACAGAGAGACCTGCTCAGGACCAAACATACAAAGACCACTACAGCAATTGCCTGTAAATTAAAGCCCATAGGTCTCAAGTGTATGGATAGTGGAATGGTACCTTTTCTTCATTAGCAATTAGTGCTGCAGATATTAGTATCACCAGGAGGGTCTGGGATTATTTGTTATTACCAGATCGAATACATATGGGCTATTTATATATACAGTCATTTGAAAAAGTAAGTACATTTTACATTTTTGGACAGATGGATATGTAATCTTCACTTCACTATTGATAGATAAAGGTTACCCAATTTAACAAATCACAAATCACCTTCATCTGTCAATAGTGTTGAAGTGAAGATTACATATCCATCTGTCCAACTTTCCAGGCGGTGTACTTACTTTTTCACATTACTGTATATATATAGAGATTTTTTTTGTGTTATTTAAAAAACTGTATTGACCATTTGTTGTCAATAAAAAAAATAAAAAAAATACAACCATTACACATACATTTGTACTAACTTATACCCTAGCTTCTCACCCTGAACAATTAAGATCCCTCTGCCAAATCAACCTTAAATTCTCACAGTTTTCATATTGTGCATATGAGACTCCATTATAAAACACTGAAGCGGAATGTGATATTCCTGGTAACATGAAAAATTGTTCTAACAAGTTTTCATCACTCTGGAGGTTAATACTCATAAGAGACGCCATGCAGCTCCTTAGTTGTAAGTATTCCGGAACTCTCCCTTATTTCCAGAAATCTCCCTTATTTCAAGAAATCTCCCTTATCTCAAATATGTCATTTCTCCTTCAGGTCCTGATAGGACATAGGCACTCCTCTCTCATATAGATCGCCTAGTGCATGCAGGCCTTGTCTAAGCCATACCTCCCAGATAAATGGATGTTTTCCTAAGCAAACTGATGAATTGTGCCATATGGAAGAATATCTTTGTTTATACTGGGAAATTCCAAGCATTTTATTCATCTTAATCCATACCTCTCTGGAATGTTGTACGTTGTTGGCTGCCTCTGAATATTTTTTTGTGATAAGGCCTCAATAGGTTTTTAAACAGGGCCGTGCTAGACCTCTCAATCTAATCATAATTGCCCCAGTGTCTGGCCAATTTGGCTACTTCAAATGATATGTTGTTTAATTCTACATTGGGTAATGGGTAGTCTTCCTCTATCCCTGGGAGAACATCACTTTTTTTTTTCATCCCAAAGATAATCCTTAATCATTTGATTGTACTGCTTAAATAGTAAGGGAGAAATGGTCACAGGCAGTATCATGGACACATAATCTAACTGTGGCGCCACAACCATTTGAACAGTATTTATTTTGCCCCATAAAGTAAGAGGAACTTCCATTTATCAAGATTATTCTTTATTTTTTTGTAGTAGTGGAATCATATTAATTTGCATGATATTCTGTAGTTCGTTGCTCAGTCTTATACCCAGGTATTTTATCCCTTATGGTACCCATTTTAACTGAAATGAAGGAATTGCAACAGGCTTCGCCTCTGACTTCTGCCAATTCATCTTATAACCAGATATCTGTGAGAACATGTATAATACCTTAACCCACTTGATAAATCCAGGGCCAAAGCCTTTTCAACTTTTCAAGGGTATATGTCAAAAAGACCCACTCCACCCTGTGGAATGCCTTCTCTACGTCTAGGGAAAGGGCTTCCACCGGAGTATTCTCTTCTTGACTCAGCCATGTGAGTTGAAGCAAACGTCTAAGATTGTCTGTGGAGGTTCCACTTTTTACAAATCCCACCTTATCTGTGTGAATAATATGAGGTAGAACCTTCTCCAGCCTCATGGCTAATACTTTGGCGAGCACCTAACCATCAACTTGGTTTAAACGGACAGGGCAAAAACTCACTGGGTCAGTGGGCTCTCTATCCTTCTGGAGAATTAATTAAATGAGTGCCTTATTAAAAGTGTCAGGTAACGTTAGCTGCTCCAGTTCCAGTGCTTCTGCGTACAACCCATAACCTTATTAAACTAATGGAAAAACCCAGGATACTCCTTGTTTTGTGCATAAATATTATGAATATTAACCTTACCATTTACCAGAGCCTCAACACAAAACATGCCTCCTTCCTCATCCTTATGTTGCTTTAACATGACAAAATTTGTCACGTTCGGGTGTGTAGAGAGACCAAGGCGCAGCGTATCCATAGTTCGACATCTTTATTTAATGAACTATCGAACTATACAAAATAACAAATGATATATATGAAGACACACGTAACACGACACGAGACAATATACAACAATGAACCACGCCAACGGAGTGGAACACAGACATATAAGTAAGATCCCTAATTAGAGGTAATGCATAGCAGCTGCCTCTAATTAGGGATCCTACACACACACACCAGACAGAAATAGAAATGATAGATCTGCCAGACTCTGACCATAGAAATATAGAGAAGCAAAGCTTCTCTATGGCCAGAGCCTGACAAAATTAAACTTTTTATGTACCAAAATTGCAACAGCATGTTTTTTGGTTGAACATGAGCTATGAAATACCTGCACAACCCTTTTCAATTTAGGTACAAGCTGTACCAGCTTTTTGGGTTTGAGACAATATAAACATTTCTTCCTCTTAATAGGATTCTATGAACTGTTGATACTCCATGAAATAATTTTTGTTTATGTTTTAGACATTTATCAAACCTTGGATATTGGGTGTTAGAATTATATTGAAAATCAAACCAGATCGAATATTAAAGTTCATAATCCTGGTAGATTTGTATTCTACTAAACTGCACATTTATAATTGTTAGACTGTATGGGTTGAAGCAATGAAGCAATCTCTCAGTTCTAACCCTTGCATCTGGTTAACAAGTATATCAAGTTTATAGCATATGTCTTTTTTGTGTGTCTGTAAAATTTGAAATTAGCTCAAGAAGAAAAGGTAGGATTCCAATATTCTACTAGTTTTGAGAAAGAGAGGCATTCCTTTTCTGACAACCCACTAAAGTATTTGTGGAATAAAGTTAGTCTATGTCTTCACTGTGAAAATGTGCTATATTGAAAGCACAGGTAATCCAGACAAAGAATCAGATCCGTTTCAATTTCCTCATTTCCAAAACCTTTCAGACGCATTTTTTGTATTTCGTAGTAAAACAATAGCCTACATCATAAATAAAACAGTACATCAAACCAGTCATTGTGCATTATACATACAGTGTGTACACCGCTCCATTACTACACATTTACAGTATAAAATATTACAATATTACGATGTGTGGCTGTGTGTAGAGTGTGTGTTGAGTGTGTGCATATGCGTGTGTGTGTGTGTGTGTGTGTCTCTTCACAGTCCGTAAGATCTGATACAACACAAGCCTATTAGGCTATAAGTGTCCTTTTACTAAGCTAATTGTGGTCCTGCTTCAGTTGTTGATAAACCAATCAGGGGACAGTTCAATTAGCTGTGGATGTCGATTCCTGCTGGCCAGACAGCGTTGTGTTATTAACGCTGCTACATTGTGTTAACACTTTGAGATCCATACTGATGTTGGTGTTATGAAAGCCTAGGGAAGGAGAGCACGTTTAGATGTAACACAGCTACACATTCTTCGTTAATGTCTAACAGGCTATCAAACCACAGAAGCTCAGTGTAGAGGGGGAAATGTCTCTATGCACTGGGTGAAGGAATGACCTCACTCTTATGATAACCACTGTTGTCCTAAAGGCACTATCATAATCTCTTTGTTTGAAACTACAACGGAAACACTTTCCATTCTGCTTCTCTGCTGATGAGTTCACCCATAGCGGCCAGCATAATTATAATGCTTCCTTGGGGAAATTATATTGTTGATGTAATTATGGTAAATGACAGTATCTGTCTTGAAGAGATAGAGGCATAGATATATATATATATATACAAGATCAGTGGGCAGTGAAAGATAATTGTGTAGAATACACCCCCGAGGCTGGATGTCAAGCATTAACAGAAAGGATTACTGTAGGCTTTGACAAAGAAAACATCAAGCATTATACAGCACATTATTAAACTAGGATGCATCAGCTCCTGGAACGTGTGAAGCAATACACTTTGATATTTGTCCTAGTTATGTCACTATTATGTTATCATCGCTAGATTTTGATCTCCTTTTAAACTCTTTTCAAGTATTATTTAGTACACTACATTACCAAAAGTATATGGGCACCTGCTCGTCGAATATCTCATTCCAAAATCATGGGCATTAATATGGTGTTGCTGCTATAACAGCCTCCACTCTTCTGGGAAGGCTTTCCGCTAGATGTTGGAACATTGCTGCATGGACTTGCTTCCATTCAGCCACAAGAGCATTAGTGATTTTATTTTACCCCCTTTTCTCCCCAAATGGTATTTACAGTCTTGTCACATGATGCAACTCCAGTATGGACTCTGGAGAGGCAAAGGTCAAGAGCCAATGCGTCCTCCAAAACTCAACCCCACAATGCACGCTTAACCCAGAATACAGCCACAGAAAACCCTCCACAAACCTGGATGACGCTGGGCCAATTGTGCATCACCTCATTGGTCTTCCAGTTGCAGCCAAGTATTGAACCAGGATCTAGGTGTACCGCAGCTTGCACTGCGATGCAGTGCCTTAGACCACTGCGCCACTCAGGAGTCCCTGACAAACCATATCAGTATGGACCTCACTTTGTGCACGGGGGCATTGTCGTGCTGAAACAAGAAAGGGCCTTCCCCAAATTGTTGCCACAAAGTTGGAAGAATAGCAGTTGTAACTGAATAGTATTCAACAGCATTTGCTGATTCTAAGATGTGCAACTCCTTAATGTTTACCATTCATACTGTATGGAATGCCTGTTGACATCTTATTGATTCGCATTCTGTTTCCTCCAACGTACTTTTGTATATATAGCGTATCTCCATCTAAAACCCTCTCACAAAGACCTTAAAGGGGCAATCTGTGATATAGCCCTTTAATTTTTGAAGAATATAACTTAGAAATGCCTCATAAGCTTAGTTTAACTCAATCAGAACCCAAAATATACACTTGTTTTACTCCTTTGTTTATAAACAATGTAATTGTAAACAAACACTGTATAGCCTCAAAATATGGTTAAAATTATACATCATGGTCGTCAGTCCATTGCTCTAGTGGTTACATTTCTCCAGCCCCATCCCTCAGCTGTATACCGAAACAGTGGCGTGGGTTCCCGCTTTGTTATTGTTTGAAATGCAGATTGCCCCTTTAAAGATGAACGCTATTTTACCAGAATAGAGGGAGACAAGTTATCTTTTTAGTCTTATGACTATTGCAATCTTGTCACAAGTTAAACAAAATGGAAGACAGGAGATTCATACAGTATATGAGAGAGACAAGGTGTATAACACTGGGCACAGATACCAGTTCAACGTCTAGTATTCACTTACGTGAATTCAACATGAAAACAATACGAAATTCCCTTACTTTGATTACTTTTTGCAAATCCAATCACATAGATGCTCTTTTTTTTTTAAGGACGTGGAAACAACATCTCAACCCATTTTGGGGTTATTATGTGTTGTGATATCTACTGTGTATTTCCGAAGTTATTTTTCTATTTGTTATTCATCCAGAAAATACTTTCAGGATTGCAGGAAAATGTTATCTCTTCTGCTCTGTTCATTTGATATTCATATATTTCTTCCCCCGCATTCTCATCTCATCTCCCTAAAGAACTTGTTAGTAGAGTTCTTCATTTGGTTCTCACGATTCTTGCCCAGATCCAGGGTTTGTGATTAAGCTGCTTTGCATTAGAACCCTGTCAATGAATGATTCAACATAAAGCATATTCACTCACCATAGGGACATCTCACTTTCTCTGGTTCACACAGACCTACATTATCATTTTTCAATAGTATTTTTATTTAGAGAGAGATAGAAAATGCAACCAGTTTTCTGCAGTCTCATTTCTATGAGTCATTTAAATCTGTGTCTGTCCATAATATATTCCAAGGGTGATGCTAATTTCTAACCAGGAAAACTGAATGACATAGAGATGAGATGGAAGGATCAGCTAGTCATTAACAGATACTATTGTAATCAGGCATCAGCTAGTCTAGTCTACATATTCATTGAGCATTGCCCAACTGCTGTACAATTATTCTTCTCTGAATCTCCCTGAAGTAACTGCGTACCAGTTTGGTCTCTGATGATGGCCTGTTGCTAGCATACAGACAGGTCCTGGTGTGGAGTATATTGATAAGGCATCCCAAATTACAATGGCGATTCTAGAAGCGTGAGGATTGTAGTCATCTGGTGTGGGAGGGGAGAGACAATAACGGTGGGTGCTACAAAGACACAGAGACAAAGCAGCTCGCTCCAATCATCAGTTTCCTGAATGCATAAGTAATCAGAGAGCTTTGAAATCACACCTGCACAGGTCATAATGACCCCACTCCCAATATGTCTACTCCAAAGTCTCTCTCCTCCCCCACCACCCCCTCAACCCTCTCTAGCAACTGTTGATTCAACTGTATCTGAGTAGAGATCCTAGTGCTGCAGTGGGATTAATTATAGGTTCTCTAAGTAATGATATGATCGGAGTAGTAATCAAAGTTTTGCCCCCTTGCAGGCACAATGTGGTGCTTCCATGGTTATTTCCAGATACATTTAGACGTGCTTGTACTGTAGCTGAATGTGTTCTGAGGGAGCTGAATGTCTTCTGACGGAGCTGAATGTTTTCTGAGGGAGCCGAATACTTTCTGAGGGAGCTTAACATTGTCTGAGGGAGCTGAATGCTTTTTGAGGCAGCTGAGTGTTTTCTGAGGGAGCTGAACATTGTCTAAAGGAGCTGATTGTTTTTTCTGAGGGAGCTGTGATAGGCCAAGAGGTATTAAAAAGAAACCTAAATTGAGATGGAGAGAAAAATGAATCTCCATTACAACAGAAAGTGCACTCAGCTGAGAACTCACGCGAAAACAAACAACAATGTATCTTTTGACCCCAGACAACATCACGACACAGACTCCATTGTTGTAGTTGCCTGATGCATCATAATCTCTATCCCTCTTGAGTCGGAGAGGAGCCAAGTGTAATGTATCGTCGGCACAACGTTCAAAGCTCCATTAGGCTTTCATAGTTCCTTTCTTGTGCCTGGTGCTTTTTGTCCTTGCATGTTAATGCCTGACTGGGATGAAAGGCCAGAGTTGGTTGCTGTACACGGGGACAGTTCAGAAGCTTGTTGACAGTACCTGTCTGAATGCTTTGGGCTCCTGGCCCAATCCCCCTCCACTATTTATGGATGGATGAAGTATTAATGGGGATCTGAGCACTGGGAGAACACGCTCACACAGAGGCGTGCATACACACACACACACACACACACACACACACACAGCCTTTGGGGAGCATGATGTCTTTATAATTCATTGCATGTGAGATAGTAACCTCCGTGTGGGAACCTCCAGAGGCATAGCAATAGGCTTCATTCACACTCATATACATCTCTCTCTCTCACCCCTCTCTTAAGCCCTAGATATTACTTTAAATGTATATTGATGCCATATAGATTTAGACTTCGCAGAACCGTTAGTATACAGTACGTCAAAAAGGAGGCTTCAACTATCAAACCCACTCTTTCTCCGGGCCAACCAGCTCTGAATCATTTATGCTTCTCTGTTAAATGCTCTGGTGTTTGCACATTATCTGTCCTGATAACCCTCATAATAGCCCTCACACTGCTCACATCCAAGAAAAAGGCATGCTTTGAGCTGAGAGCATGACTTCCTGTGTATTTGTGAAAACTGAGCTAGTTTTATTGGATGAAACGGAATGAGATATGAGAAAATCAATAGGATGTCAACAGGCATTCCATACAGTATGAATGGTAAACATTAAGGAGTTGTACATTTTAGAATCAGCAAATGCTGTTGAATACTATTCAGTCACAACTGCTATTCTTTAGGCTACATGTCTGCAATATTGTGTACCCTGCCTACTGTTCTATTGTCGCCTATGGAATTTGTACTGCTTACTTAAAATGACATGTTCTGATAGCCTACAGCTATGCATTATTCACAGATGGTTGGCTATATACAGAATATAGTGCCTCTGAAATGTATAAGACTTTTTACTTAGCTCCTGACGCCACACACTTAGGGGAGGGGGGGTTATGTTAAAATATTGAAACATATCCTAAGCAAAAGAGAGATGATAGAAGTATTGCATAACTGTGCTCAGACTGATGAAAAGTACTGCAACTGGGGGACTCTGTCTTTGATGATTAGATGTCGTTGTATTTCAAAAGGGCGGCAGGTAGCGTAGTGGTTAGAGCATTGGGCCACTCTACCATAAAGGCCTGATTGGTGGAGTGCTGCAGAGATGGTTGTCTTTCTGGAAGGTTCTCCCATCTCCATAGAGGAACTCTGGAGCTCTGTCAGAGTGATCAAAGAAGAATCTTGGTGGTTCTAAATGTTTACCATTTAAGAATAATGGAGGCCACTGTGGTCTTGGGAACCTACCTCTGAGCTCTATGGACAATTCCTTTGACTTGTTTTTTTCCCCCTCATGGCTTGGTTTTTGCTCTGACATGCACTGTCAACTGTCGGACCTTATATAAACAGGTGTGTGCCTTTCCAAATCATGTCCAATCAATTGAATTTACCACAGGTGGACTCCAATCCAGTTGTAGAAACATCTCAAGGGCTCCCAAGTGGCGCAGTGGTCTAAGACACTGCATCTCAGTGCTAGAGGTATCACTACAGACAATCTGTGTTCGAATCCATACTGTGTCACAACTGCTGGTGATTGGGAGTCCCAAAGGGCAGCGCACAATTGGCCCAGCGTCCTCCAAGTTCGGCCGGTGTAGGCCGTCATTGTTAATAAGACTTTGTTCTTAACTGACTTGCCTAGTTAAATAAAAAAATGATCAATGGAAACAGGATGGACCTGAGTTAAATTTCGAGTCTCATAGCAAAAGGTCTGAGTACTTATGCATATCTGTTTTTATTTTTTTTAATCAATTTTCAAAATGTTCTGAAAACCTGTTTCGTTTTGTAATTATTAGGTATTGTTTGTATTTTGATGAGGAAATAATTAATTTAATCAATTTTAGAATAAGGCTGTAATGTAACAAAATGTGGAAAAAGTAAAGGTGTCCGAATACGTTCCGAATGCACTGTAGCTTAGAATTGTGTTGCCAGTTGTTGCATCCCTGAAACAACTTTATTAAAAAGACTGTTGACATCTTGCTGTAGGCTATTGTCTCAAGCATTAATTTGGATGGACACAGGACACTTTCTGATTAAGATCTAATCGAATAATGACGCAGGTGACGTCCACATCCCTCCTACACCTCATCCAGTTCAGTCCTGATATATGGTGTGCCTCCCCTTACTTCTCAGACATCAAGCGTCCAGCTACCGCAGCAGAACCCACACAACCGCTCCTGTACGCACTGGAGCTGGCTTGGCAGTGCTGTGTTTAGAGTTTTTGCTGTAGTTATCAGCTCTTTCTTTTGTCCTTTCTACGGGGAGTTAATCTACTTCTTCCATAATGAAACTTGTGTTTGTTTTCGCTGTGGTTGCGTCTTTCTTTGCAGGTAAGCTATGGGTAAATTCAATGTGTTTCAATGTGCGTATACTGTAGGGGTTGCGTGTAATGTGGAGAGCACCATGGAGAGCGCCACTGCGTGAGAGAGTTGCATGCAGTAGTCAGTCATGCATTGTGTATTTTCTCTGTTTATCTTCTTGAGTAATGTTTTTATAATTGCTCATCTATAGTACATATTTATTTTGAAAAACTAAATGGAATGTAATACCCGATATTTATGGAGAAGTTATTTTCAACACAGAACCACATTCTGACCCATTTTCTCACGAATTTACAGAAAATCGATCACTTCCCATTGGAAAAGAACGACAGCGAGAGGATGTGGTACGAAACATGTTTTTCGTCTCTTGTTGGATACCTCGGATTGAAAAGAAATAGCATTATTATATAACTGAAATTGCATTGTATGCTTTAACGAGAGAATCGTGACAGGTTGTTGTTAATGTATTTCAGGTAACACGGTGCTTGGTTGAGGTCCTGTCCAAAGCACTCACCAAACCTGACTCTCACCCTCTGGATCAGGAATGCAAAGATATTCTCAAAGCAGGCAAGTAGTATTTACATGATTAGTTGTTGTATTTCAAAAGCAGCATATAATAAGGATTGTGAAAAGATAGCATCTTATAATTTCAGAAACGGTGAAAGCAATATGATGTCAGTGTTTGTTTACAAGACTGGCGATAATGAACCTTGCACTTGTCTTTCACAAACCAACACTTGCAGTGACTTTGCTGATAGCGACTTTATTGAGGAAAAATGTGGTTGTCCCACCTAGCTATCTTAAGATGAATGTACTAACTGTAAGTTGCGTCTGCTAAATTACTAAAATGTAAAATGTTGGTCCTACCAATAAATCACTTTCGCCTGTCTTTCTCTTTAATGTCAAGGGAAATTAAGGAAAGGAGACAAGCAGATGAAGCCACTTTATACTATTGAGATACAGCCCCTATGTTGACTAGAGGCAGAGATGGTGAAAGAATGAGTACAACCAGAGATACTGTATATAATGACAAGATTGGCTTGTCTCCGCCCTAATAATGGGAAAACATTATCAAGGCGGGAAGGCAGGTAGTCTGCTTATTGGTCTGCTTATACACTGTATTACCGCTTGCACAGGAGTGGACCCTCTCGATTGACAGTAATATTACAAAGGGTTGCTGCTGTATGTCATAGGACTCAGTGGGGCTTCGGCTACCACAGAGACCAGAGATATAGAGCTACAACCTGGAAGCCAGCTGAGGAGATATGAATAAAGACACCTAAAATAGCATTTGCTTTGTATTGATGGACATTCTACTTAGCTGAATTTAAATATGCCACTATGGGAGACAGATAATGCCTGGGTTTTCTCTATACACTGTTGAGTGCCATTTTACAATGGCCACCAACATTAACTAATCAATGGCTTATGAGTAGATGATTGGTTGAATCAGATGTCAGTGCGGGGCTGGAGAAAAAGTGCCAGTGTCTCTGAGTAGCTCTTCTGTCTCATGAGTTGGACAACATGAGACAATGACAGAGTAGTAGACACTGTGGATATTGTCAATCCACTATTGGATGCCCTTTGAGTGTCTCTTCTCTTTCCACCTCCTCCACAGGTGCCCAACATGCTGCACCTGTGGAGAAGAAAAGTGATGAGGTGCTGACCCATGAAAAGGAGGGCAAAGATCATGAAGCTGAGCCTGAGGCTCCAGGGGCCAACGTGGAAGACATTGAGGCCCTCCTGAAGTCTGTGGAGGAGAAGAGAGAGACACTGGAGGACGAAGATCGCAGCCAGGAGTCACAGGACCTCAACGGCGAGAAGGAGAAAAGGATTTGGAAACCAACGCACAGGTATCATCATAAGAAACCCAATCACAAACGTGATGAGGAGGTTTCTGAGGAAGAGAGAGAAGAGCCGGACGAAGAACATAGTCAGGAATCCTGGAGCCTGGGCGATGAGAAGGACAAGAGATATAGGCCTACCTATCGGTACACCCCAAAGAAACACCACAAACGAGATGAAGAGGGTTTAGAGGAAGAGAGAGAAGAGCCAGATGAGGAACGTAGTCAGGAATCCTGGAGCCTGGGTAATGAGAAGGACAAGAGATATAGGCCTACCTATCGGTACACCCCAAAGAAACACCACAAACGAGATGAAGAGGGTTTAGAGGAAGAGAGAGAAGAGCCAGATGAGGAACGTAGTCAGGAATCCTGGAGCCTGGGTAATGAGAAGGACAAGAGATATAGGCCTACCTATCGGTACACCCCAAAGAAACACCACAAACGAGATGAAGAGGGTTCAGAGGAAGAGAGAGAAGAGCCAGATGAGGAACGTAGTCAGGAATCCTGGAGCCTGGGTAACGAGAAGGACAAGAGATATAGGCCTACCTATCGGTACACCCCAAAGAAACACCACAAACGAGATGAAGAGGGTTTAGAGGAAGAGAGAGAAGAGCCAGATGAGGAACGTAGCCAGGAATCCTGGAGCCTGGGCGATGAGAAGGACAAGAGAGAGGAGGATGATGAGGAGGAGAGAGAGAAGAGAATTTGGAAACCCACCCATCGGTACCACCACAAGAAGCACCACAAACGCAGTGAAGATCCTTCAGAGGAAGAGGAGGAGGAGGAAAGAGAGAAGAGAATCTGGAAGCCCACACATCGATACCACCACAAAAAACACCACAAACGTGATGAGGAGCTTTCAGAGGACGTGAGAGAGGAGCCAGATGAAGAACGCAGCCAAGGGTCCTGGAGTCTGGGCGATGAGAAGGACAAGAAAGAGGAGGATGATGAGGACGAGAGAGAGAAGAGGATTTGGAAACCAACTCACAGGTACCACCACAAGAAGCATCACAAACGCAATGGGGATTCCTCAGAGGAGGAAGAAGAGGAGCGAAGGAGCGATTCAGACGAACAGGAAGAGAAGGAGGAGGAGGAGGAGGAGAAGAGGCACGGAGATGCAGAGGAGGGGGAGGAGGAGGAGGAGGAGGAGGAGGAGGAGAAGAGAGAGAGGGATAGGCAGGAGGCTCTGAGGTATGTATCTATATATTCATTGTTTTTCCTTTCAGAAACTGTTTTCCAGGCTATAAATCTTCAACCATAAAAATGTTAGCAAAGGACATTTTAGACACATGCTTTTGAGACCAAGGACTAGGTTTAATCTGTGTCCGGGAAACCGGCCCTGAGTATAGGTTGTGCTGGTGTTTGTGTGACAGGTACCTGGTGGAGAAGAGGAGGGAGGTGGAGAGTCATCTCCTGGGGGACGGCGAGGCGTATGAGAAACGTTCTCCCTGGGCTTACAGAGGACACTACCACCCTGCCTGGTGGAAGAGAAGCATAGTGCCACACACGCCATCGCAAAAGGTTTCTATGTACCACCTATTATAATGTACTTTGTTAGACTGGACTACTGCTGTATTAGTTTGTATAGTTTGAGCTATTTTTATTTTTCAATCACTTTTATTGTTCTTTAATCGTTTATATATTAAGGTCCCACTTTAAATGACGTTCAGCTTCATAAAGCCTTCACAATGCCTTTATAAGCACTACATACATGTGTTACAAAGAATCTGTAACTGTACGGTATACTTTATAAAGGGTTCATAAATGTGGCATACTGTGTGACATAATCACCCATGTCAAATGTGACATAACCCACTATGTCAAATATGATATAAGAATGTGCTTTATAAAGGGTGACATGTTGTGCTGAAGGATGGCACACGCTCCAAAGTAACGTCATGTTAGTCACATTACACCTAATCTCGTTCCAAGACACCGCTCAAATGTGCGGAAGGTCCAGTGGACCAACACATAAAACTTGGCCTTCATTAGGGAAAGAGGTTGGGCCATCCCTGGAACGTTTTAGAGTAATATAATATATACAATTCAGCAGACGCTTTTATCCAAAGTGACTTACAGTAATTTTTATGTATGGGTGGTCCCGGCAATCGCACCCACTATCCTGGTGTTGCAATGCTCTACCAAGATGCATGACAAGGTTATAAATGCTTTGTGAATCCTCAATTTAATATGATTTATAAAGCCTTTATTAAGTGGTGCTTAGGCCACCTTTTATAAAGCATAGGTTTATGTCATATGTGACATAGTGGGTTATGTCACATTGGACATTGGGGGTTGACACACAGTTATGCCACATTTATGAACCCTTTATAGAGCATGACATACAGTTTTAGATGATTTGTGACACATTTATGTAGTGTTTATGAAGGCTTTATGAAGCCTTTATAAGCTGCACATCATTTAAAGCAGGACCTATATTAGTCCATCACCATGCTTATCAATTGTTTCCATTTTGATTGTTAATTGTACAGAGATGTTTTAATACACTAAAGTGTGATGTGATTTGATTGGCTAAGTTGGAGGAACTGGCAAAGCTGCTGACCTATAAGAATCACCAGCTGGCCAGCCAATCAGAGCCGGTGGAGGAGGAAAAGAAGAGGAGCGTATCTCTAACCCCAAAGGAGGTAACATTTGAACATCACAAATAACCTTTACGAAACATGACACGACACAGAACAATTCAATGGTGAATTACTATATCATAAGCATCCTCTTCAACTTCTCAGATAAGATCTATTGAAAGATGACATATCACAAGGTTTTGGATGGTGTCTTAAACACACACACCAAAATCCTGTTTTTATATTGAAGTAAGAAAACCTTTTGCAAGCCATGAAAATTATGAATCGGTCCAATATTGGATGTTGCGCTCTCTGTAGTCTGCTGTGGGAAGAGACTCTACCCTCTCTTTAGTCTCCTGTGGGAAGAGACTACCCTCTCTGTAGTCTGCTGTGGGAAGATACTCTACCCTCTCTGTAGTCTGCTGTGGGAAGATACTCTACCCTCTCTGTAGTCTGCTTTGGGAAGATACTCTACCCTCTCTGTAGTCTGCTGTGGGAAGATACTCTACCCTCTCTGTAGTCTGCTGTGGGAAGATACTCTACCCTCTCTGTAGTCTGCTGTGGGAAGATACTCTACCCTCTCTGTAGTCTGCTGTGGGAAGATACTCTACCCTCTCTGTAGTCTGCTGTGGGAAGATACTCTACCCTCTCTGTAGTCTGCTGTGGGAAGATACTCTACCCTCTCTGTAGTCTGCTTTGGGAAGAGACTCTACCCTCTCTGTAGTCTGCTTTGGGAAGAGATTACCCTAGGTCCTAGGTCTCATTTATAAGTGTGCCCTGGGAACACAACCAAACAAATGGCACACGTACATTCAGAGCATCACAGATTAATAGACATACATAGTTAGTTAAAACAAACACATTCATCAGAATAAAAGCCTTTAGCCAATACAACAACTGGATATTATTCCAAACATTAGGTGCTAGACATGTAAAAGCAGATGTACCAAGCTCTGTGTTTACCAAGGGAGTCATTAAAGTTAACCATGCATGTGACCTAATATTATAATCAGGGACTCTAACCTTCAACAGAGATGACAAATACATTGGAAGTTTATGGAGAAGGGCTTTATAGACAAATAAAGAGTAGTGCAATAATCTCCGGGTTTTTAATGAGATCCAGCCAACCCTTTAGTATAAAATGCAGTGATGGGTATTAAAGCTGGCAGATGTAATAAAACGAAGGGCACTATGATAAACAGAGTCGAGGTCTCTTAAGGTGGTTACTGTTGCACTTTGGTATATAGTATCTCCATAATCAAGAACAGGTAAAAAGGTTGATTGAACAATTAACTTCCTACTAGACAGGGAGAAGCAGGATATTTTTTCTATAAAAGAACCCAACCTTACATTTAAGTTTCTTAACAAGCTCAGCTATGTGTTTCTTAAAGGATAGATCACTGTCTATCCAAATGCCAAGATATTTGTAAGCAGGTAAAAGTTCAATCATAGTACCATTCATTGAATGAAGATGCATCATATTTGCAATAGGTTTATGGGACTTTGAGAAAATCATGTAATTCGTTTTCCCAGTATTTAAAACAAGCTTTAAATTTGAAAGGGCGACTTGAACATCTATAAAATAGTCTGCTGTGGGAAGAGACTCTACCCTCTCTGTAGTCTGTTGTGGGAAGAGACTCTACCCTGTCTGTAGTCTGCTGTGGGAAGAGACTCTAACCTCTCTGTAGTCTGTTGTGGGAAGAGACTCTACCCTGTCTGTAGTCTGTTGTGGGAAGAGACTCTACCCTGTCTGTAGTCTGCTGTGGGAAGAGATTACCCTCTCTGTAGTCTGTTGTGGGAAGAGACTCTACCCTCTCTGTAGTCTGCTGTGGGAAGAGACTCTACCCTCTCTGTAGTCTGTTGTGGGAAGAGACTCTACCATCTCTGTAGTCTGCTGTGGGAAGAGACTCTAACCTCTCTGTAGTCTGTTGTGGGAAGAGACTCTACCCTGTCTGTAGTCTGTTGTGGGAAGAGACTCTACCCTGTCTGTAGTCTGCTGTGGGAAGAGATTACCCTCTCTGTAGTCTGTTGTGGGAAGAGACTCTACCCTCTCTGTAGTCTGTTGTGGGAAGAGACTCTACCCTGTCTGTAGTCTGCTGTGGGAAGAGATTACCCTCTCTGTAGTCTGCTGTGGGAAGAGACTCTAACCTCTCTGTAGTCTGCTGTGGGAAGAGATTACTCTCTCTGCAGTCTGCTGTAGGAAGAGACTCTACCCTCTCTGTAGTCTGCTGTGGGAAGAGACTCTGTGGGAAGAGACTCTACCCTCTCTGCTACATAACCATGCAGAAGCCATATGCTTATCTCTAGGAGACCTGGCTCGGGTTGAGGCTTCACAACTCAAAATGAGCCTTGATATTCTAGAACGGAAACAGCCTGTGTGTGAATGAGCGTGGGTACAAATGCATGCAGCGAAAGGCCCCCTTTGACTCCAAGCATGTCCCCTGGACCTAGATAATGGTGGTGGCTCACTAAGCAAATGAATAATGTAATGAAAACTCATTGTTCTTTGGCACTGACAGTCTTGAAAGTGATGAGAGATAGTAGGCTAAACAAGAGATGTGTGTCCCTGAAAGAAATGGTGTCCTCTGCGCTGTGGGATTAATCTGCAAGAAATAAAGTGACAGGTTTTGAGAATGTGCATCTAGCTGCAGAGAAAAAGGCTGTTTTACGCTCTCTCTCAGTCTCTTCCTCCCATGGTTTTCATGGCTGCAGCAGCGATTGCACCAAAGCTAAGTTATTACATCCCCTCACAACCCATCCCTTTTAGAGCTGATAGTGGCCGACCCGGGTGAAACCTCTCTATCATGCCACCTGCTCTGGAGAGTGGAAATACAATGGGGAGGGAATGGATGACTGTAGGGTATTATTTTTCATCCTGACAGTCTTCAGACTACACTGCAGCAGCATCCCCCACAATGGTCTCCTGTAGTGAGAATATCTACACTGTTGACTGTATTAACACCCAGGGAAAGTAATGGCTAATTAAGAGGAGAGTCAGATTCCATGAGCAAAGGAAGGGCTTGCACTTTTACAGAAGGGATCAATGCACACAATAAATGCCGTTTTGTGAGGTTTCACAATATTACCAATGTGTTCTTTCTTCCTTGGATAGAGACCAAAATGAAGCTACACTGAACAAAAATATAAACGCAACATGTAACAATTTCAATGACGTTACAATTCAATCCGTCAATTTAAATAAATACATTAGGGGCTGTGCATTATCATGCTGAAACATGAAGTGACGGTGGTGGATGAATGGCACGACAATGGCCCTCAGGATCTCGTCACGGTATCGCTATGCATTGACATTTCCATTGATAAATTGCAATTGTGTAAATTGTCCGTAGTTTTATGCCTGCCCATTCCATAACCCCACTGCCACCATGGGCCACTCTGTTGCAACATTGACATCAGCAAAAATCGTCACACGCAACGTCATACACGCTGTCTGACATCTGCCTGGTAATGTTGAAACCGACATTAATCCGTGAAGAGTACACTTCTCTAGCGTGCCAGTGGCCATCGAAGAGTGAGCATTTGCCCATTAGTCGGTTACGACGCAGAACTGCAGTCAGGTCAAGACCCTGGTGAAGACGGCGAGCATGCATATGAGCTTCCCTGAGGGTTTCTGACAGTTTGTGCAGAAATTCTTTGGCTGTGCAAACCTAGTTTTATCAGTTGTCCGTTTGGCTAGTCAGACGGTCCTACAGGTGAAGAAGCCTGATGTGGAGGACTTGGGCTGGAGTGGTTACACGTGGCCTGCGGTTGTGAGGCCGGTTGGACATATCGCCCTATTCTCTAAAACGACTTTGGAGGTGGCTTATCGAAGAGCACCTGTCTAATGACCATCCTTGACATGCCAAACCTCTCAGGTGCAGGAAATTTGAGAGAAATTAGCTTTTTGTGCATATGGAAAATTTCAGGGAACTTTTATTTCAGCTCATGAAACACAGGATCAACACTTTACTTGTTGCGTTTATATGTTTGTTCAGTGTATTTAGCAGTAATAACACTGTGTTTGTGTGTTTTCAGGAGAAGGAGCTGGAGAACATAGCAGCTATGGACATGGAGCTACAGAAGATATCTCAGAAGATGCATGAGAACAGGAGTGACTAGATAGAGGATATGCAGAGGCAGACAGGGATGCTAGGCTACTATCAGTGTGCTAACTTTGAGTAACAAAAGACTAAAGAGAGCTGTAGACTGACCCTTCAGCGTTCCTGACTAAAAAAACGTACAAACATCTAAGAGCCTTGCCGCAAATTCTGCTGTGTACCTGTGAAATGTTATCAAAGTAATCAGCATGGAGACTGTTCAGTTTATACTAGATAATATAGAAGTATAATATAATAGTATAAAGTAGATGCTTTGCTAATTTGTCCAGATTTCTATATATTTAAAGTAAGCGTTGCAGTTTTGTTCAAACTTTTGAATGGTTGTTTGCTTGTTTCTTCAGTCTGCATTTAATAAAAATGAATTATTCTGGGACCAAAACTAACATGTATCTCAGGATTTTAATACCCAGGAAAACGGTTGGTTATCAAGAGTAATAGTATTTGAACAGCACTGTATTTATTGAAATTCACACAGATGCAGTACAGTAATGAGGCTGTGATAGCAAATTACTGCTTTACAACATGGCACTTTCTGCTAAAAAAATGATAAAATACTAACAAAACACTGCATTTGGGAGCATAGAGCTTTGGAGAGGCGCTCCGGGGCTGAATAACAGCCGTGATCGTTTATAACTGGTCTCAGGAGGACGGAGAGAGATTTCAGTGATTCTATCCCCACCTCTACAAGTACACATAAATCAAATCATCAATTATTTAAAATTATTACAGACTATGGGCATCCCTCTTTCATCCCTCTGTGGTCTCAGTGAGTTTCAGTCTCTTTGCGGTCGGCTCTTCTGCTGTTGTTGTTGAGCCCGTCTTCGCTTTAGTCATATCCCTAGCAACAGTCGTCCCGGAGAGGAGGTAGCCCCCGCCCCCGCTCATCAGCAGCAAGGGGTGTGTCCTGTTAGGCAAGACCTACACACAGAGACAAGAAGTGAGGTCAGAGGTCAAAGGTAGTGCTGGTACTACAAACATGGACACTTCCACAAACCCAGTAGAGTTTGATGAGGCTTCTACCTGGTAATGTCTGATCCAGGAATCGGTGAGTCGCAGGCCGACTGTTCCGCCTTGTTCCCTGAGCTTTGTATAGCACTCTATCAGCGGCTGTAGAAGAGACCGACAAAGAGACAGACAGAGAGAGAAATGACAAAGAGTTTTAGTAACCCCAGAAGAGCAACAGAGTGAACATGACAGCGCGAACATGACAAGGGTGATAACTCCTAATACAGACTAGACTGTTATATCACAGAGAGAAAGACAAATGTACTTCTGTATAATGGCAGTACACTAGGGTCTACTAGAAACAATAACAGTAATAAAGTAACAAGCTTATTAAATACACTACTTAATTAAGTACACAACACACACTAGAGCAGACTAGGAAGCATACTAGAGGACAATCACATGCATACTTCTTTGTATTGAGAGTACACTACAAAGGGTCTGGAGGGGGCGAGGAACTTGATGAGGCCCAGTAGAACTGGACAGGGGTGGAACCGACTGGCTATCACCAACCTGAGGAGGAGAACCAGAGATATTATACTGTAGAACTAGACAGTAAAAACTGTTGCTTTCACCAAACCAATTTGGTGAGATTAGTGAGTACTTAAAAACACAGGACCAGATGACATCTGCTGTAGGCCCCAACATCGACCATCTTTAACTAGACTGGTCACACCTCTCTGCTAAGCAATCCTGTTGTGTTGACATGAAGATGTTAACATTGACACGTTTGAATGATTTCAGACAGTGCAAGACAACACCAATATGCCGACAGAGCAGAAACTGTAAGGGTGATTATTTACATGGGTCAACCCATGTGTCAGGGGTGTGTAATCATAGTGCCAAAATGCTGTTGTACCTTTTATTAATGCTTATACATGTCTATTAAAAGCACATTAATGGTTTAGAGTTCAAAATGGAGGGAGGTGAATGAGGGAAGGGAAAGAAAAGACTGACCCATCAGCGTTCCTCCCCTCCAGAACGCCGGCAGCAGCAGATAGTTTCTTCCTCTTCTCCTCCATCTTCACCTTCTTCTCCTGGACCTGAAACACAACATACAGCTGCTCTTCAAAGTGTACACCGTTGGAAGGATTAAGTTGAACAAATCTTTGGAGCACACAAGCACCAGGAAGTGTGACAAAATAACAGAGACTACTTGTGTTGTCATACTCTGATCTCTCTGTGTTTCTCCCTCTCCTCTCTCTCCTTGTCCTCGGCAGGGTCTGTACTGGTACTAGTCTCCATGCTCTGGTCCTCTGTGTCTGGGCTGCCCCCCTTGCCTGCTTTCTCTGGGTCAGTCTGGGTCAGGTTGGACTTGTCTCCATTGGCCTGTCCAGCGTCTAGAGTTGTGACAATACATCAATCAATTCAATAGATGAGACAGTATAGCACTGTTGGTCTGTCAAAGGATTATATCCCACACACCTGCGTCTATGACATTGGCCTCCGTGGCCAGTGTCCCTGCCAGCAGTGCGTTGACGTGACAGATGGGAAATTCATGGAGCGTGTCGTGGAAGTGGGAAGGGAACCCAAAACTCTCTACACCCGGCCTCACAGGACATCCTCCTGGGTACATCTGCACCACTGACCCATAGCCTGGAGGAGAGAGAAACGTATTACATAAAATGTTGACTGCTGACATACACTACATGACCAAAAGTATGTGGACACATGCTCGTCGAACATCTCATTCCAAAATCATGGGCATTAATATGGAGTTGGTTCCCCCTTTGCTGCTATAACAGCCTCCACTCCACAAGGGCCTTCTCCAAACTTTTGCCACAAAGTTAGAAGCACAGAATTGTCTAGAATGTCAGTACGCTGCGACGTTAAGATTTCCCTTTATTGGCCTAGTCCGAACCATGAAAATCTGACACAGATCATTATTCCTTCACCACCAAACTTTACAGTTAGCACTATGCATTCAGGCAGGTAGTGTTCTCCTGGCATACGCCAAACCCAGATTTGTCCATCGGACTGCCAGATGGTGAAGCGTGATTCCTAAATCCAAGGAGCGCGTTTCCACTGCTCCAGAGTCCAATGGTGGCGAGCTTTACGCTACTCCAGCTGATGCTTGGCACTGAGCTCTTCACTAAGGCCATTCTACTGCCAATGTGTCTATGGAGATTGCATGGCTGTGTTCAACGGGTGTGGCAGAAATAGCCGAATCCACTTATTTAAAGGGGTGCCCACATAACTTTGTCTAAACAGTATAGTGTACTTGCTATTCACGTCATGAAGAAGTAGTCCCCTAAACCATTCCCACCTTGAGAGAAAACCACTGCCGTTCACCATCTGTGCCCATTCAAGATCTATTAAAAGCAGATTACCTCTAAACAAAAACATTTATTGGAGTTCTCATAGGCTTACAGCGTTGTTTTGCTTATTGCTTGAACAGTCGCTTAGATTATATTTAGTTGTGATCGTTGCAAAATACCTATTTTGAATGCAGCAGTTGTTAGCAGGAACGCTAACGCTCATTGAAACAGGCTGGTAGCAAAGCTAGCCAAAGAGCATTGTACTGGTTCAAGATTAAGTTAAGATTTTTTATTATAATGCAGTTGATTGGCGAAGATGACACAAACGTTATATTAAAAGAGGTGCTACACCTAGGATTTCTCCCCTATGTGGAAGCTAGGTGAATTGCAACGGCACTAGCCTGCATTCAAACCAAAACTCCCCCTCCCCTGCATCCCATTTCTCCCCGCAACATGGCAGAGACTCGCACTCAAACCTTTTATTTTTGGTCCACCAGCTTCAAAAACTAACTATACTTTTACAATGATTCCCTACACCAGGGACGGGCAACTGGTGGCCCCTATTTTGAAGGCCCTCGGATCAATCCCCCAAAAAAGTAGACTACACAAGGTGCAAATTCGGTTGTGCATCAGCAGTTGTATTCTTGTTATGTCAGTCAGTGATAGTCAGTCAATTAGCCAATGTCCGAAAAAAGTTGTACATTGCTAAGTTAGTTTAGCGGCCTGCTATATACTTAACGGCCGGGGGGCCACCATTGACTTTGATCAAATGTGTAGCATTGCAGCAAACGGCAACATTTGCTCTACACCCCATGGCAAAATGTGTAGAATTGCACAAAATGTACTTTAAAATGTAAAAGAATAAGAAATAAATGCTCCACTGCCCTACACTATTCAGTGCTTGTCATCTCACATAAACTGAAAATGAGCGAGCAGTGTTGAATTTTAGCAACCTGGAAATGACCAGCGGGAGAAATCGCGAATATCACAGCCAATCACAACACTGGCAGGGAAGTAATACTGTGAAACTATAATTCCACTATTACTGCAGATATATTATGGACATTTTCTGAAATGACTATGCAAAAAGTCAAAGAAATCCTGTGTAGCACCTTTAAGTAGGACATTCATACGAACCTTACAATCCAATTATAATACAAAAGCAGTGTGAAATTCACTCAATCAACATGTAAATGGAAGCTTATTTTGCTTGCGGTCTGAGAAATCCCCCATGTTTTCCACCACAGTGGGGAAATTGTGAATAGCGACTCAGACTACAGCAGTCAGAGCATGGTCGACATAGACAAGACAGCTTGCCACAGAGCAGAAATGATTCATAAATCATGCAGAATAAGGCATAATGTGTGCGTTCGATATGGCACCCTATCCCCTATATAGTGCACTACTTTTGAGGCTCTGTTCAAACTACACTATATAAGGAATAGGGTTCCATTTCGGATGCAGAAATACGAGACATGGTATTTCTATAATCCAGTTACCTCCCATCCTCTCCATGACGGCCCCAAGCACAAGTCCAGCGCAGGTCTCAAACACCAGCACCTTACTGCCTGCATGGATGTTGCCCAGAGTTAACATCTGGGCTAGGGTGTCGTACCGCAGGTGGCTGGAAAAGAAGAGGCAGAGACACAGTCTGGGTTACAACAACACAAAGACAACCTTATCTCAATAACAACATAATTTGGGCACAGAGGTTCTCCTGACCACGTGACCTAGCCAGGAAAACTATCAGGCCCTCTAGTGCCTGTTTCTCCGGTGATCTCACTCACCATATCTTCCCTGGTTCTCTGCCGTGGTACATCATAGCCAGGTTGCGACAAGAGGGTCTTAGAACCATCACACTGTTCTCATACCTGGAGGGAACAGAACACCAGATATTCAGAACCCTGGCCCTGGAGTGTACAGGCCTACACTCCTCAGACTGGAGGGAGCAGAACACCAGACACGCAGAACCCTGGTCCTGGAGTGTACAGGCCTACATTCCTCAGATTGGAGGGAGCAGAACACCAGACACTCAGAACCCTGGTCCTGGAGTGTACAGGCCTACACTCCTCACTCACTTTTTCTTTTTTTTCTTTATGTATTTCTCCTGTGCAAACTCAGTCTTGTCCCGGAACGTCGTACTGTTCTCTATTAGCTGCTGGACCATTTCCTAAGGAGATGGGAAAGAGGAGCATCTTCAACATACACAAAACCAAACTTTCACAATAAATTCATACTTAATTTACTACCGGTACTGTTGTAGTACTTTGTGTACAGCAATTCTAAGCAAACTATTTACACAGTAAAGTATACATATAGCAGTGTCATTTAAATTTGACTAATATATATTTTTGATCCACTGAGGGAGAAATGAAAACTAATCCACATAAGTCCAGAAGTACATGTACCTGTCCCTTTAGACCTTTCTCTTTAAGGGTCTCAATATCGTCTCTGGTGAGTTTCTGTGATTTCCCATCATCCTGAATGTTCCTGTTGTCTGTCCCTGCTTCCTTGACATCTACAGCGACGCAAAGAAACAGACATCAACTCTGCACCTGTACAACTGAATCCATACCTGAATTAGAGAATGGAAATAGTTGTTGGTTTGGTAGGTAGGTAGGTACCTGCAGAGCTCTCGATGTGTTTAAGTTTCCGTGGCTGTAGTGTTCCACCAGTCACAACTTCAAAGGTGGTCCCGTACAACTCCCCTACTGCATTGTCCAGGAAGAACCACTGCTTCTCAAAGACTGTTTTCCTGGGGTTACAAGACACGCCCGATCATTGCAATAAACGCACGATAACACACAGTGAGTCCACTATGATATACAACTGCCAATAGGTCACCCAGCTTCAAGCTGGCATCATGACATTCTCTTCTACAAATGTCAATGAATGTTATGTTACCTGGCTGAGGATCCTACTCCTAGTTAGCGAGCTAGCTAGAAAGAAATTATGGCAAGAGTGCAATACTAATCAACAAGGCATAGTTTGCATGCTAGTAGTACAGGCAACTGTTTGACCCGGCTGTCAAGCATTGTTAGCTAATGCAAACCAACAGAGAATGTGATTGTGAATGAGCACAGATGTGTAACGACTAACTTTTTCTTTTGAATCTGCACAGCTTTGTAGATGTCTCCCCGTTTCAGTACAACGTAGTCACCCTCATTGACTCTGTGCTGGGAGTCATCATCCCCATTGTCCGCCATTAGAAAGCTTGTATTCTGGCTTGATAGCCAGCTCAATAGTAAACTTACTTTTAACCCACTAATATGAGGTTTTTAATCACCAAAGATAACAGTAAAGTACTGAAATCAAGTATTTCTTGGTCGCCTATTGAATTAGCTAACCCACGTGCTAGTCTGCGTTTCCTTAGCATCCAGGCCGATTAGTTGATAGCAGATATATCACTCGCACACCGTACTAGGCTCTGATTGGCTTATTTGCTGTTCGTAGAGCGTATCCTCCAATAGTAGAGAAGTGCGAGGATTTTCTAGGTTGTGATAGGTAAGTCTGAGAGCACAGAGGGAAAATCAACTACGGAAATATCGATAGGTGTCAATTTTTTGAATCAGCCTCCATCCATTCTTCTAATATCATGCATCGTCTACATTTAATCCGTTTGACATACATTAGCAGACTGTAGAAGCTCATGTAGTCATTCTCGCATGGGGTTATAACTGATCTAAAAGCTGGAAAGCCAATTCTATGTGGACATGCTCCCAGGGAATCACCATTACAGAGAAATCAACGGACCAAAACATGTTTCTCAAGTTTATTTCAACGCATCTCAGTCAACAGAAAGTCCAGTATTTTCTCTGAAATCAAATGTCTCGTTCAACATGATAATTACCCACCACCAGAAATATCAGAAATTCTGTTGGACTTGTAATAAAACTGCAAACGTTACATTCTAAAACATCATAGAAATAATATCTATAAAACAGGGCAATGAACAGTACATTGACTGTGAAAGTAGCCAACAACATTGAATTCAAAGACTGGGCTACACCAAGTCAAACAGTTGACAAGATGTACAGCCCATGTGATGAATGAATAAGGTCTACACCTGTTGTATTCGGCTCATGTGACAAATACATTTGATTTGATTTGAATTTGCTGTCTCTGCAGATGGACCATGCATTCAAAGCAGTAGGCCAGGCTTAACTGTCAGACCAAGTGGCCTTGTAGAGATGGCCTACCCATCCTGTAGAGATGGTCTCGGGATGAAATATAGTTACAAAAATGTATTTTCTCTGCAATTTTCCAATACGAACAAATAATTGATGTAGCCTACAAAACCATATCGACAATGAATTTCAAACTGAAAGCTAATGTCCCGGGTTCATTCCTGCCCTCCAGTGAGTTTGTGGAAGAGTTCCTCATCCAGTGTCTCGTTCTGGTCTTTGGAGCGTGTTGAGAGGAAGATGTATCCTCCAATGTACTCATGGACCACCTTACAGTCACAGCTCACACAGGAGAAGGCTATCGACACATTCTGGTCAAACTCTATGGCCACCTGAAGACATTAAACAATATGGATTATTATTGATTAATGTACTTTATAGATACAGTGCCTGACAAAAGTATTCATAACCCTTGGATTCATTCACATTTTATTGTGTTACAAAGTGGGATTAAAATATATTTACACAAAATACTCTGTAGTGTCAAAGTGGTAGAACATTTGTAATTTAAAAAAAATATTAATATAAATGAAATAAGTAAAATGTAGTCGTTGCAAAATTCAGCTCCCTGAGTCAATACATGTTAGAAACACCTTAGGCAGTGATTACAGCTGTGAGTCTTCTTGGGTAAGTCTCTAAGAGCTTTCCACACCTGGATTCATAATTCTTCAAGCTCTGTCAAAATGTTGGGGATCATGGCTAGACAGCAATTTTCAAGTCTTGCAAGATTTACAAGCAGATTTAGGCAAAACTGTAACTTTGCCACCATTCACTGTCTTCTTGGTAAACAACTCCAGTTTGGTTTTGGCCTTGTGTTGTAGGCTATTGTCCTGCTGAAAGGTGAATTCCTCTCCCTGTGTCTGGTGTAAAGCAGATTGAAGCAGGTTTTATTCTAGGATTTTGCCTGTGCTTAGCTCAATCCCATTTATTTTTATCCTGAAAAATCCCCAGTATTTGCCTATGTCAAGCATACCCATACCACGATGCAGCCACCACCATGCTTGAAAATAAGGAGGCAGTTATTCAGTGATGTGTTGTGTTGGATTTGCCCCAGACATAAGGCTTTGCATTTAGGCCAAAAAGTGTATTCCTTTGCCATGTTTTTTTTTCACTATAACTTTAGTGCCTTGTTGCGTACAAGATGCATGTGGAATATTTTTTTTCTGTATATTTGTATTCTTCTTTTCACTCTGGTGGATTCACTACAATGTTGTTAATCCATCCTCCGTTTTCTCCCATTACGGCCATTGAACTCTGCAACTGTTTTAAAATCACCAGTGGCCTCATGCTAACATTCATGAGCAGTTTCCTTCCTGTCCTGCAGCTCAGTTCAGTATTGTATTGTATTTTATTGGCCAGGGTAGGACCTGATTGTAAATAAGATTTTGTTCTTAACTGACGTGCCTAGTTAAATAAAAGGTTAAATTAAAAACCTTTCATGTGTCTGGGTGGTTTAATACATAATCCACAGCATAATTATTAACTTGACCATCATGCTTAAAGAGATATTCAATGTCTGATTTGTTATTGCTACCTATCTACCAATCACTGCCTGTACCTGAAATTCAATACTTGGCTGAGGAATCTTACAGGTGTTGTATGTATGGGGGACAGAGGAAGGGTTAGTCATTCAAAAATCATGAGTGAGTCTGTGTAACTTATTATGTGATTTTTTTAAGTCAAACTTTACTCCTGAACTAATTTAGGCTTGCCTGAACAGTGGGGCTGAATGCTTATGCAACGATTATATATATATTTTTTTAAATTAATCTTTAAAACATTTAGAATTTTTTTCCCACTTTGAGATCAGAGTATTTTGAGTAAATTATAATCTCTAAAAAGTAACCAATCAATCAAATGAATGAATTAATGAATGAATCAATGAATCAATCAATCTAGAGCCATTTACCTGTCTGATCTCCCAGTTGACATTCCACTGTTTCATGTTGGCGAACCTCCAGGTGGTGACAGGCAGGCCAGTGGACATATCAATACGGATCAGACGGTTATAGGAGATACCCAGCAGCTCATCCTTCTTACTGCCTCGGAACCTGGTACACACACACAGACACACACACACACACACACACACACACACACACACACACACACACACACACACACACACACACACACACACACACACACACACACACACACACACACACACACAGTCTTTATGTAACCATGGTGGTTTTGTGAACCATGATTGTGTGATAAGTAACTTTACCTGGGATCTGAAGACTTGTATTAGCTCCCTGAGGTGTTGGGTCAGCAGGCTAAGACAATCTTGAAGTGTTTGAACCTGGTCGTCACATTTACGTACCTGACAATGTAGTATTTGATACCAAACTCAGCCAGGGACTGCCAGGCATGGATGAAGCGCATTTTAGCTTCATTGAGAGAGAGACTGGCAATGTTCTGATGGGCCTCCAGGATCCTCGCTGTCAGCTAGACACCAGACAGGAGACAGAACAGGGACATTTAGGCTACTTTACACAGATATTATGTCAGTCCTTTAACAAATACTGAGAGGGTAAGTGAATGGAATAGAATGGTCTGGACGTCAACAGATAAGCATTATTGTCAGTCAGAGATTATAAAACCACTGCATCCTAATATGGCTACTTCTCTGGAGAGCTCTGATGACATCCCCTCTCTGTCAGTGGCTCACAAACACTGAATCATGCTTGACTGATCATCACCCTATATTGCAGATAGACACCCACCTGTTTGGTCTTGTACTTCTTGGTGTATCTGGGAGAGACAAAGCACTCAGCATTCATCTCCATGGCATTCAGGTCTGGAGCAGCCTGGCCAGAGGGGGGCGCCATACTCTTCATCTGCAGGATCGACTGGATGTTCTTCACCTCCGACCTAGACCAATCATGGTTTCTCCTAGTCAGTTTACAGTCAGAACCCTATTCATGTGGTAAGGCATGGGAAGGATTAAGTAAGAAAGTCTGACCTGTAGGAACTGTAAGCCATGGTCTTGCCCTTGGAGGCCAGAGTACACGCTGCCTTCCACTTGGCATACTGCGTCTCCTGGATAAAAACAGGAATATCATCACAATATGTAAGGGGAACAACGAAGTCATGTTCTTGGTGAACCCCCCCCCCCCCCCCATCAAAAATAATAATAATTTGTTTCAATAACAAATAGTATCTTACGTTGTCACAGCGGATGTAGACCTCGTTCATCCCATCAGCCACTGGAAGCAGCAGCTTGATGCCAAACCTCTTGTCCGTCACATTGACGTCAGGGACCACCTCACATCCTCGGAGATGCAACTGTTCTATGGGCTCTCCACTAGCTGTCTCTTTGTTCTTATAGTAGGAGATGGTGGTGTCTTTAAACACAAACCAGTACTCCTTATACGAACGCAACGCCAGTTTTTTAGGCCTGGGGTACGAAACAAGAAAAAAAAAAGTAGTGTGTAGTGTATTAACCTTTCCTTCTCTAAAGTGAAATGGTATTTTACTTCTACTACTTATCATTCAAGGTCTCTATGACCTATGTTTCCATTTGTTACACAGATATAGAGTCACAGTATACAGTACCCTGTTATTGTGTGTTTCTGGCCCTATACATGGGCCTTCAGGATTTACCTGAACAGCTTGAGGGAGTCTGCCAGCTTTGGAACATCTGTGATGTCTTCCTGGGAGGGCGGGAAAAAGCAACTGTCAATTATCCTGTGGTACTTAGTGAGACATGCGATCGAAACAGACTACCCATCAACCCTTGCTTAAATACAGGTGTTGCACCCTCTGAAACTGTTGAAAACAAACTGCAGCTAAGTAATGACATACACACTTGTTTATCATTTATACTGTATGTAAAGAATATGAATCGTTTCTATTCATATAAACGACACTTACCAATATTCTGTCTGTTTTTCCTCCAAGTGTGACCTCTAGATTGGATAAGGCAGCCTCTACTTCATCTATCTCCGGTTCATTAGAGAAGTCCAGAGGTTCCGTGGACATGGTCATCTTGCATATGTGATACTGAAACAATATTAACATAATCATTAATAAGCATCACTTAATGGTGGGAGTTGGGGGATATATAATACTAAGACCAACAGGAACAATGCAATAAGAACAGACAAGTTTGAAAAACTAAATATACCCAGCCTTGAGCTGTGTAAACGGTAGGTCGAACCCAGAAACAGATTTTAGTTCAACACTTGAGGCCAAATGATGACACAAGACTGGGAGAAGACCGAGAGAGTCCTGTGATTCCAGTAACTCTGCATGTGAGAGCAATAACCCTAGTGATGAGTACGGACGGGCGCCAGCGCTAGAGGAGAGACTCCAAGCCATGGAGGGATAGATCGCCGAACTGGTGACCGCGCACGGGGCGATGATGTCTCACATGGCAGCACGATCAGGCGGGGATTGAGGTCCTCTACGCCCATCCAAGCCCTGGATGGCCGACCGGTGGGGTTCGGGTCGATTACTCACGTGACCCGTCCTCTCACTCTCACTATCCACAGCTGCCATAGAGAGAGACTGGAACTGTTGGTGATTTCATCCTCCATACATCCGGTCATCCTGGGACTTCCATGGCTCCAGCAACATGATCCCAACATCGACGTGGGTGACAGAGAGCTACTGGCGGTAAAGTTGGCATTAGAGGAGTGGAGACACTAGCTGGATGCTCATGAGCCGTTCACAGTCCTGACGGATCATCGAAACCTGGAATACGTCAGGGCAGCCCGACACTTTAACCCTCGTCAGGCCAGATGGACACTCTTTTTCGAGCGCTTCCGGTTTACCCTGACCTATCGTCCGGGAGCGAAGAGTGGCAGGGCGGACGCACTATCCCGTATCCACGACCGGGGGGCTGATCTGGCTAGAGACACGCCCATCCTACCACCGTCCTGAATCGTGAGTCCCGTCTCCTGGGACATTGATGTGGAGATTCAGCGGGCGGGGAGACGGGATCCCACCCCAGCGACATGCCCCCCGGGAAAAGACATACGTGCCACGGAGAGTGCGGGGAAGGTTGGTGACCTGGGCTCACACTATACCTGCCACTGGTCACCCAGGCATCAGCCGTACCCTGGAGGCGCTCAGGGAGAAGTATTGGTGGCCTGGGATGGGGAGGACTGTGCGGCACTATGTCCTATCATGTGTGGTGTGCGCACAGTCTAAGGCGCCGAGAACGGCTCCTACGGGAAAACTCCACCCCCTTCCAGTACCTCAGCGGCCCTGGTCCCACATCACGGTAGACTTTGTAACGGATCTACTGCAGGCAGAGGGGAAAACGACCATCGGCGTGGTAGTGGGCAGGTTCTCAAAAATTGTTTGATTCCTGCCATTGCCCAGCCTCCCCTCTGCGCTACAGTTCGCTGAGGTGCTGTTTCAGCAGGTCTTCCGTCTGTATGGACTTCCGGAGGATATAGTGTCCGACCGGGGCCCCCAATTTACATCACGAGTCTGGAAAGCATTCATGTCCAGACTGGGGGTTGAGGTTAGCCTCACATCCGGGTACCACCTAGAGGCAAATGGGCAGGCTGAACGCACAAACGTCTCGGGAGAGCTCGGGAGGTTCCTCCGATCCTATTGTATGGAACAGCCTGGTGAGTGGATCTGCTTTCTCCCCTGGGCGGAATACGCTCAGAACTTCCTGCGCGATTCCTCCACAGGTTTAACCCCTTTCCAGGTGGTACTCAGTTTCCAGCCTCTGTGGGATTGTCCTCTTGTCCAATCATGCCTCCTCTGGGACTGAGACACCAAACCAGATGGATAATAGTGTGTGCGTGTGTGTGGCGTGTATGTGTGTGCGCAAGTGTATGTGCATGTACCTGTAAGGAGGCGAACATGAGCATCTCCTCCTCAGTGCAGTTGATCTCTTCCAGTAGGATTGACCAGCGAGCCTGCTCATACAGCTGGGTTATCCTCACAGCATCATACTGAAACACACATCAATCAGTCAGTCAATGTTAGGGTTAGAGGTGGCGTTATGGTTACAGTTAGTCTCACCGTAGGGTTGAGGTTCAGTGGTATTCAAACACTCACTTAGGTTTAAGGTTAGGGGTTAGTGTTACCTTTGGGTTGAGGTCGAAGAAGCAGTGGTATTTGAAGCGTAGCTGCAGTCTGTCATGTTCTCCGATGCCCTGTTCCATTAAGGAGCGGGAGGAGTCTAGCCACCTGTCAATCACATCAGCAGCCTATCACAGTAAACCAGGAAAGATTCAGGGGAGCGACAGAGAACTGCCCTCCAGCATAGCAAAGCCAACAACTAGTAACTCTTCTACGTGGACACCATAGTCTGGATCATCTCAAGGTTTTCTTCCTTCCAGTAGAGTTTTTGTTTCTGAGTAACTCCTACCCTGCGTTGATGATGGCTTTGTCCACCATGGACAATTGCTGGTACATCTTGGCCAGCTCCACAGGTGGCAGGTTGGGCTGGCTGGAGGCCAGGGGGTTGTCCCCAAACCACAGGCTGGTGGCCGAAGCTGGAGTCCCGTTCTCTGGGTCATAGGTGGGCACCATGGTCTTACTGTACAAGGGACTGCCTGGAGGGGTCAGGTGGAGGAGGAGACACAGTTCAGAGACCATATTCATAATGAGAGTGCTGATGTAGAATCTGTTTAGCCTTTTAGATCATAACGAATAAGATTATATCAGGGGGACCTGATCCTGGACCAGCACTCCTACTCTGACACGCTTTATGAATTCGGCCCCAGGAGTGGGAACAGAGAACATTATGGGAGAAATGGGCCGGTCTTCATTTGTTAAACTCCTTTGAAACATTTCAGAGCTCCAATAAATGAGTCTGGTTTTCTGAGTTGGTATACACTGCCCTATACTGTACTGCTACTGTACATTCAAACAGACTCAGAAAGTGTGTGTCTGCGTTTCAGAGTATGTGTTCACGAAAGCCTTGAGAACATAGCAGCGTACCGTACTATTCTTTTAGATATCCGTCAGCATCGCGCTATTATTTTAGATCTTTAGAAGCACTATAGAATCCATTCCTTCTGAGATTCTTTCTACAGAGGCCACCATGTGGGCTGAATCTGGTGGTGGTGTGAGACATAAAAGTTAGAAACTATCCCCTTTGAGTTAGCCAGAGGTTCTAAACCTTGACAGTGTTGCCATAGTGATGAATGAAATCCCTTCACAGCGTGATTGAAGTTGACCTTCGAGATATGAACGTTTACATCAGGCTAACTTCACCATGAGGATAACTTAGCCTAAGGGCCTGATGGTTTCTGTGCTTCAATAAAGCTATTTTGACAGAGAGACAACAAGAAAGGGGTTGGGTCAAGCAGTAACAGACTGTCACCTAGGACATGGCTAACTTGGTTGAAAAGTCTTTACATGGAAACAGATGGGAAGAATCTGACCCTCTCCTGAAAATATGTCTAATAACACTGGCTAACACCATTATTATATCACTGTGTCTCTCACCTGTTCCCCCAGAGCCTCCACTGATGATGTCCATGTCTAAGATGTCGTCCAGCGCTGGGGTCTTATGTTGCTTCTTCTTCTTGGACGGATGACCTGGAGGCTTCAGCAGGGACAGCTCCTCTGGCCTCCTGATGTCTAGAGGAGAGAGAGGACGTAAAGGAGAGGTCCTACCCCTAGACCCTACACCCGAGCCATGGAGGCTACATTAGAATATATTTTTTGCCATCACGGGTCAGAATCATATTACAGGATTATATATACATGTGTATGACTGTGTTGACAGATATATCTACTGTAAATCACATCCAGATATGCTACTTATTTTACTTTTTTAACATGTACAGAAATAAACCACATCTATGTTCTCCTTTTGGTAGGTATTATTAAACATTCAATGAACTACACAGAGGGGAAAGTGCACTGTGCATTCAGCACCATGGACAGAACTCTTGTTAACGGGTATGCACAAAAACAGAGAGAAATAGAGAGAGCTCAACATTACATTTAAACTACTCGATCAGTGTGAGGAGTGAAGTCTCTGATGGGCATTGACTAGAGCAGTGAAGTCAGGTACAGTTTCTGACGTCGCTATGCGCAGGATTGCTGAGAGGTGAGAGTCAGTAACAGATGGTCTGTGCCTTGACTTGTTATATTTCATCACTGAAAATGTCTGTTCACATACATAGGTTGACACAAACAGTACAAATATCTTCTGAGCATGACTCCTAAACTTTGGAAAGTTTTGTTCATCGAGAGATGCATAGAACCTTGTCAGGAACCTTGTTTTGAATAGTTCTCCAATCACTGCATCAGACTGAAGATCGATAAGATCAAGTTACAGCTCAGTGGGAGCGTAATCCATATTGAAGGTGAAAGGAGACACTTTAATCCTCAAAACTTCTACTTGGCGGGTCAGGAGGAGTCATTTTTCCTTGAAGACTTTGACAAGGCTGTACATCTGATGTGCAAAAAGGCCCTTCCCTTGTAGTTTGGGGTTCAGTTTATTCATTCTTCAGCCAACCATTCTTTATCTTGCAGTTGAGGGAAATCCACATATTTTCCTTTCATTTGTAAAAACTCAGCAATCTCCGACTTCATGCCCCACACCCTTTTAAATACCTTCCCCAAACTCAGCCATCTCGCGTTTGTGTGGTAGGGGAGATCTGCATGACCCAACTCTGTCTCTTCCAGCAGTAAGACCAACTGCCTCTGTTTTAAAGATTTTGCTCTTATGAAGTTTACCACTTTAGTGACTGTATCCACAACATGGTTCATTTTCAGAACACATTTACAGAGCACCTCCTGATGAATAATGCAATGCAGGAAAATAATCTTGTATCCTTTTCAAAAGGCCAAAGTTTTTTTCCTGTCAACTTTGGGCAGTGGTCACACTTTTCAAAACTCACTCCCAGCTTTGCCACACACTTACTAACCTCCTCCAATAAATATTTCCCTGTGGTTGTGCTCTTCATTGACTGCACTGAAGAAAGCTCCTCTGTAGTTTCAAAGTCTGGGGTTATGCCTCGTAAGAATATCAACAACTGCGCCGTGTCACGTGCATCACTGCTCTCATCCAGGGCCAAGGAGAAATAGGTGAAATCCTTTACCTTGTCATTCAACTGTTGTTCCATATTCTCTGTGATGTCCTCAACACGCTGTGTCACTGTTCGTCTTGACAGAGAAACATTTTCAAACTGCTCATTCTTGTCGGGGAAAAGTATTGCTGCAGAGTCAATTAAACATTCTTTAATGAATTCGCCCTCAGCCAATGGCTTGCTATGTTTAGCAATTTTGTGGGAGAGTACATAGCTAGCTCCCGCAATTCTGTCGGTTGCTGAATGCTGTTTTGTGAAAAGTCCTTGCTGCTTTTGCAACTGAGAAAGCAACTATTTTGATGCACTTGCCCTCTGCTCAGAAGACATTTCCTTTATTTCTCTGCCTGCTTCGTCTGGAAGTGTCGGGACAAGTTGTAGTCATTCAAGACAGCGATGCTCTCTCTGCACACTAAGCACATAGTTTTCCCTGATAAAGAAATATTTCGATGTCCACTCTTGCTGGAACACCCTACATTCATTGTCTACTTTCCTTTTGTTTTAAATATTTGAAAAACCAATTTTTGAGCAATTTCTAGCTAGCTACTATTTGTAACTGATGTGTGTGTCAGCCTGTCAGTCACTGTCTGTCCTCGTGCAGTTATTTATACGTGCCTTCAAAATAAATGTCCCACAAGCGGTGGGAGTTAAACCATTACACAAAGGCGAGAATTCATTGGGCTAATAACAAATACGTTTTTTGAAACTTTACTATCGCAAATTCTTTATGTGATCTGAGAATGATTCCGCGGGCCGTATTGAATCAGGTTGCGGGCCGCATATGGCCACCGGGCCGGCATTTGCCCAGGCCTGCCCTAGACCAATGGTTCTCAAATCTCTCATCTTGGACCCCCAGACGTTCCCCAATTTTGTTGTAGCGCTGAACTACCTGACCTGATTCACATAGTCAAGGGCTTGATGATTAGTTGAAAAGTTGAATCAGGTGTGCTAGCTCCGGAATAGATCAAATACATGGAACGGTTGGGGGTCTCCGAGTAGAGGTTTGAGAACCACTTCCTTAGACTCCCTACACCTAGATTTAAATCCCTTAGGCCCTAGCCCCTACCCCCCTCAGCCCTGGTGAAGATGTGCGAGGACTGGAGAAGTATGAACAATATGGCAAAAATTCTCCTTGCCACCAATAAGTAACGGAAACATGACGTTAAACACTGATCCAATCCTTTCAGATCTACAGTACACTAGTGCATAGGGACTAGGGGCTAGGGGGTGAGGATAGGGCATCAGACACAGGTAGAGTACTCACTGAGCACTCTGCAGATCTCTGTGACAGTCTTGAAGACGACGGCAGAGTAGCTGACGGTAAGTTTGACCGTTTTCATATTGGGCAACTGCAGACACAGGGGTTTGTGCTGGGGGGTGTAGCGCAGGTCAGCATCTGCCTGGACACCATACTTGTCCAGGGTCCAGTGGGTCTTCAGCAGCCAACAGCTCCTCTGCTCCCACCACAGAGCATGGTCTGACCAGTCCTGAGGGGCCTCTGACGGAGAGAGGGAGTGGGGGGAAAGAGAGAGTTTATGTTTGGGTAAAAGGACAAACATTGTCATTAAACATGTACAGCTGTACCTATTATCCACAATTAAAACCGATATTCACTTGTTTAATAAGTTGACAATTTCAGCATGGAGTATGTGTAGGTTTCTGAGTATACAAGAAAGCTTCTGCGTGAAAGTTCACTCCAAACAAAGCACCTGCAGCAGGCACAAGTCCCCACAGGAAGCAGAGGGGTTGGGCTTGATGAGAAGTGAATGACGTTGTTGTGGCATTATTATGGCTGGTCCAGTGTAATGAGTCATATATGGCTTAGTCATATAGAGTACATGTTGTCATACATAATGGGGCGGCAGGTAGTCTAGTGGTTAGGGCATTGGGCCAGTAACCGAAAGGTTGAATCCCTGAGCCGACAAGGTGAAAAACCTGTCGCTGTGTCCTTGAGCACTTAACCCTAATTTGCTCCAGGGGCTAACCCTGTAGGTAGGCTGTCATTGTAAATAAGAATTTGTTCTTAACTGACTTGCCTAGTTAAATAAAGGTTAAATTTTTTTTATAAAAAATACACCCACTTACCTCCACTGTAAAAAACACAACACACCTCTATGTGATTTGAAATGTTTTTTTAATTTTTATTCAACCTTTATTTAACCAAGGCTTAAGTCACTTTCATGCTGTCTTCCCCTAGGGAAATTCCATAGTGTCTAATCCTCCTGGATGAACACAGGATGTGTCTTAAATCACACCCTATTCTACACGTAGTGCACTCATTTTGTAGACGTAATTACAGTCAAAGGTAGCGCAGTACACAGGGAATAGGGTGCCTTTTGAGATTTCTCCCAGGTGAATAAAAATGAGATAAAGTGGTGGACTTCAGCCCCTCTGGCTGTGGTACTGAAGCATTGTGGGAGAACAATACTACTCAGCACTATAGATGAATGAAGGGCAAACAAGGGTGTGTTCTCCGGGCTAGTACTGTGGCTAAGAGACAGAGAGGGGGAGGGGAGAGAGAGGGGGTAGGGGAGAGAGAGAAACAAACAAACAAAGCCATCACCTACAGAGAGATGAACCTGGAGAAGAGTCCTCTAAGCAAGCTTCCTAACCTCCTGAATTGAATTTAATTGAGAAAGAGCACGGGAAAGAGACATACAGAGCGACATAGAGAGAGAGAGAGAGAGAGCGCGAGACAGAGAGAGCGAAAGAGACAGAGAGTGAGACAGAGACAGAGAGACAGAGAGGGGTGGAAGAGAGAATGAAAGAGAGAGAGTGACTTACTGATCTTCTCCACCAGTTTGAGCATGAGTCCTCCGATATGCAGGTCTCCCTTGACTCGGAGTGTAAACCTCATGCCCTCATCTCCATCTCTCTGGTCCACCTGGATTGAAAGCACCCACGACGTGTTGTCATACTCTGCTGTGTTTATCATGGCCCTGCTGGAGAGGAGGGGAGAGATGGAGGTTAGGAGAGAGATAGAGGACCTATTAACAAACGTATTTGTGAAAATTTGATTGAGCGACTGATTCTGCAGTGGCTTCCCCAAAATACTGACTGAAGAGACAGGTCAGTGAAAGGGCAAGTTTAGTATAATCTGCAGTACTGACTGAAATACAGCACCCTTTTCCCTATTTAGTAGGCCTGTCCCCGACTAAAACAAATCTTGGTCAAACCGAAAGTCATCTGTTCTTTAGACATTTGTAAATGTGTATTTTTCCATATATAGAGACATACCCTATGTGTTTTAATAAAATCAACCATATGCAGTGCATTCGGAAAGTATTCAGACCCCTTGACTTTTTCCACATTTTTGTCACATTACAGCCTTATTATAAAATGTATGAAATATGTTTTTCCCCTCATCAATCTACACACAACACCCCATAATAACAAAGCAAAAACTTTTTTTTTTTTTTGTTTTAGAAATGTTTGCAAATTAATAAGAAATTAAAACAGAAATACCTTATTTACATAATTCCAGAAGGACAACCATCTCTACAGCACTCCACCAATCAGGCCTTTATGGTAGAGTGGCCAGACCGAAGCCACTCCTCAGTAAAAGGCACACGAAAGCCCACTTGGAGTTAGCTAACAAGCACCAAAAGGACTCTCAGACCAAGATTCTCTGGTCTGATGAAACCGCTTTGGCCTGAATGCCAAGCGTCACGTCTGGAGGAAACCTGGAACCATCCCTACGTGAAGCATGATGGTGGCAGATATTTGGGGATATTTTTCAGCTGCAGGGACTGGGAGACTAGTCAGGATAGACGCAAAGATGAACGGAGCAAAGTACAGAGAGATCCTTGATGAATACCTGCTCCAGAGCGCTCAGGACCTCAAACTGGGGCGAAGGTTCACCTTCCAACAGGACAACAATCCTAAGCACACAGCCAAGACCATGCAGGAGTGGTTTCAGGACTTGTCCTTGAGTGGCCCAGCCAGAGCCCGGACCTGAACCTGATCAAACATCTCTGGAAAGACCTGAAAATAGTGGTGCAGTGACGTTCCCCATTCAACCTTAAAGAGCTTGAGAGATTCTGCAGAGAAGAATGGGAGAAACTTCCCAAATACAACTGTGCCAAGCTTGTAGCGTCATACCCAAGAAGACTCAAGGCTGTAATTGCTGCCAAAGGTGCTTCAACAAAGTACTGAGTAAAAGGTCTGAATACTTATGTAAGTGTGACATCATTTAAAAAAAAAATATATATATATACACATTTGCAAAAATGTCTAAAAAACAGTTTTTGCTTTGTCATTATGGGGTATTGTGTGTATACTGATGCTTTAAGCTCACTCTTTGATGAAATAAGACACAAATGACTCAAGAGGGAGCCAGAGATCAAGATAAGCCGAAGAAAAAACCTCAACCTGTCCCGACCTGTTCTCCCTCTCCTACTGGCTTTTGCAGATTCTGCCATTACTCTCCTGAAGTTGCCGGTAATAGGCTACACGAGGAGTCTTTCTCATGTGGAATGCCAATTTATCTTACAATTTCTACCGATCTGTAGGCCAGTTATGGTTTTCATGTGCACATTTTCGTGGAAAAGTTTAGATTAATTTATAATAACGTCTTCGTATCTCAAAATCATTGTCATGTGGTTAATAAAAATTCTATCAAAATCTAAATGAAAATGATACAAACCTAAAAAGTAACTTCTATTGCCATTGTGAACTATGTAAATATATCCTATAACGCCAACAATTAAAAACATTGCAGCCTGCAGGTAGAAAATATAAATATCCTATAAATCACAATGGATTGGCATGGCCTGTCTGCAATGAACTTGAAACAATGTATCAACTATTAACTTGGGTCCGGCCTGAAGCTCCTTGCAACATTGTATAAAATATTCTGGGAACTCTAGAGTTTCCACCGCCAGTGAGTTCGGGACAGACACAGCTGTAGGCTATTTGCTCAAGGGATATGAAGTAATCAGGTAGGCCTATTTTATGGATCAGAGCATTACATTTTTCCCTTTCACGCTGAGTGGTTACTGAAAGGGAGAGAGCTGGAAAGATTTTTAAAATACATTGAGGAATTATTGTCATTCTCAATGGATGTTAAAACAGACTATTAGCTTGCTGTTTGACGTGAAGAAAACATTACTTTGAGAAGTCTCATAGTTCATTAGTGGTGGTGCATTAAGATAGGTACTTTATTGATCCCCGAGGGGAAATTTCTTCGTCAAGCAGCTACAAAAAAACACAGAGCAGGTGCAAAATGCCAGAACGAAAATACACAAAAGACAGATACCCGATACATGATACATAGAACGGCAGTATGAAAAAGTATAAAAATACTAATAAAACTATACTATACAGGTCGATGGCAGAGAAATACTTAAATAGCTAAAAGTGCGTATGATATAAGTGAGGGTAATAATAGTTTACTTAATATTCAGTCTGGTTAAATGAACAGGTAAGTGAATATTTTGCATGGTTAAATTAACTGTACAGGTAAATGACAGGAAGAGATACTTACATAGCTAAATGTGTGTATGATATAATTTAGGGTAATAATAGTAATTCCCTTAAAATTCAGTCCTTAGTGCAGGGTTTAGTTACAGATAAATGCACGTATTGCACATTCTATATACTAAAAGCAATGAAAAAAGATACAACTGACAGGATACTAATATGCATTCCTGAGTGAATGACTACATAAGTTCAGTCCAAGAATGACTTACAATGTTGCACATGATATGATATAACAACTGTACATGAATATGTATATACAGACCTGAATGAATAAATAAGTCCTGAGTGAATGAGTGATTACAGACCAGAGTTACTCACGGATGGATTCATAATTGTTAAACTAGGTCCTAACACCCCAACAGTTCCAGGTCTATGTTGCCGACGGCACGGCACCCCGGTGAGGCATTAAATAGCCTAATAGCTGCCGGCAGGAAGGACCTCCTTTAGCGCTCTCTGGCACACCGTGGTGGGATCAGTCTGTGACTGAAGATGCTCCTCTGCATCATAACCATGGCATGCAGAGGGTGGGTGACATTGTCCATGACGGCCAGCAGTTTGGCCAGGATCCGTGTCTCCGCCACCTCCTCTAGGTGTCAAGGCTAATCCCCAGAACAGAGCTAGCCTTCCTGATCAGCTTATTTACCCGAGAAGCATCACCAGCCTTTATGTTGGCGCCCCAGCACACCAATGCAAAAAAGATGGCACTGGCCACCACAGACTGGTAGAAGGTATGCAGTAGTTTACTGCACACGTTGAAGGACCTGAGCCTCCTCAGAAAGTAGTCGGCTCTGGCTCTTTTTGTACAGAGCCCAGGTGTTACCAGCCCATTCCAGCCTGTTGTCCATATGGACTCCCAGGAACTTGTATGACCCAACCATTTCCACATCCATCCCCTGTATAGGAACTGCAGTCAGTTGGGCCTTGGTTCTCCTGAAGTCCACCACAATCTCCTTTGCTGATGTTGAGCTGAAGGTGGTTCTGCTCACACCACAATACAAAGTAATTGATTGTGCTCCTGTTCTCCTCCTCCTGCCCACCCCTGATGCACCCTACAATTGCGGAGTCATCCGAGAACTTCTGTAGGTGGCATGTCCCAGAGTTCAGATTCCTGTTCAAGTGAGCACAGCACAACAACTTGAGTCCAAAAATGTCTTTATGCTGCTGCTTAAATTATGTAATATGCCAGGGAGATATGCATACTGTAGCTAAGAAAGTAATACTAAGTGTATGTTGTGTAGTAAGCTGTTAGTAGACCATGTGCCTCACACTAGTTTTCCCCTCTTAATCTTGGCTACTGACTTGGTGGTGCCCATGTAGACTATAACCTGTTTCAGAGAAATGTAATCATTGAATACTGCTTATATGCCCCCTTTATTTATCCTACGGTTCTGACATGGTGTACAGGGGAGAACACTGTAAGAACGGCCCATATTGGTTGTTCCAGTTTATATGATTGAGGTAGTCTCAGTAGCCAATCTTCCATACCCTGACAGGCATTCTGAATGCATGTTGCAGGTGATAAAACAATTACACTTGTTGAATATCCTGACTCTGGCTGGACTCTAACTGGGCCAGTAACGGAAATGTCGCAGGTTCGAATACCTGAGCCAACAAGGTGAAAAAACCTGTCGATGTGTCCTTGAGCAAGCCACTTAACCCTAATTTGCTCCAGGGGCTGACCCTGTAGGTAGGCTGTCATTGTAAATAAGAATTTGTTCTTAACTGACTTGCCTAGTTAAATAAAGGTTAAATTAAAAAATAATAATAACTAGGCCCTCAAACAAAGGCCTTATGATAGATGTAATAAGGGTACTAAGGCTGGTGGACCTGTTCATAGGGGGTTCTAGGATAAAAACCTCCAGATAAAAAAGGGTTATTGGTAAAAACCCTTCAAAAAGGGTTCTAGGAAGAATGGGTTAATTCATGGAATGTGTGACGAGCAGGGACACGAATCTGGCGCAGGAGAGAGACCCTGCAAAACAACCACATGACCTAAATCTCCCTTCATCTCTCTCTCTCAATTCAATGTAAGAGGCTTTATTGGCATGGGAAACAAGATAAAAATAGATAAAAAACAAAAACACTCACAAGAGTTCCAAAAGAATAAAGACATTTCAAATGTCATATTATGTATATACAGTGTTGTAATGATGTGCAAATATTTTTTTTAAACATAAATATGGGTTCTCTCTCTCATCTATCCCCGTCTTAATTCCTGAAAAACAATGGGATAGACACAGAACACACACACACACACACAACGATGACACTGAAACATACCGAGCCACTCAGATTCTCAGTCAGATTATGTCGCCCGAGGCTAAGTAGAAACACCTGTCCCATTCTTTCTCTTTAGAATATCTAGAGTAGCCTGGATAACTTGAAAGAGGGACAAATGCTAGGTGTTAAAAACGTTTTGAAAGTTTTATTTTAAGTTTTTAAAAAGTGAATTTTTTTCTGGTTGATACTTGCTAAAGCCTTGATACAACAAGAGTTATTGTGAAGAATAGAGTTATTATAGTGTTCACATTGTGCCATTGTGGTCCTCTCTCCCACTCCACATACAGTAGGTGTGGACACAGGAGGTGAGTTGCACCTTAATTGGGGAGGACTGGCTCATAGTAATGGCTGGAATGGAATCAATAGAATGGTATTGAACTCATCAAACACATGGTTTCCATGTGTTTTATACCATTCCATTCACTCCATTCCAGACATTATTATGAACTGTCCTCCCCTCAGCAGCCGCCTGTGGCTGTGGGGTACAGTTGAAGTCTGAACCTATCAATACTAGTGTCTGCAGTGTACAGAGATGTGTGCTGTTGGCTCTCTGTGCACACCTTCACAGACAGCCAACAGGCCTACCGCAGCAAGCATTAATAAATCACACCACCAGGACACAATATGGAGCATAAACTAAGCCTGATGAAAACATTATTTGCACTTATAGCCAGTCCTTGGGGGGAAAAAACGGTAAATAGTTGTAGGCTACAGTAGGCCTATCCTACAGTATTTAAAACAAAGATGCTGAATAGAATAGTTAAGAGATACAGTGTACTTCGCAAATATAGAACAAGGGCTGTGGACCACATAAATATTAAACCCAGATTCCAATTGGTTTCAATCCAATTGGCGATATATTTTCATGCGAATATTCTAAAATAACAATATGTTTCCATCAAATTGACTTTTTGCAGTTAAAAAGTTGTGCGCGATGACATATGGCACATAAAATACCTTTTGCAGTGAAATTCCCACGTACCGACTAAAAAATACAAGTTAAATGGGTTTTCATCGCTACTGATGATTTTCTTACAAAACATGTTGCGTTATATAGAGTGTGCCCACTCGGGTATTGACACGTGCTTGTTTAGTCTACATTTTAAGATTATTATTATGGATGAGCAAGAGTATTTTTATTTGCCAAGCATCGATTACATGTCACCAGAATAAGACCTTCGATATTTATTGGAAAGGAGCATCAAGCTCATCACCTTGAACTTTCACCACCCTGTGAAGTTCATCATCATTTATTTAATCTGTAGCCTATCACACTGCATGCTTTTTCTGACGTCGTAGTGGGAGGACCACAAAACATGTCATCGCGTGACTACAAGTTTACTTCGATATGATGGCTTTTATATCAATATTTGCGCATAAAAGCGTTTCCACCGACATTTCTAGCATAATTCATTTTACCGACACAAAACGATCCCCCCGTGTCTAGCGTTTTTTAAAAGTTTACAGGCCTATATGTACTTTACTCACATAAAACGTTTGGATGGAAACTTGGTTATTAAATAAGTATTATTTTTATTCGCACGAGGAAATCTGGAACAAAAAAAAGGATTTAGCTCTCATAAAACTGTTCTGAGAAACATTTATGGTGAAATGTTTTTTTATATATATAAGGACTATAATGTCGATTTGTAAGAGAGTAGGTAGAATTTAGAAGCACATACATTATAAACGTACATTATAAACGGCTAGACTGTATATTAACCCAGTTGTTTGTCAAACCTCTCCTCAGGGATCACCAGACGTTTCACAAGTTTGCTGTAGCCCTGAACTAGCTCACCTCATCAACCTAGTCAAAGGCTTATGATTAAATGAGCCGCAATCCATCACGGATAAAACCCCGAAAAATCTGCTATGTGTAGGCTACAGTATATATTATCGTGCTAAAACCGTAACAGAACACGGGTGTGATAGAAAACTCACCTTGATAAAAGTTTGAAACCTCTTGTTTTTCTGTGGTGTGTTGTGTGGTGCGGTCTCATGCGGTCTGTTGTACCGTTCGCTCAGGACATGTACCCGCCCTGTACACACAGGTAAGGAAGTAGGCTAGCCTTGAAGCTTCATCCTTGTAAAATGTCTCAGTATCATGAAGTTATTCTTAAAACTACCAACAACCTCACAACATGGCCAGTATGTAGACGCCCCTTAAAATTATTGGATTTGGCTTTTTCAGCCACACCCTTTGCTGACAGGTGTATAAAATCGAGCACACAGCAATCTCTATAGACAAACATTGGCAGTAGAATGGCCGTACTGAAGAGATCAGTGATTTTCAACGTGGAACCATCATAGGATGCCACCTTTCCAACAAGTCAGTTCATCACATTTATGCCCTGCTAGAGCTGCCAGGGTCAACTGTAAGCACTGCTACTGTGAAGTGGAAACTTCTAGGAGCAACAAAGCAACAAAGTCTCAGCAAAGTAGGCCACACAAGCTCACAGAACTGTACCACTGAGTGCTGAATCGCGTAGCGCGTAAAAATGGTCTGTCCTCGGTTGCAACACTCACTACCAAGTTCCAAACTGCCTCTGGAAGCAACATCAGCACAATAACTGTTTGTTGGGAGCTTCATGAAATGGGTTTCCAAGGCAGAGCAGCCGCACACAAGCCTCACCATGCGCAATGCCAAGCGTTGGCTGGAGTGGGATAAAGCTTGCCACCATTGGACTCTAGAGCAGTGGAAAAGTATTCTCTGGAGTGATGAATCATGTGTCACCATCTGGCAGTCCGATGGACAATCTGGGTTTGGAGGATGGTTTTCATGGTTCGGGCTAGGCCCCTTAGTTCCAATGAAGGGAAATCTTAACTTACAGCATACACTGACATTCTAGACGATGCTGTGCTTCCAACTTTGTGGCAACAGTTTGGGGAAGGCCCTTTCCTGTTTCAGCATGATAATGCACCAGTGCACAAAGCGAGATCCATTCAGAAATGGTTTGTCGAGATCGCTGTGGAAGAACTTGACTGGCCTGCACAGAGCCCTGACCTCAACCCCATCTAACACTTTTGGGATGAATTGGAACGCCCAGTCGGCCCTAATCGCCCAACATCAGTGCCCGACCTCACTAATGCTCGTGGCTGAATGGAAGCAAGTCCCCGCAGCAATGTTCCAACATCTAGTGGAAAGCCTTTCCAGAAGAGTGGAGGCTGTTATAGCAGAAAAGGGGGGACCAACTCCATATTAATGGCCATGATTTTGGAAAGAGATGTTCGACGAGCACGTCTCCACATACTTTTGGCCATGTAATGCATTTTGTAGTCTTGTTTACTTCTCCAAGGCTGACTATAATTTCCAGTAGGTGTGAGGAAGAAGCACATGTATAAGTCCGTATGAATCACAACACTGCACTTACAGCATGTGAAATAGCCTATTTGTTTATTTATTGATGTGGCATTACACACCCATTCACAAAACTAACGATCAAATATCATTTGAGTTACTGCCCAACGTGTTACATAAGAATGTACACTTTTAGAAACTCCATTCATTGAAACACAGAATAGTAATTGAATAGTAGGACTACAGACGTAATAATTACTCAAGCCTGCCACCCACTGGATACTTGTGATGGACAGACAGTATACCGGAGTGGCCAACCCTCCTCCTACAGAGCTACTGGTGAATGAAGGCTTTTTGCTCCAGCCCCGCTCTAAAACACCTGAAACTACTAATCATCTGCACATTTGGACCGTGATTAGCTGAATCAAAAGCAAAAAAACCCACGTTGATAATCTACAAGTCACTCATATGGCATCCATGTAATACTTACTACTACTACCATATTATAAAGCCATCAGTGAGTTGGATTCTAAATGGGATTGGATCAAATAGTTTCTCTCCCCCTCAAACTTATAAAGCAATGAGTCAGTCAGTCAGTCATGCCGGGCAGGCCATACGACTACTTAGTGAATATAAGCAGTTCAAAGCCATGAGGGATGTGGTTGAGCCTCTAAAAATAACAAGGCTTTCAAGTGATGAGTTCCGTCTTATTATGTGAGGGTGTGGGTATGTGACCAGCAGAGGGAGCTATTACATAATTCTGAAACAAACTAGGAAGGCCCTCTTCTTGCTATTAGGCCTTCGCTCTCTCGCTCTCTCGCGCTCTCGCTCTCTCGCTCTCTCGCTCTCTCGCTCTCTCGCGCTCTCTCTCTTCAATAACTTCATTGTCCATTAACTCCACATTCCTCCACAGTGACTAGCATAACATGGAACATGTGCACTTGAAAATGATACTTTGAAAACTTAACAGCTTGCAGAGCTGCAACCAACTCGGCACAATTCAAGTCAAATTATGAGTTTGGGGGCAAATGCTCAAACTTTTTGGTCCCCAATGCTGCTGGCATGAAAGACAATGTTTGTGTATAATTTTTCACACCTGGTGTGTGGAGGCGACCTTGTGGGTGAGACAGGAGAGGTTTACAGTGTCTGGACCCTGCTCTGCCTCTCTGTCTGTCTGACACCACTACAGATCCTATTGTCTTATCTTGGATGTACCTAGAAAAAACCTGCTTGGTGTTCTTACCTTCAGGCTATAGACTTCAGAACTGAAGGAATGAAAGGGAACACACACACACACGTCTCAGTCAGTCCATGCTGTTACATTCCGTATAAACAGAGGGAGATGTGTGAGGGTTTGTAGTATTCGTAGTCATTAAGAGAACCTGAACACCACTTTGAGAGAGAAAGAAAGCAAACAGGACTAAAGGGCAGTAGAAGGCAGGCAGGCAGGCAGGCAGGCAGGCAGGCAGGCAGGCAGGCAGGCAGGCAGGCAAGTAGGCAGGCAGGCAGGCAGGCAGGCAGGCAAGTAGGCAGGCAGGTAGGCAGGGGGACGAGGAACCTCTGACCTGTGATTGAGTCAGGTCACACTGCTCAGCTCAGAAGGTACAGGGAGCTGGGACTGTTAGTGTTCAACTCACTGATGGACCAATCCAACCTTAAATCTGTGTGTGTAATGCACATATGGATTTCAATAGATCTTTTGGGCATGAAGTCAATATATAAAGTATTTAGGCTTTTTAGGGGGGGATACTTCGTATCCTATCTAAAATCAGTTTGACGTTTCCTTACCTTATGGTTTCGGTTTAGAATTCTGGATTATGGTCCGATCCTAGATCTGTGTTTAAGGCCAACCTCTACCTGGTAGTGTGTAGTGCAAAAGTAGATGGGGCTGAAGGTCCATAGCAGTAGGCTGCCAGTCTATGTCCTGGGCTTTCTCATAGTGCAACAAGTCCCTACGGACACAATGTTTATGGTTTGGTAAACCTAACATGGAGCGCCGGGGAGTTGACCAACATATCAAGTGTCAGGGCCTTGTCAGAAAATATATATCTGCATCATTACAAACCATCCCAGATGATTTGGGTCAATATGTCTGGTTGATTCAAACCATGTCAACAGGGTCAGGTTCAGTACCTACCTTTTCACTATGTTTCAAAATGTTTTTAGCCGTTTAGTGCCTATTGAACACAACCCTGAGGGATCCCGGACCATAGGGGACGGGGGACAGGGGACAGGGGACGGGGAGTAAATGTTTTATGGTCGTTGCAACAATACTGACAGTCATCTAACTTTTACCAGGTCGTTATTGTAAAAGGGAATTTGTTCTCGATTATTTATCTGGCTGAATAAAGGATGCAAGTTGTAAATCGCTGTTACAACACTAAACCCTGTTTTGAGCTCAAACAACATCCACTTCGCATTCTGAAAACCAACAGCTCGACATGAAGCGAACAAAAACTATCAGTTGTGACTGAGAGCGTTTGTCTTTATCCACCACATTGACTTACCCATTTAGTGTGTTTGTAATGATCATATAGTCCAATCAGGGAGTCACAAAGGACCTATTGTCCGCTCCCTGCCATGGCCCTGCTCCAGAGGGGGTGTTAAACCTTGACTGTTCTAAAAGCCATCTCAGGCTAAAGCCCTTCTCCCAATCCCTGACTGCATGGGCAATCGCCAACCGCCCAGGATGAAGCTGTCCCTAGATGCTGATTTATGGTCAGTTTGGCATTTTCTTATGGTTAAGTTTAGGATTTAGGGAGGGTTTAATCTGATTCTAGATCGGTGCCTCAGGGCAACTTTTAGCCATTGGATCAGGCTTTCTACTGCTGTAGGGGCCTTTCCTTTCAAGTGGCCTAAGTCCATTTAAGAAATAAATTGTTGATGTTTACATCCTGGCGGTGACCCCTTCTGGCCTCTGGCCTCTCCTCTCAGCATTCCTGCAATAGCTGTGACATTTAAACATCAGGACACGCAGAGGACAGGGACATTCTCTTAATCACAGCCATTGGGCCATTCGTGTGTGTGTGTGTGTGTGTGTGTGTGTGTATAATACAACCTCTTAACCCCTCCGTTCAGGGGCCAACGCACGGTAACCCATGTGTGAGTCCGTCACTCGTTTGATTTCCTCGTCCCTGAACGCACAGCTCAGTCAGGACGAATCCCTCACAGATTTAATCCCCCAATCTGAAAACCTACAGGGGTATTCCTAGAAAAGTTATTTTTGAACGCATTTTACAGTTTCTAAGCCATGAAAGGTTTCTTATAGAATGATTGTCATAACCACAGACTCTTCAAGTCATGACCTGACCCTTCAGGTTACTACAGTATTTAGATCAGATTATATTCCGAATCTACACAGATGGAGATTTGTTGTTAATGTTGTTTTGGATCTTGGTCCGAGCAGAGAGGACTGAGGCTGAGCAGAGAGGTCACAGCAGGTCAACAAACATACACTATCACAGAAAACATTTCCTGTCAATCCACAGGCTTTTCCTTCACAGTCCGGCAACATCTACCGCTTTAACCTCTGTAGATTAAATGTGTGCTCAGCCAGCCTCGAATCCTAAATCCTATAAAAGGACCTACATCAGTTTGACATGACATGAACTGAAAATAATGTACTTAATGACAGATTTTGGTCACTTTCAAGGCCATGTTTGGGTGTCAAAATATCAAACGTTATTACACATAAATAAAACAAAAATCATATTTGAATTAAATGCAAACGTGTGTGCGCGGTGGTGTCACGGTGTTCGGTTACCAAACAGCGAGCGTTTGGCTGTGTGAAGCCGTGCAGCGTTTCAAGTTGCCTCCTATAATTCCTCCTACCTGCCTCAATTACCAGTCACCTGCAACACAAAGGACACACTACGGAGCTCTATGCCTTATTCACACACACACACACAGACACACACACACACACACACACACACACACACACACACACACACACACACACACACACACACACACACACACACACACACACGAACGCTCAAAGGGCTACAGACTCTCTGGTCGACACAAGCCCCACTACACACAACACTCCCAGAGTCCCTACCAGTCACTAGTACAATGTCAATAACTTTTGAATACTATCACATAATGAAACCAATCGGTAGCTAAGACTTGAATTCATGTGTCCTCATAGGAACCACTGCTTATGAGCTGCTATAAATACCTTAAATGATGTATGTATTGTTTTTGTAGAGATTTTAACAGATTGTCAGGCTCTGGCCATAGAGAAGCCTATTTGCTTCTCTATGTAGCTATGGTCAGAGTCTGACAGTGTCTTTCTTTTCTGTTTCTGTGTCGGGTTGGGGTGGGGTGGATCCCTAATTAGAGGCAGCTGCCCCGCATTGTCTCTAATTAGGGATTCCATATATGTTGAGTCTGTCCCTCACCAGGGTGTGGGTTGTTATCGATGTATGTCGCAGTCACGGTGTAGTAAGTGTGTTTTTCTTTACGTCCGCTTCAGTAGTGTGTTTTTTTGTGAACGTGACGTTTTCCCTGTAGTGTTTGTTTTTTGGTTTTGTATAGTTCGTCATGTGTTTTGTACGGTACATAGTATTCTTAATTACATAGTACAAATAAAGAATGGCGAACTACTATCCCTTCGCTGCGCTTTGGTCTCTCCATACACCCAACCGTGACAGAACAACCCACCAGTATGAGACCAAGCAGCGTGACTGGGGAGAGAGGGAGAGAGAGATTTTTCCGCGTCGGTATACGGACACGGAACTCCTCGGAGGGTTCGAGTCGGACTCGTCGGAGGAGGACGACGACGAGGACGTGCTTCAGTTCCTTTACCCGTGGGGGCTCCTGGAGGAACCAACACCACTTCGGATGCCCACTGATCTGGATCGGGAGCGGCCAGAGGGGTTCTATGAGTACCCGGAGGAGGAGCAGACGAGGTGGTGGAGAGCCTGGAATGCTCTCCCTCTGGAGACTCAGATGGATCCGCTGGTCGTACAGGCGTTGGAGGACTTCAGGCGCCAGATGACTCTCGTGGCGAGGCGTGTGATTGGACCGGAACCTCCAGCGAGGGTGAGCGACCCGGAACCTCCAGCGAGGGTCAGCAGCCCTGCACCTCCAGCGAAGGTCAGCAGCCCTGCACCCCCAGCGAAGGTCAGCAGCCCTGCACCCCCAGTGAAGGTCAGCAACCCTGCACCTCCAACACCTCCAGCGAGGGTCAGCGTCCCCGAACCTCCAGCCAAGGTCAGCCGCCCTGAGCCTCCTGCGAAGGTCAGCGCCCCTAAACCTCCTGCGAAGGTCAGCGCCCCTAAACCTCCTGCGAAGGTCAGCGCCCCTAAACCTCCTGCGAAGGTCAGCGCCCCTAAACCTCCTGCGAAGGTCAGCGCCCCTAAACCTCCTGCGAAGGTCAGCGCCCCTGAATCTCCTGCGAAGGTCAGCGCCGCTGAACCCCCTGCGAAGGTCAGCGCCCCTGAACCTCCTGCGAAGGTCAGCGCCCCTAAACCTCCTGCGAAGGTCAGCGCCCCTAAACCTCCAGCGAAGGTCAGCGCCCCTAAACCTCCAGCGAAGGTCAGCGTCCCGCCACCTCGAGCGAAGGTCAGCAACCCGGAGCCTCCAGCCACAGCTCAAGGCCTGGAGCCTCCTCCACCGGTACCCAATCCGGGTCCAGCCGTCTGCTCCGCCTCAGTGCCAGAGCAGTCCGCTCCACCGGTACCCAATCCGGGTCCAGCCGTCTGCCCAGCCTCAGTGCCAGAGCAGTCCGCTCCACCGGTACCCAGTCCGGGTACAGCCGCCTGCTCCGCCTCAGTGCCAGAGCAGTCCGCTCCACCGGTACCCAATCCGGGTCCAGCCGTCTGCTCCGCCTCAGTGCCAGAGCAGTCCGCTCCACCGGTACCCAGTCCGGGTCCAGCCGCCTGCTCCGCCTCAGTGCCAGAGCAGTCCGCTCCACCGGTACCCAGTCCGGGTCCAGCCGCCTGCTCCGCCTCAGTGCCAGAGCAGTCCGCTCCGCCGGTACCCAGTCCGGGTACAGCCGCCTGCTCCGCCTCAGTGCCAGAGCAGTCCACTCCTCCGGTACCCAATCCGGGTCCAGCCGTCTGCTCCACCTCAGTGCCAGAGCAGTCCGCTCCACCGGTACCCAATCCGGGTCCAACCGTCTTCTCCGCCTCAGTGCCAGAGCAGTCCGCTCCACCGGTACCCAATCCGGGTCCAGCCGCCTGCTCCGCCTCAGTGCCAGAGCAGTCCGCTCCACCGGTACCCAATCCGGGTCCAGCCGTCTGCTCCGCTTCAGAGCCTGAGCAGTCCGCCCCACCGGTGCCCAGTCCGGGCCCGGTTGTTTTCCCCACTCCAGGGCCGGAGCCGTTTACCCCACCGGTGCCCAGTCCGGGCCCGGTTGTTTTCCCCGCTCCATGGCCGGAGTCGTTTGCCCCACCGGGGCCCAGTCCGGGCCCGGTTGTGTTTTCCCCGCTCCATGGCCGGAGCCGTTTGCCCCACCGGTGCCCAGTCCGGGCCCGGTTGTTTTCCCCGCTCCATGGCCGGAGCCGTTTGCCCCACCGGTGCCCAGTCCGGGCCCGGGTGTTTACCCAGCTCCATGGCCGGAGCAGTTTACCCCACCGGTGCCCAGTCCGGGCCTGGTTTATTGCCCAGCTCCATGGCCGGAGCCGTTTGCCCCACCGGTGCCCAGTCCGAGCCCGGTTGTTTTCCCCGCTCCATGGCCGGAGCCGTTTACCCCACCGGGGCCCAGTCCGGGGCATGGGACAAAACTGTCTACTTCACCGGAGCCAGAGCCGTCCCCTCTGCCTCCCATTTACCCCCCCCCCCTGTTTTGTGTGTTTGTTTTTGTTTGTTTTTGGCGTCCGGGAGTCCGCGCCTTGGGGGGGGGGGGGGGGTGGTACTGTCAGGCTCTGGCCATAGAGAAGCCTATTTGCTTCTCTATGTAGCTATGGTCAGAGTCTGACAGTGTCTTTCTTTTCTGTTTCTGTGTCGGGTTGGGGTGGATCCCTAATTAGAGGCAGCTGCCCCGCATTGTCTCTAATTAGGGATTCCATATATGTTGAGTCTGTCCCTCACCAGGGTGTGGGTTGTTATCGATGTATGTCGCAGTCACGGTGTAGTAAGTGTGTTTTTCTTTACGTCCGCTTCAGTAGTGTGTTTTTTTGTGAACGTGACGTTTTCCCTGTAGTGTTTGTTTTTTGGTTTTGTATAGTTCGTCATGTGTTTTGTACGGTACATAGTATTCTTAATTACATAGTACAAATAAAGAATGGCGAACTACTATCCCTGCGCTGCGCTTTGGTCTCTCCATACACCCAACCGTGACACAGATATGGTAACACACAAAGAAAAGTTCAACAATGCATTTTTTTAATAATACTATTATAATTGATGAAATTATAAAATTAGGAAATTAAATATTATGGTTTTATACACATTGTACAAGAAATTCCTTAGAGCTATTTCTCAACTCTCTATAAATGTGTTTTTCAACATTAATTGAACTATTTCCTCTTTCAGTGACACCACATGCTATTTAGACCATGATGAACAGTTGGACTGTAGTAAACATGCCAATCTTATCAGCGTTGTCATAATTATTGCATGGCTATTTCACAGTACGTAACCCCTCTAACTCCAGCTATGAAACATCTATCTTCTAAAGGAAAAAAAGTCCTCTTTCTCTCTGCTGCTGGACCTGGGGGGTGAGTGTGTGTGTCTGTGTGTGAGTGAGTTTGTGCATACACGTGCGTGCATGTGTATGCATGTGTTTACATGTGTACATATATGTGTGTGTATGTGTGTGTATGCAAGCAGGGCCAACAGGGGGTGGTATGCAGGCAGGGCGAGCAACTTCCATCTGCCCTGTCCACTTCAATTAGTGGGGCCTCGCATCCAGCAGCATCTGGTTCCAATATGGAGACCGGCGGAAGGGTGGGTGCCCCGCTGCACAGCGGAAAATATAGCCTACTGTACCTTTAAATAGCCCAGGGGAGGTTGGTGCTGGCCCATATCAGCCTATCACAAGACTCTCAGTATCTGGCTCTAGCACTTGTCTTCTTCTTCTTCTTCTTCTTCTTCTTCTTCTTCTTCTTCTTCTTCTTCTTCTTCTTCTTCTTCTTCTTCTTCTTCTTCTTCTTCTTCTTCTTCTTCTCCTGTTTGAAAAGACGACAAAATGTACAATTAGGAAGGAATGCTTGCAATGCTGTTTTTGAGCCTGCCGTTGGCCTGTACAGAAGCTTGTGAACTGTGAGAAGGCTAGCAGTAACCTCCTCTTTATCTCACACACACAAACACAAACACACACACACTTATGTACACATACAAGCACGCTCAAGCACACAAGCACTGTCGAGAATAACCAAAGTTTCTGAGCATTTGTTGAGTATAGCTCTATGGTGAATGCTGTGCCACAAGGCTGTAGACATCTCTCGCTCTCTCTGTCTGTCTGTGTCTCTCTCTCGCTCTCTCTCTCTCTCTCTATCTCTCTCTCTGTCTCTCCCTCCCTCCTCCCATGGACAAGAGTACCTGCAACTCACCCATAATTCCACAGTCTCCATTTCGAGACCATAACTCACACACTGCTCGGCCCTAACTAAAGGGGCTGTCTGTACCGAGGCTGATTGCATGTTTGTCCACCAAATTGTCGGTGCAGCAGAGACACTGCAGAGAGGAAGAGAGGAGAGCCAGAAACATGAAGATGACATGGTTACACAGGACGAATATCCAGAGCAGTCCTTTCTCTCTCAGTCATATAAATCACCTATTGTGACACCAAGCCAGACCCACAGAGACAGAGAGAATAAAGCCTGCGCTGTAGACTGTAGACACACGTAGCCTGGACATGCCAGGAGCCAGGAGTAGTGTTGCTGAGGACGGAGTGGGTGGTTGGTTATAGTTTCCATGTGATTGGAACCCACTTCCAAGCACATGGTACATGAAGGACTTATCTCATAGACCACAGAGATGGTCTAGGCCACAGTGTAACTGGAGTTTTAACATTAGAGCATTCAAACCTTGTCAAATTAAACATACTAAGGCTTTTCACAATGTATTATGTACAACAATATGTTCTATAAAGGGAAGTTAAGGTGACATTGAGAAAATATTAGCATGTTCTGTACTCAAGTCAGCAGACGTAAAACGTGGAGCCATCTGCTGAAAATCCCCAACATTTCAAAATTTGAACGTTTCTTTGTTGTTTTATTACATACTTTTACATGTTCCATGCTTTATTGTTTCCCAAGAGGACAGATTCCATTTTTCAATTTGCTCCAAGGGAGGATCAGGGGGATGGGAGAAAGAGGAGAAGCAGAGAAGGAAGAGGAGGAAGAAGAGGAGGAGGGCATTGAGGAGGAGGAGGAGGAGGAGGAGGAGGGCATGGAGGGGGAGGAGGAGATGGAGGAGGCGGAGGGCATTGAGGAGGAGGAGGAGGAGGAGGAGGAGGAGGAGGGCATAGATGGAAGCAGAAATGTAGCAGGATCAGATAAGGTGGATGACAAGGCGAAGGGATCGATGACAAATTCCCTGACAGGTTTGTCTGGTCTCTTCAGACCTCGGCTCAGCAGGCAGGCTGCTGACATGTAGGTCGCTCACACAGACCCTTCTCTCAGCTCTACAGATACCCCTATAATGTGGGAGAGAGATGACACTAGCTGCTAGCAGACGGTGCCTAGCCATTCAACCTGCCTTGTCAGAAGTTACATAGTTACAGATATAGTTACAGACATACCTGTGTAAATGCCCATGGGGTTTGATTCCAGCATGACTGTTTGTTTGTTTAGAGCTGGAAAATGTGTGCGGGACTAACCTATACTGAGAGTAGTGTTTGAAAGTTAATGGTTGCTTATGTTGTAACGGTTCTAGCTGCTTCAGTTTGTGCATTAAACTAACTGACCGTGTCATAGTATTATTATGATAGTTTTATATATGTTTAGCTGTTGATTCCAGTCCCAATGTAACGCTATAACTTGTGTTTACTGGTGAAGTTAACTGTCTGTGATTTAGCGTCAGTTCTAACTTGTTGAGTACGTCTGTGCCAATGCTAACAACCTTTGATTCAGCCATGAAGTCAGCCACTTGAGCTTGAGTGGAAATATTTACTGCATACATTTGAGCATTCAAACACAAACTCACTGCTTAGGTCACTTCACTACATGTGTTTAAGTGTCAAAACTAACCAACTGTCCACTGCTCTTTGACCGGGTGGGTTGGAGGATAGAATCCAACAGAACAGGGATGCAGACTAATGCAAGGTCTTTCCATCACAGATACTGAAGATAGAAACACAGCACATTACACACAGGTTTTAAACTGCAGAATATTTAGCCATTTCTGCTTTGTTGAGTTGGGTTCACTGTTGAGACAAACATTAATCAAAGTCGTAATTCTTTGATCATCTTTGTGACATGAATTCATTAGCTCTGTCCTAAACGGTTGCAGTCAAAGTATCGCCACCTTCTTTACAACAGAGACCGCTGCTGAACCCTGACCTATGAGTTTTTTTTTATTAAGTTGTCACTTCCTGTCATTCCTCCCTTACATCCAGGGGTCAGAGGCCAAGAGGATCTGTTGATGGTGACACAGGGGATTATCGGAACAGGCAGTCAATTGGCAGTCATTACCTTCAGTCAGTCAGCGCAGAGGGATCTCCCCTCTCGCTGTCTGTCTGTCTGTCTGTCTGTCTGTCTGTCTGTCTGTCTGTCTGTCTGTCTGTCTGTCTGTCTGTCTGTCTGTCTGTCTCTTTCTCTCTTTCTCTCTGTCTTTCTCTTTCTGTTTATTTCTGTCTCTGTCTCTCTTTTTTTCTCCTTTTCTTTCTCTCTCTCTGTCTCTCCCTCTCTCTCCAGCATCAAGGAGCAATTACTGTTGTATTACTGATAAGCAGAGCCTGTTACTAATCGGCTGCACCAAACATCTAGTCATCTTCCTTTTCCATGGCCAGATAGTTAGCTACAGTTCCTCATGGAGTGACCCACGTCACTGCGGTCACGTGGGTCATTTTAATTAGGTTGCCTTGTTAAATCTTGTTTATTCTTGTAGATGAAATACCATGACTGTTTTCTCATTAGCTGGGAATGTTGTTGAAATGTCCGATACAACATACTTTGGTGATCGTTATCAACCTACTGCATACCCCTTAAAAATATAGGAGCTAGCGATAGCATTTACAGTCTGTCTTAATTAGTGCTAATAGCACAGCCTGCACACAAATATTTATATTTTTAAGGGGTATGCAGTAGGTTGATAACGATCACCAAAGTATGTTGTACTTTGGTGATAGTGATAGCATTTATACTCTTAACTGCTCCCAAGTGGCGCAGCGGTCTAAGACACTGCATATTGGTGCTAGAGGCATCACTACAGACAAGCTGGTTCAAATCCAGACTGTATCTCAACCAGCTGTGATTGGGAGTCCCATAGGGCGGCGCACAATTGGCCCAGCGTCGTCCAAACTGACTTGCCTAGTTAAATTATAAAAAGTTGAAGTAATGAAGTTGACAGGTGACTTTGACATTAATATATATCCGTCACAACATTTGGACGGGTTATCATACCCCAAAAAAGTAACTGATTAAGTCTTGGCTGAACTGCTTTAAAAGGGAAAGATTTCTTCCATACCCAGCTTCCGTGATTTTACTTGAAAACCTAACTTTCCAGTGTTGACCTATAGCTCCTCAGATTCTTTTGGCAGTGGCCTTTATCCTGTTTGACCGTTCTTGCAGCCCTCCAAATCCTACTAAGTCAAAACAAACAGGACAGAAAACTGGAGAAACTGAGGATGAACACAGTATTAGGTCCCGATTGGACAACGGTATTGAGGTTGGAGTCCCAGCAGCCGGGTAGGATTCCTGACATTCCTGTAGGGGCTGCTATGTACTGTAGGATCCTAATAGATCTGGGAGACCAGCTGGGCTGGTGCTTTGCAGCCCGTCTTCATCCATAACACAGGACTTTTGTTCCTCTCTTACTTCACTTTTTCTACGATGTTCCACTGTTCTCCCTTTAGACAACTAGCTGTAGGATGGTTGGTCGGGTTGGATGGGTAGACGTATAGCGCAAACGTCTAGCAAGCCAAAGGTTGCCTGTTCATGGACAACTTTTGCATTTGAACTATTTAGCAACTTTGCAACTACTTACTAGTTCTTAGCTACTTTGTAACAACTTAGCATGTTAGCTAACCCTTCTCCTAACCCTAACCCTTTAACCTAACTCCTGACCCTAACTTTAACCCTAACCTTAACCCCTAACCGTAACCTCTAGCTTAGCTAACGTTAGCGTTAGCCACTTAGCAAACATAAGCTACACAGAATTGGAATTCGTAACATACTGTATTATATGTCTATCAAATTAGAAAATGATCATACAAAATCAATGCTGGACATCAACAAATGAATATATATACATATCATACGAAACGTAACATATCATACTATTGGAGTGTCTAGGATTTACATTTACTATATTACAGTACGTCTATTCCTGAGTCCAGGTTGCAGCTACAGGCCCACCGTGCCTCTCTCCCTCCCTATCCTCAAAAGCATGAATATCCTCCTGTCTTTTTGTCATCTGCCAGTTTCACTGGCTAATGTAAGTGTAACGTGATAGTGGGAGGGAGTTTACATCATGGCAGGAACAAGGGAAGGGTGTTTTGACAGTAATGCAATTAAGGGACTTGTTTATCTAACCTCGTGGGTCGTCGTGCAGTTCAGCACGGAATGAATGACTTCATTTTTCAGGGCTTAAATTAAAGGGTTCCTCCTCTCTTGAACTTAAAACGAGCAGATTTGTAGGCTGCAGTCTTTGACTGAATAGGCACACATAGCTACGATTTATGTGCATTTCATAGCTGTAAAACCAAAGCATGAAATTTTACGATTATAGTGTCTTTCAGAGAAAACTCTAAACTTTGTATTCGTTGAATTAATCCCTAAAGTCCCTCGTACATTACATGATTTGCATTTGTAATGTATCATACATTAATACTATTGTATGATGCCTCAATAATGCAACATACTCCTCTTAGATATCTCTTTGATTTACACTGACACTGTGGTAGTTTCTTTAACACTTGTTAGGCTATACCATATTTTGGGGGAAATTGCTACCTTATGTCCCGTTTAAAAAAAGCCACAGGGTTTTGAATGGGACCTTTAAAAGGGGGGTAGTGTTTAATTTGGAGTTGGTGGTAATTCTGGCAACGTGATTTTACTGCCAAGGAGCCTTGGAACCATTTACACTCACACATGGTTTCAAGGCCTGTGAGCTGTGCTGGACTGCACTGCGGTGATGATCACGTAGTCTTCAGATGCCCGGACACCCTGAGAAGACAAATTAAAGCCCATCTCTTCTCCTCTTCTCCTCTCTCCTCTTCTCTTTTCTCCTCTTCTCCTCTATCCTCTTCTCTCCTCTTCTCTCCTCTTCTCCTCTCTCCTCTTCTCTCCTCTTCTCCTCTCTCCTCTTCTCTCCTCTTCTCCTCTCTTCTCTTCTCCTCTCTTCTCTCCTCTTCTCCTCTCTTCTCTTCTCCTCTCTCCTCTATCCTCTTCTCTCCTCTTCTCTCCTCTTCTCCTCTCTCCTCTTCTCCTCTCTTCTCTTATCCTCTCTCCTCTTCTCTCCTCTTCTCTCCTCTTCTCTTCTCTCCTCTTCTCCTCTCTCCTCTTCTCTCCTCTTCTCCTCTCTCCTCTTCTCTTCTCTCCTCTTCTCCTCTCTCCTCTTCTCTCCTCTTCTCCTCTCTTCTCTTCTCCTCTCTCCTCTTCTCTCCTCTCTCCTCTTCTCTTCTCTCTTCTCTCCTCTTCTCCTCTCTCCTCTTCTTTCCTTTCTCTCCTCTCTCCCTTTCTCTTCTCTCCTCTTCTCCTCTCTTCTCTCCTCTTCTCTTCTCTTCTCTTCTGTTCTCTCCTCCTCTCTTCTCTCTTCCTCTCTTCTCTACTCTTCTCCTCTCTTCATCCTCTCCTCCTCTCCTCCTCTCTCCTCCTCTCTGGCCTTTCATGCTGCTCCTTCCCTTCGTTCGTCAAAGAGAAATTGATTAAAGGCAGTTTAAATTACTTCCTCTTCAGTGCTATTATTTCTCAATAACCAGAGGAGGCTAGATTGAGATCAGAGTTCTAATCTGTTGTTTCCCGCTCCGCTCACTCTGCTCCATCCCATTGGTGTTTTTGTTAGAAGCTGGTTGAATGGAGCTCACCCCATTTTTCCTGTCAGTCGTCGGTTGTAATGCTGGAGCTCCTGGCCATAACTTTAGACCGCCTCAGACACACACGCACTGGGCCCTTTCAGAAAGCAGAGTCAATCAAGTCACCCTCCAAACCCTCTGACAAATAGCCCACGACACAAATAGCCTGTAACTCTGCCACTCAGGGAAAAATGCTTTGAAGCTGCAGCAGAGATGAGGGTTTCTTCAGTACAGGGATAGACCTAGGAGTTCTTTATTACAATGACACAGAGTTACCTACCCACAGAGTCCAGGGGAACTCTGACTAAGGTCAGGGTGGATGACTACATCTGGATATAAGAGGCTCAGGAAAAGGCAGCAGGGGTAGATTGTATCTGTCCCCATGAAAAAGATGATTGACAAAAACAACAAGTTGGGAAAGATGTTATGTTGTTGTCATCGATGGTCATAAAATGCAAACAAAATATGTTTGGAATGGCAAGGTCATTGTTCTCTGGTGCCAAATTGAGTTGAAAGACGAGTGCAGCTATGAAAACAGCTGGGAAATTAACAGATAAGGAAGGAGGTGGTTTCATTCTGTTCTACAGTAACACCAACACACCGTCTGTCTTCCTCAGCCTCCAATCTGAACACTCCATCTCTCTCCTTTACCTTCAAACACTCCTTCAATCTTCCTCCTTTACCTTCAAACACAAACACCTGGTTTTATCTCTGACCTCATCAGTGTTGGGAAATATTTCCCATTCTTGTTCATTTGTGTACAGACAAGACATCCGCTCCACTTGGCTAGCTTCAACTTCTGCCTGCCCAGTCAGTCAGTCAGTCGTTTCTTCTGTAGCAACGTGTCGTCACATCTCCCCCTCTGTAGATGAAGAAGCCAGTAAAGATAAATCTTAAACTGTAAAGAAGGAGGAAAGCCCATTGTAAAAAAAATAATAATAATACAGGTGGGCAATGTGCGGTTTGGTAAACAAAAGTTACATTCGTCCAGGTGGTCCCAGACACCTTATCCAAACAGAGCCCTCGCTGGCTTCGATCTAGTGGCTGCAGGATGATTGTGTTAAAACAATAAGGAGGTGGGAGTGGATTTAAAGCTCATGGAGACTTACCCAGAAAGACTCACAGTTGTAATTGCTGTATTTACTCAGGGGTGTGAATACTTATGTAAATTAGATATTTGTGTATTTCATTTTCAATACATTTAAAAATGTTGTATTGTGTGATACATTTTAAATTCAGGCTGTAACACAACATAATGTGCAATAAGTCAAGGGGTATGAATACTTTTTGAAGGCACTGTAGTACTTGTTATGCACTGCAGTCACCAACAGAAGAAGAAAAAAAGAGTTTAACGGAAGCTAAATCTCACGTGCGCCATTACTCTGCCATGCCTTTCGAACTTCTGATACATAGGGTGTCATATAACACCCAAAGTACTTACAGTAGCCAAGTCCATAACTCACACAAACTTCTGCATTGTGGCTTAGCTTGACGGCTTAGCACTCTCACTTTTCACTGCGCCCCTTCTGTACTCTGTGAGGGCTCTGTCATGCCCCCCAGGCTATGCAAGTCACTGACCGATCCAACTGTCCAAATGTTAACATAAACCCTTAGTTGTGACTTTCCTCCAAGGAACTGAGCTTTCAACATGGATGGGAGTGTCAAAGCGCTATCGTGGTTTAACAAGCGAGGACTTTTCTAACGGAAGGGGGAACAAAGCTGGCTTTATGCGGCGTTTCTGGGAGGCCGCTCCGCTCTTGTCATGTACATATGAAATTAATTAGGAGGAAATACTAAAACACTTGGGTGGAAATTGCTTTTCACCAGATGTTCCGCATATGAGGATCAATTTAGTATTCTTAGCGTAGCAAAATGACTCTATAAGTTCATTGGCTGGGCACTTTGATGAAAGCCAATCTGTCAGTCAAGGCACATAAGACGAAGCCAGTGTCTCTATGCTACTGTTTGTTCCACTTTATAGAGTCTTAGGTAATGTAATTATTTAGCCAGGTTACGAAAATAACATGTTTCATTCTTGGGTAAGATCTGGACATACTGACAAGGGTCCCAGTGTTTCTCAATGATCTATGTGTAGCGTGGTTCATTCTGCATTGTGTAATTTAATGAGGACACTGCCACAACTGGAGTTCTGCTGTTTGGATTTTTATTTGTCCTGCACGAAAAGACACCGTACAAGATGTTAGCCCTTAGCGCAGTCACAGCTCTCAGGCACCTGCGCGAGCACATGCGAACTCACTCAAACACTGTCTAAAGTACCCACAGGTTACAATAGGTACCCCAGCTAGCGAGCTCAATAAAACTTTTTAACATACAATATGCACAATATAAATATTCAACAAATGTTATGCAACCATAACAGCACATTGTGTAACATTACCACAGTTTTATATAGACAACATACCTCGCTAGCTGAGGGTCAGGCAAGAGAGAACAATAGGAGGGTACGGTAACACAGATACCCCACAATGGACCAAACCAAGTGTATTTACAATATAGATATGAAAAAATGTTTGCACACAAAAAATAACAGCTGTAATGAAATATAAAGCACACTCTGAATTATTATTATTATTATCAAATTATTAAAATGCGCTCTTGACCTGACCTATTTGAACTGGTCCTTGTGTGCAACTTGGTGCATAACCTAGGGGAACAACATTACACTGCTACACATGCATACACCGAGCGAGTGGTCTTTTCCTCATCCCACACCCCAACCACACACTGGCAAAATATTCACTGACAGTCGGATGTGAGATAACTCTACAGAAATTGTTTTATTATTTTAAACTGGACTCAGGAGTAATACATGTAAATCCAGGACACTCCAATTAGTATGATATGTTACGCTTCGTATGGTAGGTAGGCCTATGTATTAATTTGTGAATGTCCATCATCCGTTTTGTGTGATATGTTACGAATTACAATTAGTATGATATGTTAAGAATTGCATATCGTTCAATATTTTATGAATTGCAACTCATACAATATGTTACGAATTTGCAAAATGTATATGTTACGAATTCCAATAATGTTAGCTAGGTGGCTAATGCTAACATTAGCTATGTGGCTAACGTTAGCTAGGCTAGGGGTTAGGGGTTAAGGTTGGGGTTAGGAATTAGGTTAAGGGTTAAGGTTAATGGAAGGGGTAGTTAACATGCTATCTAGCAAAGTAGCAAAGTAGCTAAAAAGTAGGAAGTAGTTGCAAAGTTGCTTATTAGCTAAAATCCTAAAGTTGTCTGTGATGAGATTCGAACACGAAAACTTTGGGTTGCTAGACTTTCACGTTACCCACTAGTCCATCTACTCCGACCAACCACACTCCTTTCATTTTTGCCTTAAGTAACCTTCTGTCTTATGCAACCATACCAAACGTAACATATCATACTAATTTGGGTGTCCCGGATTTACGTTTACTATGTTATGTCTAGTCTATGAGACCAAGCTGAGCCATTGACTCCTTATGTATCTGTGTATGCATGTTTTTGTGTATTTAAGAAGAGCACCAACTCGCAGACTTGTCTGTTTGTAGTGCCATGGCAAGCCTCCTCAATATGCGATTGGTGGTTTGATTTGAAAAGATCAAAAGTGCAGTTGTGGAATGGCATGTAATAAGATGCATTCAGAGATCTGAGAGTTTCAGTAGTTCTTACCCGTAGATTACACTAGCTGCTCTGCTGAACACTGTGAAAGACATGCGAAGAACAAGGAAACTACTGCAGTACAACACTCTGTCAGCCTGTCCAACTTAAACAACTCCATGTGACCCAAAGCAGAAACAACACAACCTTTTCAATATGGCTGCTGTATTTGTTTTTACACAGTTGCCTATTAGCATAAGCTGTGGTGAACGTAATTGATAAAACACATACAGCATTTTACTTCAATACTAAAACCTTTAAAGTAATCATGGTCTTTACTTAACCAATGTAGTTTCCACTGCCTGGTTCAACTTTATGAGGATACCTTAAAAAAACATCCACAAGTTGTTAAGAGAACGGTTGTGTCGACTCTACACCACTAGGCATAGATCAGGGACATGTTGTCCTTCTGTTAGTCTCACTGTGTTAAACATCATGGCAGTGCTTCCATTCCCTCCACATTGCTGCTGCTGTTCCATGTAGCAGGGGAATCCAAACCAGATGCCCTTTGTTTATTCTGAAACAAATGGCACATAATAGTAATCTGGCATGTGATGAGAGAACTTTGAATTACAGATGTGGGGCCTACAATGGGTATCAACATTCATTTGATTTTCTTAAAGCTACTAGTTTTCATTGAAGGGCACATTAGTTTTATCCACCTAATTATTCATTATGCTAAGCGCACCCCTTAACCATATTAAATAAGGTAAACAAAGGAAACCGCCAATTAAATGGCATTCCAGAGCAGATTGGGGGGTTTTCTGCAAATAGAACAGTTAGTTTAGTGACATAAATATTTAGCCGAACTGCCACGAATGAAGACAAACGGTTAAAGGAAACATCTTGTATTGTGAGGAACCATTAACAAAGTTTCTACGTCTTTATTGGCTGTTGAAAGATCCTAATCGCTGAAACATATATACAATTTCCCCTAAAAGTACTTCAGACTTATTGCTGTTTGTATGGTATATTTTAAAACTGGTATTAGGCATATCCTTTGAACCATGCTGGCAGAAGCTCAATGCCATAGAGAAGATTTTGACATTTCCCACTGGGCACAAACTGGTTTAATCAACGTTGTTTCAATGTAATTTGTCAACATATTGTGACGTGGAATCTATGTGGAAAACACATTGGATTTATAAAAGTAGTGAACGTAAAAGCTGTTGTTTTGAGGGTGAAATTTCAGCCGCAGGATTATGTCATCATGGTAATCAATTGTTAATATAGATAAACCTTGTATAAAATGTGTTGAATGTTTTCCTTTGAAACAACGTCAGATCTTCAAAATTATATCCACTATCACCAAAAAATACAATAGGTTGGGCAGCACCTCCTTGATATACAGCTATTAATTTGGTCTCCCATCCAGTGTTTTAACCAAGCCCAGCCATGCTTGGCTTTGCCTCTGATTGCTTCCAATGTGCTATTGTGAGAATGATTATTGAGAGACCTCTTAATAAATAAACATATTCACTGTTGCTATCGAAGTCATTCCAAAGGATAGATTTAACAGAGCAAATGAAATAGTCTAAGTTAAAGGATAGGACTAAATCAAATCAGACTTTATTTAAAGTGCATTTAAAGTTTGATTAGATCAGAATCTATCCTTTAACTTAGATTTTTGGTTGAGTTGGAGACATGAATCCAACATATAAATTATTAGTTTGTAGACAAACTGGAAATTTTGACAACCAAACACAATTCAATATCACTTTTGCAATACAGTAAATAGCTCATTAACTTGTCGACAAGTTAATAAATTATATGTTGGATTCACGTCTCCAACTAAACCAAAAAGAAAGTTAGAATAGCATTACGCCAGTGGCTCAGATGAAACTATCCAAGCATTAGATACCCTTTAAATGTTGATATTTGGAAGCGTTGTCAAAAGTTAAGGCTATCTTACAAACTAATCTAAAAGTATTTATTCAACCTTAAAACGAGTTACACATCCATGGCCACATTTTGAGGTTAGCCTACTGTATCTATAAATGTCTTCTTATGTAATCACAGAAAGCGTGCATGTGCAAGATAGCATGCAAAGGTCGCAGGTCTGTGGAGATCTTCACAATTGCTGTAATAATCTGCGAAGAACAGCATTAATCTCAACGGGCAATTCAGGTAATTTGGTTGTGCTATTTGTCACGGTGCGAGGTAAGGGAACAAGGCGCAGAGCGAGAGGTCCGTGCAGACATAGTTTATTTATACTCAAATACAAAACAACAAATGCAAATAGAATCCCCAATTAGAGACAACTCAAGACAGCTGCCTCTAATTGGGGATTGACCAAAACCAACCAAGACTCCCTGATATTTGTCAGGTCCTGACTGTGGCCATACTACTCCCACTAGAGGGAGTCAGAGACCTGGCCTCAGTCAGGCCCTGACACTATTAGATGAAAAACAGTGATAAACACATTAAAGGGACACTTTGAGATTTTGCCAATGCCCTTTATCTACTTCCCAGAGTCAGATGAACTCGTGGATACCATTTTAGTGTATCTGTGTCCAGCAAGAAGGAAGTTAGAAATAGTTTCATAAGCAAATGCTAACTAGCAGATACCCATAGATTTCCAGTCATTGCGCTATCACTAGTTAGCTCATGCGGTAGCATTAGTTAGCAACTTCCTTCAAACTGCACACAGAAACATAAAAATGGTATCCATGAGTTAATCTGACTCTGGGGAAATGATTAAGGGCCGGAATGCCAAATTCCCAAAGTATCCCTTTAAGTTGTTGTATAAATACAAAATATCTGACATTGTATTCCCATTTGAACTGTTATGCTTTTAAATGGTTGAAAGCGCACTGATAACACATTTAGATGACAACTAAACCAAAAATCAGACGGTTTTTCCATTGGAATTTGGTTGTGCTTTTCAGTGGTTGAAAGTGTAGTGAGAACACATTGGGAATTCAACAAACTTGTGTCTGTCTTTTTTAAATGGGCAAATAAATGTTGAAAATCTCATTGATCAATGTCTCAACCAAATATGACCAACATTTCCAAGTTGAAATGACCTGGTGTGCCCAGTGCGTTCTGTTGTGGAGAAAGTAACACAAATACAAGAGGAAATACAGTATATGTGCACAGAGTTGCATCAGATAGTACATAGTTAAAGATGTTAAAGAAAAATACTGCATGCCCTTGGAGTTGATGTAAGTTAAATGTTTAGTCAGCTGCTCTGAAGATTATTATTATCGTAAAACCACACAGCTTTAATGTCACTGCTGTGGGGATGCCAAAACACAATCTTGTCCTCCGTATAGCTCTCCCCCAGACACACACACACACACACACACACACACACACACACACACACACACACACACACACACACACACACACACACACAACGAATGTCTCTGCTCCCTTCATCTGTTTCAGAGTGGCCTGAGACTGAACTTGTCAATGTGATAATGAATGTGTGTCACTTCTGACTTTGATTCGGTACAATCGGACATCTGTATTTATTAACCAAGAGATGCCTGGAATAAAGGGAGTCAATTTGTCTTGTTTTTTTGGAATTGAGCTTGTAAAATTATGTCTCAATAATTATGTGCCAATTAATTCAAATTAAAGGGAAATAGTAATGTGGCTATTCAACAAATTAGGAATGAAAGTACACTTTTAGCAGTTTTTAAATAGCCCCTAGGCTAAATATAACTATTTTCTTCAGTGAAAACCCTTGATGTCTTTATGAGTGCAGGGAGCTAACATGTCGTCATCTATCTGTTCCTTATTTGGTAAGCACGAAAAATTCTCATTAAAATACCATAAATTGTGTACCTTTATCTTTAAACAACACTACCCCTCCACATGAATTAGCCTCAGTCTGTTTGACATGTGATCTTTAGCGTTGTGTATCCTCTCTGCGCTACACTTAAAATCAACCTTTGTGAGCAGCACGCCTACACAGAGAGAGAGAGAGACCAACATCAATTGTGTCGTCCTCATACCCTCCTGTAAGGACACAATCCAATTTACTGGAGTTGAAATGGTTTTGTCAAAGTCACACAAACATTCAACGCCGTTATTACTTTTTTGTGGCTAATGTCAGGGGAAATGAGAGATATGACATCTCTGTGCCTCATCTTGGTCAGAGGGAGACCAAGTGAAGGTCAAAATATTTCTATATGTAATCAGACATAAAAACTATTATTATTATGAATAAAAAACTCTGAAGGAAGTTCCTTCAAGTAAACCTTCATAGCACCTTCATAAGCACTAACAGGTAGATTATCATCAAATGATCATATACTGTAGGTTAACTCATATTACCATATGCTGTCATTAATGAATGCCCCTCACTACCAACAACAATGTTTTAGCTATGTTAGACCCCATTAAAATGTAAAAGTTGATCAATAGCAATGTTTAATTCTACATTTAACTTCACATTAACGGTTGATGGTTTAAAAGTTGTGCCTCTCTATGTCATGTATAGATAGATAGCTTACTTGTTTTCCTTCTTCCAGACCTCAGTGTCTATAAACAGCTGTTTGTGCTTAGGCGGTAAATATATAAATCTTGACGCTGGCTGTTTATATAGCCCCAGCTCTCTAATCATGTAGAGGTATAATTCAGTGATGCGTGGTGTCTTTAGTTTGATTCAAAGGGCAGGTCCCTGTATTTACGTCTCTCTCTCTCTCTCTCTCTCTCTCTCTCTCTCTCTCTCTCTCTCTCGCTCTCTCTCTCTCTCTCTCTCATCTATCTGTATCTCCATCTATCTGTCTCTCCATCTCTCTCCCGCTCTCTCTCTCTCTCTGTCTCTTCATCTCCGTCTCTCTCTCTCTCTCTCTCTCTCTCTCTCATCTATCTGTATCTCCATCTATCTGTCTCTCCATCTCTCTCCCGCTCTCTCTCTCTGTCTCTTCATCTCCGTCTCTCTCTCTCTCTCTCTCTCTCTCTCTCTCTCTCTCTCTCTCTCTCTCTCTCTCTCATCTATCTGTCCCTCCATCTATCTGTATCTCCATCTCTCTCTCTCTCTCTCTCTCTGTCTCTTCATCTCCGTCTCTCTCTCTCTCTAAAATGGAAGTGGTTGTCTGTCTCTCATCGCAGCCCCTGGACAAAATGGAGCATGTGTTTACACTATCTACCATTATTGTTGTTAAAGTTTGAGATGAGCACTATAGATAAACGGTTTATTGTGTACTTTCATCTTAAATGTTATAGACTTCTGGGTCCTATCGATGGCAACTCAGCTTCTGCAATGAGTGTGCGTATGAATTACAGTTACTTGGAAGTGCTGTTAGCGTCTCTTCATCCCTTCCTGTGATCTCTGAGTGGCCGTATAATCTGGAGGTGGACTTGTTGCCTTAATTAGTGGGTAGAGGAGCGTGCCACATGTTCACTATTCATAAATATTGACTCTGGCTTTCAGGCTGGCCGGCTCTGACCTTGGTGGCTTTCATTTCTGGGACCAACCTATAGGAAATTTGTCCCATTTCCCCCACAAGCCCTTTCATGCACCATGTGCACACATTCACCATGTGCAGGCAAGCAGTCGCGTCCCTGTCAAGCACATGTCCATCGATAAAGTTGTGCTGTATTGAAACGTACTGTATGTTGTTATGGCAAAGCAGCAAAGGACATCACAACGCTCAACCTTGAACCAAATGAATGCCACTAATACCATTATATTCTAACGCATGTAATGTGTCCCTTACAGTCAATAAAAAGAATTGTTCACAGATACACACATAATCCCTATTCTGTCCAACAAGCCCCATAATTGTGTTATCTCCTGGTATCTATGTTAGCGTGTGTTAAGGCTTCATCGCTGTCCACACAGTGGAATGTGGGCCCTGCGTCCAGCCAAGTAGCTGTTAACAGCAGGTGAAGGGTTAATGGATCTGCCATGTCATCTCAGGGCTTTAGTTCCCCCTGACCGCTGGAATGTACTGATGAGAAGAGAGAGGAGAGGAGAGGAGAGGAGAGGAGAGGAGAGGAGAGGAGAGGAGAGGAGAGGAGAGGAGAGGAGAGGAGAGGAGAGGAGAGGAGAGGAGAGGAGAGGAGAGGAGAGGAGAGGAGAGGAGAGGAGAGGAGAGGAGAGGAGAGGAGAGGAGAGGAGAGGAGAGGAGAGGAGAGGAGAGGTTGGTGGTAAATAATTATATGTGTACAGCACAGGCAGTGGCACCTTAGTTGGGGAAAACGGGGTCATAGTAATGGCTGGAATGGCATAAATAGAATGGTATTGAACTCATCAATGGTTTTCATTAGTTTGATGCCTTTCCACTCACTCCATTCCAGCCATTATTATGAGCCGTCCTCCCCTCAGCAGCCTCCAATACAAGGCTAGAGTGAATAATTTTTTTCAAACTTCATCAAACGCTAGTGAAGAACATACATTTGTCTGGCATATCTGTCCCTCTGTGAAAGATTGAGCACCAAACTATAAATGAACATGACGTCCACCATTGGTCTTAAAGGTTGACAATTGACCTAAGTTCACATCAAGCATCACTAAATGTCACGGCTGACGTGAACTCAGGTCAGTGTGAGTTTGGTGTGACGACAACATAGCCCCGAGCCTGGAGTTCTGTTCTGCGACAGAGCTGAACTTTAGCCCCCTTCGTGTGTCCTCTCTCCATGCTCACCATGCTCACACAGGCAGAATGATTTCCAATGGCATGGGTCAGTTCATCAGACAGACAGACAGACAGACAGACAGACAGACAGACAGACAGACAGACAGACAGACAGACAGACAGACAGACAGACAGACAGACAGACAGACAGACAGACAGACAGACAGACAGACAGACAGACAGACAGGTCAGTCACGTTTAGTACAGGACAGGCCCAATGGGCTGAGAAATTGGATTTGTGCCTTTTGTAGTCCTGACAGACAGACAGACAGACAGACAGGGGCCTGTAGATGTGGCCCTCTGGGGCCAGAATCAAAACAGAGACATTTGAGAGATTAATCCCAGCTCTTAGGACACAATAAACCCAGCTTTTAGGACACTCATTAACCCCAGCTCTTAGGACACTCATTAACCCCAGCTCTTAGGACACTCATTAACCCCAGTCTTAGGACACTCATTAACCCCAGCTCTTAGGAAACTCATTAACCCCAGCTCTTAGGACACTCATTAACCCCAACTCTTAGGACACTCATTAACCCCAGCTCTTAGGACACTCATTAACCCCAGCTCTTAGGACACTCATTAACCCCAGCTCTTAGGACACTCTTGCCAAGAGCTGTCTTGAGGGGGATCATAATGTAAATGTATTACTTCAAAAACCCTATTCTTGAATTCTGCCAGAGATTAGCACCATGTATTCAAAGTTCAATAATGTATATATTGTAAACGTTGCAGAGCTATCGGATAACTTTATAGAAGCAAAATTGACTTCTAAATGCTTGTGGAATTTAATGGCCAGGGTCTGTAACTGGTTAACCTCTGGACCTGATCACCTGTGTTTACTGTTCTTTTCAACCAACAAAATAATTAGATCTGCTACTAATTCTAGATAACTCCAGTAGATAACTACTTTCTCTGAAGACAATGATACCAGCTAGTGAATGAAGCGCAGAGTGACTCCAGAACCAAGAGAGCTGTATGGTCTGCTGGATTGGACTGAGAGGAGGGGATAGCACTGATCACTTCCCTCAGGGGAGGCTGCTGGGGTGCTGGACACATTACACTCTACCTGTCACAAGCTGTGCCAACACAAATACACACACACAAACACTCACACACACACACGCGCATGGATGCACACACACAGATAGCAGGGATCAGATAAACCCTCTAATCCTCTCCTTGGGTAATTAAAGATAGTCACAGGTCACTGTGTGAGAGACCACCTCTAATCCTCTCCTTGGGTAATTAAAGATAGTCACAGGTCACTGTGTGAGAGACCACCTCTAATCCTCTCCTTGGGTAATTAAAGATAGTCACAGGTCACTGTGTGAGAGACCAACCTATCCTTCCATCAAAAGTATCTAAATACTAACAGCTTTTACCTGGCAGTTTAGAGCACCACAGATTGCTGTTTTGGCAACAGTACGGACCCAACTGTGGCACTCATGGGAAGAGAACAATGTAGAAAAAGTAGTTTGTTTTCCATCAATTATATCATTAGGTGTGTTATGACATATCCAGGTGGTGTGTTTCCGTAAATGAATGAATAAAATAAATGAATGAATAAATGAATTGGTCCCCAGATTAATAAATTATCTTTGCCGTCAGTATCAGATGTGAATCTTTGTATTTGCCATTGTTAACCAATAGAAAGACAGCTGTAAAGAAAGGCAAAGAGGAAAATAACAGAATGAGAGACAGAAGTAAAGAAGGCCAGAAAGGAAGAGTTCCAAGACACTCAGAGCCTAAAGCGTCAGCCAGTCAGCCAGTCAGTCAGTCAGTCAGTCAGTCAGTCAGTCAGTCAGTCAGTCAGTCAGTCAGTCATCCAGCCAGCCAGCCAGCCAGTCAGTCAGTAAGCCAGTCAGCCAGCCAGAGCCAGTCAGGCAGCAAGCCAGTCAGCCAGCCAGTCAGTCAGTCAGGAGAAGGTATGTATGCTCCCTCAGCTCCTACTGTATTTTAATTGCTAAGTAGATGATCCAGGGTGATTATCCTTCATAAAATGTTATTGTCCTGGAAACAGACAAAGATATCTTCTGATCTCAATGGGGTTTAATCTATTGACATCTCAGCAAACAAAACAGGCCCATTGCTTTGGTCACAACACAACCATCCGCCCTACCATCATCACTTAATGGAAATAACTAGCTGTAATCAATGAGGGGTTTTCATATGGAGATGTCTCTAACATCAGGGCTATTGAGTAAAGGCTACAGGCTTGTATACAGCTAACACCACCCATCAACGATGGACCCCAGTTTTTCTTCCCTCTAGCGGTACTATGGTAACTGACAATATCTACTCTATGAGAAATGGAGGAGCTTGTTGGAACACATGTGACAAGAGAAAACAACTACTCAGAAAGGAAGTAGTGAAAACCTGTGCAAAGCATCAATAAACACAGTGTTTCAGGGTTGAGCTTGAACTGACTAGACAGAAACACAGCTACAGTTTTTTTCTTAGACAATCAATGAATCTTTTCAAACTGACTGGGTCCAGCCTGGAGAAGACTATGGACTTGGTGCATTTTTGTCTTGTCCCTTTTCCCAGGACAAAGGACAGGACAGGAGGGATAACAGTTCCAGTTAGGGGTGAAGTTCAGAGGTCAGCGCTGAGAGAGGAGGATAGTACAGTCAGCCACTACAGATCCTAATCCCTCTAATCTACCAAAAACAACACATTTGCCAGCTCACTGTCAATTAGTTTTAATCCAATAGTCAAACATGCTTAATCCAGGAATTAACACATGCTGATCAATCATCCATAGGGATCTGATACACAGGAGGGATCACCACTGTACTTACAATTGAGAACAGTAGGCCTACAGGCAGTTTATACAGTATTTGCAATTGGGTAGTACTCTGCCAATTTTATCACATACTGTTATATTGTATTTCTCCTTGTGCTACTGTGCAAGGCTTTTGATGTTTGCTGTGTTTGTTTGTGTGTGTGTGCTGTGAGGTGAGGTTGGTGGCTAGGTAGGCACTGGCTATTATCAAAGCCAGATGTACTCACAAATAAACCTTGAAGAAGCCCAAGTTCACCATACAACAGAAAGCTCCAAAAGACAAAGTGACATAGGCTATTAACTGAAATTGACTAACATTTTTTACCAAATGTAAATATCAATGTAGCCAAGATACACAAGCGATAGCCTCCGATGACGGCATATTTCATATCATCCAACAAAATGACAGACTACTTAACTCAACTCAGACATAGACCAATGTAGCATCCACAGTTGCAACTGATAGATGGCACTAAAATACTAATATATGGACATTTTTCATCCGAATAATTCACAACGCAAACGCCATAGCCTTTCCTACTGGATTTATAATTATTTCACACAAACACACACATAATAATACTATTATGTGAAATAATATATTACACACATGTATAATACATATTATTACACACACATATATAATAAATAAGCAAATCAAAAATCGAAACTACTTAAAAAAAGGAAATGCATTTAGGCCTACCTTTACTTGTAAATGAAGTCGATTGGTCCTACAGGGTGATCCTCTGGTGACATCATTGTAGAAGTCACAGAAGAACCACATGTCCATTATTTTATTCTGCATGCACATAGCAGGCCCATGGTGGTGTGGGAGAAGTACCCACAAGGCCTCCTTCGGTTCTATTTCCATCTGTCCCAAAAAGTTGAGTTAAATTATTCTAATTTAGACATTTTTTACGGTGCAGTATAGTCCATTTGTCAGATTGTTTTTGCTAGCTAGCTAGTTCTGTTCAGTTCAAAGCATGCAAGCACCAAATTATGTAGACATGTCCAAATGTGCAGAGTTTACCACAGGCAATACCCACACATCATGGTTAGCCAATATGCCTTGTGCAGCAATGCAACAAATTAAGGTACTTCAAGCTAGGCAAAGAAAGGTGACCTATGCTGACCCTGTCCATTAACAGTGACTGGAGTCAGGAACGGCCACACGTGTCAACGATTTGAATGGGTGGAAAGGAAGGCATGCATACCCTGGATACTTTCCTGAGAGTTTGATGCAGTTTTAGCAAATGTTGAGATTTTGAGCATAAAAACCACCAGAATCATTGAGAAAAAAACATTACATAAAACAAAGAACGACAATTGTTAATATAATTGTTTTATTAAATTATCACAGGGTGAGCATTGCCTACCATGCCTAAATGTCACTGTTGTCTGTTTGTGTGTACATTCTGCATAATATGGATTATTATAAACTGGGAGCCCTGAATGCTGATTGGCTGACAGCAGTGGTATATCAGACTGTATACCACAGGTATGACAAAACATGTATTGTTACTGCTCTAATTGCGTTGGTAACCAGTTTATACTAGCAATAGTATGGTTTTGGATAATTTTTTTCCAATCGCTCTCTCAAGACGCACTCTTTATGCGCAATTATGCACGTTCCAAGAATAGAACCACGTAATTAGGCGTACATGCTTATGATGTAGCTACATATGCGTCGCTGACTGTGAGATTTCACATTAAAACGACACATTTATATACATCAGAAACACATGCAAACCAGATTTTTGTTTCAGTTAGGGCCAATTGGTCTAAATGCTCAAATAAATATGAGATATTTGATCCAAGAGTTGAACTTGAGATGAAGTGAACTCTGACAGTGTTTTTTGATTTGGTATTGCATCTGTCTGTGCATATGTATCTGTACTATGTTGTATAGTAACAGTGGGTAGAGAGGTGTGCACGTGCTCTAACTCTCTAGTCTAGTGTTAGAAGGCAAATAGCTCATCTGGGCACTACATTTACAGTGCTGCAACAAAACAGACCAGAACAGTTAATATAGAAACATGAAAACAAAATATAGAAACTTTAAAACAAAAACAAATCCTTTTTGCTTTTTGTACAGCCTATCTGATAGTACCTGTCTTGAGAACTTATACAGCCTATTATTTAGTTAGCTCTAGCTCCAGTAGTGTGCGGTACATACCCAATGCGTCCATGGACAAAACATGTATTGTTACTGCTCTAATTGCGTTGGTAACCAGTTTATACTAGCAATAAGGCATCTCGTGCATAAGAACAGCCCTTTGCCGTGGTATATTGGCCATATACCACACCCCCTCGTGCCTTATTGCTTAAATATTGTCCATCCACACGTTGGCGCACTTGCTCTGGCTCGTTTTTAACTGTTGCAGTTTATTACAATTCTAAAAATGGGATTCAAGTTATTGTTCTCTTTGATCAATAATGAAATAGCCTACTTGTAAAAATAATAATAATAATGACTGGTTCTGCATAAAATGAGAACGAACATGAGACGAATGCAGAACAATGAGTAGTCTATTTTCTAAAAAGGAAAAGAAAACCTAAAGTTTGATATTTTGACGCTGCCAAAATAAATAAAACAATGTTAGATGATGCGAACGAATAAAAGTCTAGGCCTATTATCAAAGAATGTATCATATTTAAGTAATTTTGTAAGAGACAAAACATATTTAAAGGAGCATGTTGTTTGTGTAGCAGCGCGAGTTTGGGCAGACTAGCCTACTGTAGGTGTAGTAGGACTGGTTGAAAATGCACAGGAGGTGCTTTGGAATCGACCTGATTGACAGCTCTGCGTTGGTGACATCACTGGACGACAAAAAGCCTCGTTAGGGGAAGAGAATGCACCAATCAATTGGACTGCTACAGTGTGCCGCGCACAGGAGAGAGAGGTTAACTCCCAAACCCACAGCCACAGACTATACAGTCTGATCTTCTACACCCGGTCTCTGCTAAACTTGATCTGAAAATTCGCATTTGAAGATGTTCAACAGCGCTGCTTTATAGTTAGATCGGTCCTGCCTACACCAGTCCGCTTCCTCCTCATAGATAGAACGTAGGTGATTTTTTTTATTTTATTGATCAAGAAGTCTCCAGATTCCCAGCTGCGGAGATATGTGCGAGAGAAAGCGGTCGGAGCAGTGCACGGACTGTCTTTCGTCCGCAGAGGAAACGCGTGGAATAAACAAGAATTAATGTGGAATTTATTGGAGCCCAAAGCTGGAAGGACGACTGGACGCAGCGCTTCCTTATCAGGTAAAGAAAAATGAGTATTCATTAGTCATTGATAACTTTTATATTTAGGGAAAAGTTGACAAACGCTCATAAACTATCCATCCACTGAGTATTCTGGATATAACAACCCTCTCGAGAAAAAATAACATTTTATTCAAGATGTTTGGTAGTATTTTAAGGATATGTACTTTTGATGTAGGGCTAGGTGTTTTGATGTCTTGTCTGCCCAGTGGAGTACATATGGCCAGGATACGCACGTCAGATCTCACACCTGCGAGCCCCTTGAAGTAACTCTATCCCGCATGATTATAGTCATACATGGCCGTCAAAGCCTCACCAAATAGACGCTTGTAGCGCTGTCTGACTGCTGCCACGACCGTCTCTACTAGAACCTTTTTGATACCTACATTCTGTCATGCTTTGTGTGTTTTAAAGGCTATGTTGTATTTATTTTATACACCCCCACCAAACACGTCCTCTTTTCTCTTCTGTAATTGCAGACTTTCTGTTTGCCGTCTTCTCTCTCTCTTCTTCCTCCAGTTTCTTTGATTTTCTCCTTTCCTGCAGGCTACCATTCCCTTTTTTTGTTTGAAAATTCTCTTTCATAACTTCCTCACCTTGATATTCTGGTGTTTGAGTTTTGCCTCTATAATGTTAAAAGATCAATCTCCTATTTCACTTAGCATACACCGCAGGGATGTTATTGCCAACCTTTCTGTTCTTTACTTCAAAGTGACGTGTATTTTCTTTTAACCTGCTTTAATGCAAATTGCTATTATATGGAAGGGGGGGGGGGGGGGGTTACAGTGAACCTCCGATGTCTCTCCTGTCGATAGCTGGCTGTGTGCTGTGTCGGCGGCACATGTGTATTGACATAAACTGCTCTCCTCTCCTCTTAGGGACTGACTGACCATGGTCGCCGTGTTTCGTTCTCTCATGGTACTGCTGCTGGCTCAGGTGTTGCTGGGAGGCGCTGCGGGACTAATTCCCGAGGTCGGCCGGAGGAAGTACAGTGAGTCCGGGAAGCAGAGCCCGGAGCAGTCGGATAACTTTCTCAACGAGTTCGAGCTGCGGCTCCTCAATATGTTCGGACTTAAGCGGAGGCCGAACCCGAGCAGACAGGCTGTGGTGCCTCAGTACATGGTGGACCTGTACCGTATGCACTCGGTGAACGGAGACCACAGCACTAAACGGCCCCGGAGCATGGGGAGGCACGCAGAGAGAGCCGCCAGCAAGGCCAACACGATTAGAAGCTTTCACCATGAAGGTACGTATTAGTGACCTATTTCACCTGGCAAGGTAGAGCACCTCTGCTCCCTCGGACATGTCAAACATGACTCAGAGTGTGAAGAGGATTTTCAAAGCAATTACTCTTTTTATGACAGGCCCACTCATATCCTAACAGAGTGACACGCGTCAGGGACACATCCCCGTTATATGTAGATAATATTATAATAACAAATGGTCATTTAACAATGTAACGAGTAAAACTTATTGTCAGGGTTCGACAGAGTGCAAAGTAGCCTAATCCCTGAAATAAGTGGTGATGCAACCCGTTACCCGGAACATTCTAGTGCCTGTGCTATAACAGTCATCAAAACATGGGTGGTGGGAGGTATCACAAGGGTAATTTGTTTCTTAATAATTGATGGTGTTTGCGTGGGCCCTGAAAACAGTTTTTCCAGACACGCACCACAGGAGAGGGATAAAGAAAGGTTGGTGTGCGTGTGCGTGCGCAAGTGATAGTCATCGCGCTGCTGCTACTTCAATAGCACACGACATGACATTACACATCACTGTCTACACACACATTATGACAGAAGCCACTGTGGCAGACATAGCTCAGTCTAATTTTTAGACAGGACTAGTCAGTCCGTTACTCATTCTGGTTTTGGAGAATTTTTTTCCAATCGCTCTCTCAAGACGCACTCTTTATGCGCAATTATGCACGTTCCAAGAATAGAACCACGTAATTAGGCGTACATGCTTATGATGTAGCTACATATGCGTCGCTGACTGTGAGATTTCACATTAAAACGACACATTTATATACATCAGAAACACATGCAAACCAGATTTTTGTTTCAGTAAGGGCCAATTGGTCTAAATGCTCAAATAAATATGAGATATTTGATCCAAGAGTTGAACTTGAGATGAAGTGAACTCTGACAGTGTTTTTTGATTTGGTATTGCATCTGTCTGTGCATATGTATCTGTACTATGTTGTATAGTAACAGTGGGTAGAGAGGTGTGCACGTGCTCTAACTCTCTAGTCTAGTGTTAGAAGGCAAATAGCTCATCTGGGCACTACATTTACAGTGCTGCAACAAAACAGACCAGAACAGTTAATATAGAAACATGAAAACAAAATATAGAAACTTTAAAACAAAAACAAATCCTTTTTGCTTTTTGTACAGCCTATCTGATAGTACCTGTCTTGAGAACTTATACAGCCTATTATTTAGTTAGCGCTAGCTCCAGTAGTGTGCGGTACATACCCAATGCGTCCATGGATGGCCTTCTACACAGACTCCTGAGTGTTTCACTGCATGGGGAAGTTTCCACACAGTGAATGACTCATTGGGGTGGTTGTATCAGGATGGGTGGTTTGTTGGGTGTTCTCCTGGATGACACCCAGTGGACACACACTACAAACACCACTGAAACACTACGAACACCACTGAAACACTACAAACACCACTGAAACACTACAAACACCACTGACACTGAAAACACCATTGAAACACTACAAACACTACTGAGACACTACAAAAACCACACTGGCTGGCTGGCATGGGGACTGGGACGGACTCCACTCACTCCGCTAGTGTAAACTTCCGCTTGACTCCACACCTTAATTGTAGCAATTTGGGATGCATTTCAACCATGTTTAGTTGTTTTCCCTTGTATCCTCCTGTCTTTTCATCCTGTGTCCCAGCACAGCATGGTTTTTGATATTTCTATTGCTCCTATGGTAGAAGTGGGAAGAGTGGGGGGTCCTGTTTAATATGCGTGTAGCTACACATGTAAAACATAAAGTCAAAGCCTGAAGCCCTATCCATTCTTCACATCTGTTCCGTGATATGAATTTCGGAGGGATAATTCATTTCTGTGATATCGGTTTTCAATTTTTTTTTATTTTTTTTGCCCAACAGAACTTTTCCTGGCCTAACACAGTAACCGGCTGCCAGAGACAGGCAGAGTTGAATGACCTGATATTAGCCGTTATCTTTTGTTTTGGCACACAGAGGGTCAAGAAATTAGGAATGTTTATACACTCATATCTGTGGTTCACAACTCTTAGACAAGCCCCAACATGTTGTTCACACAGCGCATGCAGTACCTCCTTCACTCACACAGCAGGGATCTGGATAAACAGAGAGAAAGAGGGGGGATTTGGGGTGAGTAGAGAGAGAGAGCGAAGGGGAGAGAGGGATTTTGGAGTGAGTGGGCTAAAGAGAGAAGGAGAGAAGGGGTTTGAAAGAGAGAAGGAGAGAAGGGGTTTGAAGGAGAGAAGGAGAGAGAAGGGGTTTGAAAGAGAAGGAGAGAGAAGGGGTTTGAAAGAGAAGTAGAGAGAAGGGGTTTGAAAGAGAAGTAGAGAGAAGGGGTTTTCCCACATCAATAAGGATTGATGGGTCTAATTGAGGTCTTTGTGCTTCTGGAGAGAGATTTAGGATGAGGGGGTGGAATTTCCTAAATGCCTCCTTTGAAAAAGCCCTGAGTTCAAAGTTAGTGTTTATTTTACCACTCCAAACAGATAACAAGCATGTCTTTGTGCCATCTGTAAAACACTTAAAGGTAAATGTTCAAAGTTAGACTACAATCAAGAAAATATATAGTACCAGTCAAAGTTTTGGACACACCTACTAATTCAAGGGGTTTTCTTTATTTTTACTATTTTTGACATTGTAAAATAATAGTGAAGACATCAACAAATAATGTAGTAACCAAAAAAGTGTTAAACAAATCAGAATATATTTATATTTCAGATCCTTCAAAGTAGCCACCCTTTGCCTTAATTACAGCTTTGCCTACTCTTGGCATTCTCTCAACCAACTTCACCTGGAATGCATTTCCAACAGTCTTGAAGGAGTTCCCACATATTCTGAGCGCTTGTTGGCTGCTTTTCCATCATTCTGTGTTCTGACTCATCCCAAACCATCTCAATTTGGTTGATGTTGGGTGATTGTTTGAGGCCAGGTCATCTGATGCAGCACTCCATCACTCTCTTTCTTGGTCAAATAGCCCTTACACAGCCTGGAGGTGTGTTGGTTTATTGTCCTATTGAAAAAATAATGATAGTCCCACGAAACGCAAACCAGATGGGATGGCATATCGCTGCAGAATGCTGTGGTAACCATGCTGGTTAAGTGTGCCTTGAATTCTAAATAAATCACAGACAGTGTCATCAGCAAAGCAACACCACACCATCACACCTCTTCCTCCATGCTTCACAGTGGGAACCACACATGCGTAGATCATCCGTTCACCTACTCTGCTTCTCAAAAAGACAAGGTGGTTGGAACCAAAAATCTCAAATTTGGACAGATTTCCACCGGTCTAATGTCCATTGCTCGTGTTTCTTAGCCCAAGCAAGTCTCTTCTTCTTATTGGTGTCCTTTAGTAGTGGTTTCTTTGCAGCAATTTGACCATGAAGGATGTGTCTGTTACTTGAACTCTGTGAAGCACTTATCCTCTGCGGCAGAGGTAACTCTGGGTCTTCCTTTCCTGTGGCGGTCCTAATGAGAGCCAGTTTCATCACAGTGCTTGATGGTTTTTGCGTCTGCACTTGAAGAAACTTTAAAAGTTCTTGAAAAGTTCTGTATTGACTGACCTTCATGTCTTAAAAGTAATGATGGACTGTCGTTTCTCTTATATGAGCTGTTCTTGCCATAATATGGATTTGGTCTTTTACCAAATAGGGCTAGCTTCTGTATACCAACCCTACCTTGTCACAACACAACTGGTTGGATCAAACGCATTAAGAAGGAAAGAAATCCCACAAATTAACTTTTAACAAGGCACACCTGTTAATTAAAATGCATTCCAGGTGACTACCTCATGAAGCTGATTGAAAGAATGCCATGAGTGTGCAAAGCTGTAATCAAGTCAAAGGTTGGCTATTTTAAAGAATCTCAAATATATATACATATATTTTGATTTGTTTAACACTTTTTTGGTTACTACATTATTCAATATGTGTTATTTCATAGTTTTGATGTCTTCACTATTATTCTACAATGTAGAAAATAGTAGAAATAAAGAAAAACCCTTGAATGAGGAGGTGTGTCCAAACTTTTGTCTGGCACTGTAAGTGCTGACATTGACATATGTATCTGAAATGTGTTTTACACACTTCTCAGTCAGACCAAATACACACAGAGGAATACAATCTGTAGCTATAGACTGCTACAAAATAGATGTAAACAACATTAAGATAAATTAGATACACTTCCCTATGGCCCGTCATTATGTCATAATAATCTAGCTTTCATGATTCCATGATGGACGACGACGCCTTTTCCCACACATTCAACAATAACAGCACTTCATCATGTGACAGCCAAATCCTAAAGGACAATAGCATTTAGCGGCCTCGCATGCATAGTGGATAGATGCTATCGCTGGTCTTTGCTAGATATTATCAATACATTGGAATGCCGCTGCTTTGATGTCATCACATTTACTCGGATGGAGTGTATGAACCTGGCCAGCTGGATGGTCATAACGGTTAGCTTTTGCCTTTACATTGTTGTTGGTGAGTGTGTGTATGACAACATGTAGGACTCGGAGGGAGGGATGCTTGTCTCTTGTTTCTTGTGTGTGTGTGTGTGTGTGTGTGTGTGTGTGTGTGTGTGCGTGTCTGGTTGTGTGTGTGTCTGTGTGTTGTAGTGAGCTGTGGAAAGAATACCCGTTTGTAAGGACAGTAAACCTTGTTGAACCTCCCACCACCCTTCCCTGCTCCTGTAGAATCTATAAAGCCATACATGTTTGCCCGTACATTTTTTACATTGCATCATGCTCTCCGTGTAAGCACTGTATCCCAGTGACTTTTTCCATAGAGTTTACCACCTTTATCAACACAACCTTTGTGGTAAAATAAACAATGTCCTGATCTTAGCCATGAATGTCTATGTCAACATCATCCACTGACCCTAGCTCTCTCCTTCTCCTTCTCTCTTGTAGAGTCAATGGAGGCTCTGGCCAGTCTGAACGGCAGGACCACCCAGCAGTTCTTCTTCAACCTCACCTCCATCCCTGGAGAAGAGCTTATCACCTCTGCAGAACTCCGGGTGTACAGGGACCAGGTCCTGGGGGCCACAGCAGCTCTCACCAGTAACACCAGTTACAACAGCAGTAACAGCAGTACCAGTGCTGGTGGCTTCCATCGTATCAACGTGTACGAGGTGTTTGGAGCCCCTGCGTCTCCCCGTGGAGAACCCCTGACGCGCCTCCTGGACACGCGGTTGGTGCAGGACTCTCTGAGCCGCTGGGAGAGCTTTGATGTCAGCCCCGCTGTGTCCCAGTGGACCTCCAGGGGGCACCACAACCACGGCTTCCTGGTGGAGGTGCTCCACCCAGACACCCTGGGAAACGTGGAGGGCCAAAGACGGAGCCGGCACGTCAGAGTGAGCCGCTCCCTCCACGGGGACCAGGACTCATGGCCCCAGGCTCGCCCCCTGCTGGTAACCTATGGTCATGACGGGCGGGGGAATGCCGTGCTGCACAGGGACAAGAGACAGGCAGCAGGCCACAGGAAACAGAGGAAAAAGCACCAACACAAAGCCAACTGCCGCAGACATGCCCTCTACGTGGACTTCAGCGACGTGGGCTGGAACGAGTGGATAGTGGCGCCCCCTGGCTACCACGCCTTCTACTGCCACGGGGAGTGCCCCTTCCCATTGGCCGACCACCTCAACTCCACCAACCACGCCATCGTTCAGACGCTGGTCAACTCTGTGAACTCCAACATCCCCCGGGCGTGCTGCGTGCCCACAGAGCTCAGCCCCATATCACTGCTCTATTTGGATGAGTATGAGAAGGTCATCCTCAAGAACTACCAGGATATGGTGGTGGAGGGATGCGGCTGCCGGTGAGACACACAGAGACAGAAGTATGGAGGGATGGAGAGACTGAGAAAGAGAGATAGTGAGGTTATATGGACACCCGGTTTCCCAATGAAGACGTTTTATTTATATGACAGAAAAGACACAAACAGAGCTATTTTGGAAGAAGATAAAAAAAACAACTATATATGAATATATTTATGTCTACTTAAAGTTGGGAAAAAATAAATATTTTACTCAGAGGAATAATCCTTTACTGGTTTTGAAAATGTATTTCTGATGTACATATCGAAATGGGTGCAATACCACATGAAGTACAATGCTCAGATTTTTATTTGTATTTATTTCTATTATAACCACTTTATTTGTAAATAAATTATGTGTATTTATCGTGAGAAAAACACTTTGGTTGCTCCAATTGTCCACACTTCGCAAATGTGTGTTTAAAAGCATTCAAATCACACCAAGGATGTCAAGGGGTCAAAAAGCAGCAGATAAATTAGCCACACAAACAAAACGAAGATTAAGCATTTACACCTCCTATGATAAACGGTACAGTAACTGGAGCCTGGCGGTGTGTTTTGAAAGGGTCAGTGTAAGTGGTGTAATGGCCTGCATTGGGGTTTACAGAATCGCAGCAGGGTCCAAGGCAGCTACATCTATACAGATGTTATAAGGTCTCTGGGGAGGACTAGGAAAACACAGCGAGATGTTTTCCTCCAGTACGCCTACATGGCATTGCACAGATCCCTGGGAAGGAAGGCAGAGGTAAAAGTTTGACCCCTGGGAATAGCTCATTTTCTTAACTTAAAAGAGAGAAAGAGAGAAAGAGAGAAAGCGAGAGAGAGAGAGGGGGGAAGTAGGGAGAGAGAGAAAGAAAACAAACAAGCTGAGTTGTGTGTCAGTGTGTGAGGGATTTGAAGAGTGCCTGTGCTGTGAGTTTGTTTACTGTGCGATTTGAGACATGACAGGCTGCGAGCGATTAGACAGACACACCAATGGGCCCTCAGCACAACACGAGGTCTACAGCTGCATTAATTCATGAAGACAAACAAACACACCACACACACACACACACACACACACACAGGTGTACCGGCTCCATATGCACATGCTCAGGCACATTCTCCCGCTACGTCTCTTTTGGCTGCCTTTGTCATCTCTGATTCATAGTCTTCTTCTGTTGTGGTTTTGGCACCAGTTCGAATAGTTCTGTTAAGCTCCATTTCTACCTGGTTCTAACGTGGGTCCTTTGTCCTGATTTTGTCCACATTTACAGACAATCAACAAACACATTGTGATCTGCTTGTGATCAGAGGTAGTCAAACACGTCTGGACCTCTTACAGTGTAGATCGATCTGGACAGTGGAACCTTTTTAAATCCTCCTTATCTCACCCTCTACAACCATTGACAGGTTACACCACTGACGGATTACATCAATATGTGTCTCAAAGTGAGTCAATATGATTTTTGAAAGAAAAGCTGTGAAATAATTAGCATAAAAGGAAGGGACCAGGAAGTCTGGCCACAACGCAGACACAGTGGATGCATAAAAGACACATTGTAATACCACATGTAGACACATTCGGGAAATGTTGGCACAATCAGAATGTAGACAAGATCAGGACCCGTGCAGAAACGGAATGAACAAACACTAACAACACTTGACAGGGGATTATCGCTCATATTTTATTCATAGGCAGGATGGGATGGCAAAATCAAAACATATCACATGTCCAAGACAGAGCACAGGCATAAAGGTTAGAATGTATATCTTAATACTTTTATTGTTCTCCGAGTAGTAATCCAATCACTAAGCCTAAATGGAGTGACTCAGAATAGTCCTAAAAGAGACAGATGAAATACGTACTGTAGCCACACTGGCGGGGTAGATAATGAGAGAGTGAGAAAAAGAGAGAGGAAAGGTTGTGGAGTTTGACAGACTGTTTTCTGCTGTGTTTGCATTAGACAGAGCTCGGAACGGAACACAAGGCAGCTCAAGAAGCTCTAAATAGAATGTTTTTTATACGAGCGCACATTGGAACCATGGAATGTTGGTTTGAAACTCAGACACATGCATGCACTCGCTTGCAGAGAGAAACCCAACATGGTTGTTTTTTAAATCAGCAAATACTTTTCTGCAGGCTTTAACTTTTTCTTGTGGGGGAAAAGTCAATTTTAACATATATATGCTTTCAACTCAAGATAATCTATCATTTAATAGTAGTTCCATTTCCAAACAGCTGACAGTATAATGGTGAAATGTCTTAACCTTAAGTCCTTAAGTCCTAAGATAACAACTTTAACTAATTCTCTGATGTTTTGCCATTGTGTATATTGAGAAGTTATTGTGCAACAGACAGATGTTTTTTTTTGTACCTTTATTTAAGCAGGGAGTCACCTTTGAGACCAGGCTCTCTTTCACAAGGGAGTCCTGCATATACAATTTCATGAGACAAAAATTAAAAATCTAATTCAATATAAAAAAAGTAAAATATAGCAGAAGATGACCTAATACCTAATCTTACCCAGCTCCCACCTGGGTGATGCAACAAGCAGCCATTTTGTGCCAGAGCAGTTCCGGTCCGCACATCAGTTTCAATCCCCTAGCCTACACATGTTATTTTATTTTACATCCGTTCCCCCGAGAGTTCCCATCTGGTGTCCATTTCTGTAGTGTAGACCCCAACCACAGAGCTCAGCTCAGCACATGGTCCCCTATAGCCCTGCCAGTAGAACCACCCATATGCCTGCCTGCCTGCCTCCCCGCCTCCCTCCCTCTCCATCTTGTCACAGCTCACCATTTTAATGGACTTCAGGAGGAAGTCACTTCGCTGACAAAGTTAATGAAAATTTGATGAAAATCAACTAAATGTTCAACAGTAAAACTTTACACCCCCCTCACCCCACCCCAAAAGAAAAACTGAACTGCCAGCACTTTTAGGTCAGAAGAGGGGGAGAGAGGGTTGGAATAAAACAGAGTTAGTGGTTTGCCTTTATAGCTACAGTCTATAAACCTTTCATTGGATTGGGGGGAAATACTGCTTCCAGGGTGGGGGACACTTTGGGCGTACTCCTGAATGTTGCCCCCCTTGCCCCCCCCCCCGATCCAACTCCACTTGGTTCCGGTCCTCTGTGTCAGCCAGTGTTTCTTACCCCCCAGGGGCTCGCTTTAGGGCCAGGTTATATCAGCCCCCCCCAGGGACCACTTCTAAACTTCTCACTCAGCATCTATGAGAAACAACCCCCCCCACCTCCTCTGCTTCCTCTCCTAGGGGACCAAGGTTAGAGGTCATAGTAATGATCTACTATGACTCACTTCTACCACAGCTCTGACTAGCACACTTGTCACTTTGCCATAAGCTGTTTGTGACAATGCAGAGTGAAACCCCTTAGCTCTATTAGGGCAGACAACCATGAGCACTTCACACTGTCAGATAAGGCTATGTGTGTAGGTTTCTATCATGTCCATGTATTATGGTTTAGCTAAAAACAACAGAAGAAGTGTGAGATATGCTTGGTTTAAATGTGTCCTCCTTCATCTGCTACACAGGCCTCAAAAATCACTCTCCAAACTCAAAGCTGGTTTTTTTCTTCCCTTTCTGAGCATCTGGTAAATAAGTTAAAGGTGTGCTTCTCTCTTTTTGTTTACACACAACAGAACGGCTGCAGAACTGATGAGAATAACATTGAGAGAGATAGAGGGAGAGTGGGAATCTCTCTCTAACTGGCGTGGCAGTCCCATTCGTTTAGCTGTGCGGAAACCACACCAAAAGTATCTGCAGCTCCAAAATCATAAGGGTTCTGAAATCAGATTTCCAGATTTCTGGCAGTATTTGGAAAGTGTGCGGCGTGCCGTGCACCTTTGATGAAGTGAAGTGCCGTCCGTCGCTATGGGAGATCTCGGCCCCGGCCTCTCGCCAGGCAGGGCGGGCGCTAAAAGGCATGCTGGGAGGAACGCCTCTTTCTTTCTTCTTCTTTTTGTCTTTTTTCTTCACGCTAATTTTAGAGGGGGTGCACGGCACATGGTGTTTTTTCTGTTTTCCGAGAAGCATCAGCGAGAAGACGTCCAGCATAGCTGAAACTGTGGCATCTGTGCTGCAGCTCTGAACACATCAAACAGGCCCACGTTTGTCCACACAGTCAAGAGGAGAAACAAATATGGAAATTGATTTTCCAGAATGACTGGGAGAGATGATAGTACTTATTTCCAGAATGACTGGGAGAGATGATTGTGTGTGTGTTTTTGGTTTCACTGTCCTTGTGGGGACCAGAAGTCCTCACAAGGATAGTAAAACAAGGACAATTTGGATGGGGACATTTTTCCCCCGGTCCCCACAAGGAAAAAAGCTATTTTAGGTGTTAGGTTTAGGGTTAGGGTTACAATTAATTAATTAATTTTCAATGGGAATCAATTGTTTGGTCTCCACAAGGATAGTAAAACCAACAGGAGTCTTCACTAAAGAACCTTGACTTACTCACCTCAAAATTAAGTCTTGTCACAGTGTCTCCTGTGAGTTGGCATGTTATGTGGATCTGCCTCTCTCTCCAGGTCTGGCATCAACAGACTAAACAAACAGAATACGTAGAAAAATGGACCCGCTCAGTAAGAAAATGATAGAAGTAGAGAAAGTGAAGAGAATGGAGAGAGGAGAGAGAGAGATAGAGATAACGAGAGAGATAAATAAAGAGAGGGAGAGAGAGGGAGAGAGAGGGAGAAAGAGAGAGAAAGATTCAAAAGAGAGAGAACGATTCAAAAGAGAGAGAAAGATTCAAAAGAGAGAGAATAAATAAAGAGAAAAAGAGAGGGAGAGTGAGAAATAAAGAGATAGAGAGAGAGGGGGGGGAGGAAGGAGTTCCATATGGAGGTTGTGAAGAAGGGGAGTCACTGTGGTTATGGGGAGCGTCCTCCATCTTCGTAGCAGGAAGCTGAGAGATGAGTCAGAATGACTACATGACAAGCCCAGCACGCCACATAAATGTCAATTTACTGAACTGTAAATGTCATTATGACACATGATATGTATACACTAGCTGTTGTCATTCAGTATATCACACAGTGTTGGGGAGTAGTGAACTACAGTGGGGAGAACAATGTTGCAGCTTTTCCTACTTACAAAGCATGTAGAGGTCTGTAAATGTTATCATACGTACACTTCAACTGTGAGAGACGGAATCTAAAACAAAAATCCAGAAAATCACATTGTATGATTTTTAAATAATTAATTTGCATTTTATTGCATGACATAAGTATTTGATCACCTACCAACCAGTAAGAATTCCGGCTCTCACAGACCTGTTAGTTTTTCTTTAAGAAGCCCTCCTGTTCTCCACTCATTACCTGTATTAACTGCACCTGTTTGAACTCGTTACCTGTAGAAAAGACACCTGACCACACACTCAATCAAACAGACTCCAACCTCTCCACAATGGCCAAGACCAGAGAGCTGTGTAAGGACATCAGGGATAAAATTGTAGACCTGCACAAGGCTGGAATGGGCTACAGGACAATAGGCAAGCAGCTTGGTGAGAAGGCAACAACTGTTGGCGCAATTATTAGAAAATGGAAGAAGTTCAAGATGATGGTCAATCTCCCTCGGTCTGGGGCACCATGCAAGATCTCACCTCGTGGGGCATCAATGATCATGAGGAAGGTGAGGGATCAGCCCAGAATTACACGGCAGGACCTGGTCAATGACCTGAAGAGAGCTGGAACCACAGTCTCAAAGAAAACCATTAGTAACACACTACAACGTCATGGATTAAAATCCTGCAGCGCACGCAAGGTCCCCCTGCTCAAGCCAGCGCATGTCCAGGCCCGTCTGGAGTTTGCCAATGACCATCTGGATGATCCAGAGGAGGAATGGGAGAAGGTCATGTGGTCTGATGAGACAAAAATAGAGCTTTTTGGTCTAAACTCCACTCGCCGTGTTTGGAGGAAGAAGAAGGATGAGTATAACCCCAAGAACACCATCCCAATCGTGAAGCATGGAGGTGGAAACATCATTCTTTGGGGATGCTTTTCTGCAAAGGGGACAGGACGACTGCACCGTATTGAGGGGAGGATGGATGGGGCCATGTATCGCGAGATCTTGGCCAACAACCTCCTTCCCTCAGTAAGAGCATTGAAGATGGGTCATGGCTGGGTCTTCCAGCATGACAACGACCCGAAACACACAGCCAGGGCAACTAAGGAGTGGCTCCGTAAGAAGCATCTCAAGGTCCTGGAGTGGCCTAGCCAGTCTCCAGACCTGAACCCAAAAGAAAATCTTTGGAGGGAGCTGAAAGTCCGTAAAAAAAAAAAATCACATTGTATGATGTTTAAGTAATTGATTTGCATTTTATTGCATGACATAAGTATTTGATACATCAGAAAAGCAGAACTTAATATTTGGTACATAAACCTTTGTTTGCAATTACAGAGATCATACGTTTCCTGTAGTTTTTGACCAGGTTTGCACACACTGCAGCAGGGATTTTGGCCCACTCCTCCATCCAGATCCTTCAGGTTTCGGGGCTGTCGCTGGGCAATACGGACTTTCAGCTCCCTCCAAAGATTTTCTATTGGGTTCAGGTCTGGAGACTGGCTAGGCCACTCCAGGACCTTGAGATGCTTCTTACGGAGCCACTCCTTAGTTGCCCTGGCTGTGTGTTTCGGGTCGTTGTCATGCTGGAAGACCCAGCCACAACCCATCTTCAATGCTCTTACTGAGGGAAGGAGGTTGTTGGCCAAGATCTCGCGATACATGGCCGCATCCATCCTCCCCTCAATACGGTGCAGTCGTCCTGTCCCCTTTGCAGAAAAGCATCCCCAAAGAATGATGTTTCCACCTCCATGCTTCACGGTTGGGATGGTGTTCTTGGGGTTGTACTCATCCTTCTTCTTCCTCCAAACACGGCGAGTGGAATTCAGACCAAAATGCTCAATTTTTGTCTCATCAGACCACATGACCTTCTCCCATTCCTCCTCTGGATCATCCAGATGGTCATTGGCAAACCTCAGACGGGCCTGGACATGCGCTGGCTTGAGCAGGGGGACCTTGCGTGCGCTGCAGAATTTTAATCCATGACGGCGTAGTGTGTTACTAATGGTTTTCTTTGAGACTGTGGTCCCAGCTCTCTTCAGGTCATTGACCAGGTCCTGCCGTGTAGTTCTGAGCTGATCCCTCACCTTCCTCATGATCATTGATGCCCCACGAGGTGAGATCTTGCATGGTGCCCCAGACCGAGGGAGATTGACCGTCAACTTGAACTTCTTCCATTTTCTAATAATTGCGCCAACAGTTGTTGCCTTCTCACCAAGCTGCTTGCCTATTGTCCTGTAGCCCATCCCAGCCTTGTGCAGGTCTACAATTTTATCCCTGATGTCCTTACACAGCTCTCTGGTCTTGGCCATTGTGGAGAGGTTGGAGTCTGTTTGATTGAGTGTGTGGACAGGTGTCTTTTATACAGTTAGAGAGTTCAAACAGGTGCAGTTAATACAGGTAATGAGTGGAGAACAGGAGGGCTTCTTAAAGAAAAACTAACAGGTCTGTGAGAGACGGAATTCTTGCTGGTTGGTAAGTGATCAAATACTTATGTCATGCAATAAAATGCAAATTAATTATTTAAAAATCATACAATGTGATTTTCTGGATTTTTGTTTTAGATTCCGTCTCTCACAGTTGAAGTGTACCTATGATAAAAATGACAGACCTCTACATGCTTTGTAAGTAGGAAAACCTGCAAAATCAGCAGTGTATCAAATACTTGTTCTCCCCACTGTATATCATCAAGTAATGTGTGTAGAACAAGTGCATTGTTACACAAGAGCACCTACAGTGCGTTCAGAAAGTATTCATACCCCTTGACTTTTTTTATTTAACCTTTATTTATATAGGCAAGTCAGTTAAGAACAAATTCTTATTTACAATGGCAGCCTACAGCTCTTGTGTAACTTTAGCGATGACAGCTGGGACTTCCAGAAGGAATTAATTCAATATTGATTAAATATGTTTTTCTCATTGTCACGTTGTACAAATGATCGGGAGACAGGCGCAGGAATAAGTAATAGTTTTTTTTTATTTCTACCCCAAATAATGCACGTATAAATATATAACACAGGGCTGTGACCCAAACAAAAAAGGGAGGTAAACTTCTAATAAATACACTGTGATATGTGGTGATGAAGGGAGCCAGACGCAGGAGATGGTGTGGAGAAAACAGAGTATTTATTTACGTCTCCAAATAGATCCACATGAACAGGCAAAACGCAACCGGCTGACACAACCGTGCCAGTACAAAACAAACGTGCTGAAATAACCAGGCAACCGCCTGGCGCACAAATAAATGGGCGAAACCAGAATAAACAATGTACACGAGTAGAAATAAACTCGGAGTGCAATTAGCACTAAAGGCAAAACACATACACAATGAACAATAACCGACAAGGACCTGGGGGAAACAGAGGGAACATAACATGTAGTAATGGGGGGAATGAGAACCAGGTGTGCGTATTGACAAGACAAAACCAATGGATAATGAAGGAGGGAGCGGCAGTGGCTAGAAAGCCGGTGACGAAGATCGCCAGAAGCATGCCCGAACAAGGGGATGAGGCAACTTCAGAGGGAGTCGTGACATGCACGGGACGAGACCCTGTCACATCTACTCCTGCTCCTCCCCTCCGGTGTGCAATGTACCGGAGTACTAACCACTGGTCCTTGGATTCATCATTAAGCACACCTGGCACTCATCATTACGCGCACCTGGCACTCATCATTATGATTCACACCTGGACTGCATTCCCTACCTCATTACCTCCCCTTTATAGGTCCCTCCCTTTTGTTCATTCTTTCGTTGGTATTATTCCTGTGTACTTGCGCCTAGCCACTGTTGTTATTGTATTGTCTCGTTCCTGGTTTTGCTATTTTATTAAATGTTTCACCTGCACCTGCTTCCATCATCATTACAGAATACCAACTCACAACTATGGAAGCAGCAGGTAAATCTCTCAGACGGTCGACGAACAAGGTTACCTTCTACGGCAACACTATGACCAGCTGGCTCAACTGGGGACGGCCATGGGAGAGGTTCTCTGCAGTTTGCAGCGCCCCGAACAGACCCGGGAGGTGTCACATCCCAGCAGTAGAGGCTACTCTAGAGCCAGTAGACCCAGCGAGCCAGCACAACGGCCCATTCAGCCACCAGCTCAGATCAGCGAAGCCCGTCTATCCCTACCGGAGAAATATGACGGTACTCCATCAAAATGCCGTGGCTTCCTCCTTCAGTGTTCCCTCTATATTTCACACCAGATGGGAGCCCCCACCACCGAGAGGTCTAAGGTTGCCACAGTAATTTCTTTGCTGACTGGGCGTGCATTGGAATGGCCGTCTGGGAGAGAGGAGAGGAGAAGCTAGATTCCTATGAGGGGTTCATGGCTCAGTTTAAATGTATTTTCGATCATCCCGCGTAGGGCAGAGAGGGAGGTGAGCGTCTGCTTCAGTTATGGCAGGGGAATCAGATGCAATCACCTAGGGGAGTTGCCGGACTGCCTTCCGGAGAGTACACCTTCTGGAGAGTAGCAGCTTCCAGCGAATAGAATGAGCCGGCGCTTCGCATGCTAGAAGAGGTCTGCGCGAGGACTCACTCATTGCGATGGCCATCCGTCTGGATAACCTTCTCCGGGAGCGTCAACGTATTCATCGCTTCTCTCCCGCCTGAACCCATGGAGGTAGGGGTCACACGCCTTCCCGTGGTGGAACACCACAGAGGGATACAGCTGGGGCTCTGTCTGTACTGTGGGCAAGGAGGGCATAAGCTCCAGGGGTGAGTATTCCATCCTCAGCTCTTCCTGCTAGACTCTTTTGTGGTGTCCATCCCTCTGGCTGACTGTCCCTCATGTACTGTGTCTACAGTTTTAGTGGATTCCGGCGCCGCAGGGAACTTTATGGATCAGACCCTTGCCTCCTCTCTCAACATCACTACATACCCGCTCTCCTCTACTTTTCCGATTCAAGGTCTCGATTGTCAGCCATTAGGATCTGTAATCATCACACACATCACTCAACCAATCACCCTCACGTGCAATCCAATCATCAGGAAGCCATCCCCTTCTTAATCACCAGTGCACCAGTTCACAAAATCATCCTCAGCCTTCCTTGGCTGCAACGCCATAACCCTACCATCTCATGGCAGAGGATGAGAATCAGACTGGTCACCTGAATGCCGGAAGACCTGCTTCACTGTCCCCTGTGGTTCCACGTCGGTTGAGAGTCCTGTGGTTGCCCTTCAGCCCAACATCCCGGAGGTATACCAGGACCTAAGGGAGGTATTCTCCAAGACCCGTGCTACCTGTCTCCCTCCTCATCGCCCCTGGGACTATGCCATCGACCTGTTTTCCGGTACTACTTGCTCAAACACCTAGATCCCACGCTACCCTTTGTGGTTGAGGTAGACGCATCTGAGATGGGCGTGGGCTCAGTTTTGTCACAAAGACAAGGTAACTTATTAAAATTGTATCCTTCCTGGCGGTGAAGTTGGTATTGGAGGAGTGAAGACACTGGCTGGAGGGCACCAAGGAACCATTTGTAATCCTCACCAACCATCGGAACCTAGAGTAAAGCAAGGTGGGCACTTTTCTTCACCAGGTTCGACTTCATGCTAACCTATCTTCCAGGTTCTAAGAACATCAAGGCCGATGACCTGTCCCGTATCTACGATTCGGGAGAGGGTCCTGTCCAGAGGGCCCCCATAATCTCATCCTCCCGAGTCATATGTCCAGTGGTCTGGGACATAGATGAGGATATCCGCCAGGGAGTTCGCACCCTGGAACTGTCCTCCTGACCGCATCTACGTTCCCAAAGGGATAAGGGATAGGTTGCTAACCTTGGCACACACAGCTGTCTTCGCTGGACATCCAGGTATTTCTCGCACTATCCACTCCATCGCTGAGAAGTACTGGTGGCCCACCTTGGTGCAGGATGTCACCTGATATGTCAACTCCTGTTCCGTGTGTGCTCAAACCAAGTCCCCCCGAAATGCTCCAGCAGGGAAGCTCCTGCCTCTTCCGTGACCCTGTTCACATCTATCCATTGTCTTTGTAACCGATCTCCCCTCCTCTGACAGTTTCACCACAATTCTGGTGGTAGTGAATAGATTCTCCAAATGATGTCGCCTAATCCCTCTCTCTGGTCTTCCCACTGCTATCCAGGTCAGCTCTTCCAACAGGTCTTCTGGCATTATGGCCTTCCGGAGGACATCGTCTCCAACCATGGCCCCCAATTCACATCACGAGTTTGGAAGGCCTTCATGGAGAAACTCGGGGTCACCGTCAGGCTCACTTCCGGGTATTGGCCTCAGTCCAACGGGCAGGTGGAGAGGATGAACCAGGAGCTGTGGAGGTTCCTGAGGAGTCACTGTCAGGACCGGCAGGGTGAGTGGGCAAGATTCCTTCCATGGGCAGAATACGCCCAGAACTCCCTACGTCACTCTTCCACTGGGTTGACCCCCTTCCAGTGTGTTTTGGGTTTTCAGCCGTCCCCGGGCCAGACCGAAGCTCTTGCGGTTAATGAGTGGTTCCGGTGTGCTGAAGAGGTGTGGAGAAACGTGCATGTGAGACTCCAGCACGCTGTCCGTTGTCAGAAGGTTCTGGCTCTCTACCAGGAACCTCCCACTCCGCCTGCCCTGCAAGAAACTGAGCCCCTGGTTTATGGGGCCGTTCAAGGTTCTCTGGAGGGTCAACTGCCCAGTCACTACCGTATCTAACCCTAATTTCATGTCTCCCTTCTCAGGCCGGTGGTTCCTGGTCCCCTAGCAGATGCTGTCCCCCACAACACCCCACCACATCGAGGGCAGTCCGGCATATACTGTAAGATCTCTACTGGACTCCCGGCATTGTGGGGGTCGGCTCCAGTATCTGGTGGACTGGGAGGGGTATGGCCCTGAGGAGCGGTGTTGGGTTCCGGTGGAGGCCAGTTGCAGCTGCCGAAGTTGCGACGGCATCGGACGGGCACTTCCCGCTGTCTCCCTTTAGGATCGATTATTCTGTCACTTTGTACAAATGATCGGGAGACAGGCACAGGAATACGTAATAGTTTTTTTTTTTCTACCCAAAATAAAGCATGTATAATTATATAACACAGGCCTGTGACCCAAACAAAAGAATGAGGTAAACCTCTAATAAATACACTGGACGAGACCCGTAATAAATACAAGGGATGAGATCCGAAATAACAAGTGCACAATATTACACGGGACGAGACCCATAATCACTAGTGCACAAAACCCGCAGCACGAAAGCCAAAACAACAAAGCACAGGTACTCACAAGCCCAACGGACAAGGGAACAATAATCGACAAACAATGGTCAACAAAAGGCACAATTATACAATTACTAATCAGGGGGGAATGGGAACCAGGTGTGCGTAATGACACAGTTCAGTGACGCATAGAGGCCGGTGACATAGACCTCCGGAACTGGTGCACGGAATGAGCAACAGTACCGGGAGAATCCGTGACACCCATCTACACATAATACCCCATAATGACAAAGTGAAGACATGTTTAGATTTTGTTTTGCAAATGTAATGAAAATTAAATATAGAAATATCTAATTGACATAAGTCAATACTTTGGAGAAGCACCTTTGGCACCTTTGGCAGTGTGAGTCTTTCTGGGTACGTCTCTAAGAGCTTTCCACACCTGGATTGTGCAACATTTGCCGATTTGTTGAGGCAAATTTATGGTGAAATGATTGTCTTTCCACTTCCGTATTATGGCCCCAACAGTGCTCACTGGAACATTCAGAAGCTTAGAAATGTGCCTATAACCAATGCCATCATTATGTTTTGCAACAATTAGGTTGCGAATGTCTTGAGACAGCTCTTTGCTTTTACCCATCATGAGATGTGTCTTGTGTGACACCTTGGCAATGAGAACTTTTTGTAGGCCATCAGTTGGGACTGAACCAGCTGATATTAATTTGCACTGACAGGCGGCTGGATTGCTTTTTAATTACTGATAGTTTTCAGCTGTTGTCTTGGCTTTCCATGCCTTTTTGAACCTCCCTTTCTTCATGTGTTCAATACTTTTTCCCTGTGTCATTTCACATTATTACACATAACTTGTTTTGGATTCTTTGTATGTATGGATTACTTGGGTTGTTACCAACATCTGGTGAAAATGTCATGTCAATAGCACCTTTGGAAATATATTTACTTAGAAAAATGGTGACGTGTTCAATACTTATTTCACCCGCTGTATATATTATTCTGTACAGGCTTCCTTCTTTTCACTCTGTCAATTAGGTTAGTATTGTGGAGTAACTACAATGTTGTTGATCTATCCTCAGATTTCTCCTATCATAGCCATTAAACTGTGTAACTGTTTTAAAGTCACCATTGGCCTCATGGTGAAATCCCTGAGAGGTTTCCCTCCTCTCTGGCAACTGAGTTGGAAAGGACGCCTGTACATTTTGTAGTGATTGAGTGTAAAAATACGCCATCCAAAGTGTAATTAATAGCTTCACCATGCCGAAGGGATATTCAATGTCTGCTTTTTGTTGTTGCTTTTACCCATCTACCAATAGGTGCCCTTCTTTGCGAGGCGTTGGAAAACCTCCCTGGCCTTGAATCTGTGTTTAAAATGTACTTATCGACTGAGAGACCTTACAGATAATTGTATGTGTGAGGTACAGAGATGAGGTAATCAGTCTAAACAATGTTAAACAATATAATTACACACAGAGTGAGTCCTTGCAACTTAATATGTGACTTGTTAAGCAAATGTTTACTCCTTAACTTATTTAGGCTTGCCTTAACAAAGGGGATGAATACTTATTGACTCAAAACATTTCAGCTTTTAATTTTGAATTAATTTGTATACATTTTCCAATTAGACATTATGGGGTATTGTGTGTAGGCCAGTGACAAAACAACCGTTAAAACACAACAAAATGTTGAAAAAGTCAAGGGGTGTGAATACTTTCTGAAGACACTTGAAATTACATTCTACATCAATGTCTTCTATAGATGACCGGGCTATCTTGTTATGAGTACACCAGAGGAGGCTGGTGGGAGGAGCTATAGGAGGACGAGCTCATTGTAATGGCTGGAATGGATTTATGGATCATATCAAATATATGGAAACCACATATTTGACTCCTTTCCATTGAGTCCATTCCAGTCATAACGATGAGCCTGTCTTCCTATAGCTCCTCCCACCAGCCTCCTCTGGAGCACACATATTGTAAACATGGGGCCTTTATCATCTGGCTTCAGCCAGTAGATGGCAACAACCAATCTGTTACAATAATGTAACCTATCATCCACTTGAGAGATAGTTAGTCTGAGCTGTGAATGATCAAGTCATGATTTGCTTCTACAGTGCATTCGGAAAGTATTCAGATCCCTTGATTTCTTTCCACATTTTGTTACGTTACAGCTTTATACTAAAATTAATTTAATAAAATTGTCCTCATCAATCTACACACAATGCCTGATAATGACACAGTGAAAACAGGTTTTTAGAAATGTTTGCAAATGTATAAAAAAAAAAAAAAAACATGTATTTACATAAGTATTCAGACCATTTGATATGAGACAAATTTGAGCTCAGGTGCATTCTGTTTCCATTGATCATCCTTGTGTAACGCCTGTGCCTCTGACCTCGACGGTGCACCTCCCGCCCCGGCGCTCCAGCTCGCCGGTATGCTAACCACCAGCATGAGTATGATGGCAGCCGCGCTTACACGCCCACCCGCTCACACCTGATGCCCATCCCCTGATTCCACACGCACACACCTGCTTCCGCTCACTTGACTGCACACCCTTTATATGTTCCCCATCCAGTGTTGGATTATTGTTTCTGAGCTGCGACTCAGACTTTTCATGTGAGTAATTCAATTATATAGATCGACTTCGTTCTTTGTTGTTTTCCTTTTTGTTTGACCTCCTCCTTTTTTGTGCTCACCACCCTCGCACTGTCACACCTTGAGATGTTTCTACAACTTGATTGGAGTCCACCTTTAAATTCAATTGAATGGACATGATTTTGAAAGGCACACATATGTCTATATAAGGTCCAACAGTTGAATGTCAGAGCAAAAACCAAGTCATGAGGTCGAAGGAATTGTCCCTAGAGCTCAGAAACAAGATTGTGTCGAGGCACAGATCTGGGGAAGGGTACAAACAAATCTGCAGCATTGAAGGTCCCCAAGAACACAGTGGCCCCCATCTTCTTAAACGGAAGAAGTTTGGAACCACCAAGACTCAGCTTCCTAGAGCTGGCCATCCAGCTAAACTGAGCAATCTGGAGAAGGGCCTTGTTCAGGGAGGTGACCAAGAACCCGATGTTCACCCTGACAGATCTCCAGAGTTCCTCTGTGGAGATGGGAGAACCGCTTGAAGTTTGGCAAGTTTTGGACAGACCTGAAAATAGCTGTGCAGCGACGCTCCCCATCCAACTTGACAGAGCTTGAGAATATCTGCAGAGTAGAATGGGAGAAACTCCCCAGATACAGGTGTGCCAAGCTTGTAGAGTCATACCCAAGAAGACTCTAGGCTGTAATAGCTGGCAAAGGTGCTTCAACAAAGTACTGAGTAAAGGGTCTGAATACTTAAGTAAATGTGATATTTCAGTTTTATTTTGAATACATTGGCCAAAA
>CM042412.1:10685539-10690539 GCA_023634145.1 Thymallus thymallus | reverse complement strand
CCCAGAACCAATGGGAAACCAAAACTTCCAAGGAACCAAGTGTGCTAGCTGGGACTGCCCTACATGTAGCTTATATTCTATAGGCCTGTGTGTCTCCAGAGACAATTTGTGCCCTTAGAGGCAAACGGATGGTCGTGCAGTGCCTTTTGTGGCTGAGTAGGCCAATTCTTGACTGGAAGTCTTTGACATTTAGTGTTATGGCCAGACATATAATATACAGTACACAGGCAAAAATGCTGCAACCAAAAATGACTAGCTGATTGAATGTGAAATCAACAGCTGTAGAGGCATTGACAAAAGCATTCCATCTGACCCTATCCATATCCACATCCTGCATCCACATTCTTGTGGCTTGTGAAGACATAACCATATGTCAATACACTACTTCATTGTTTTTTGTCAAACAAATGAATACTATTATATTCTTTCATAAACCAGCACAAACAAACCATCAGAAACCCTAAGAGAAGCATTTAGTCACAGTTTACCAACATTTCAACGGAGGGTTGACTTTGGAACAGAATATCTCTGTGCTGTCACTGTGCAAACAGCGTTGGGCTGGTTGCTCTGTTGACTGGGACATATAAAATAGTGCTGTTGGGTTTTGGGTTTCCACAGAGGGATCAGGCCTGCAGTATATTGAGTCCATGTGGGGAGTCTTTACCCACAGCCCTTCCTGTTTCTAATTTGGCTCTGTGGTGGTTTTGTCTGCGGGCCAAGCGCTTCTCCTCGCCTCGCCTCTCCACTCTTCTCCTCTCCTCTCCTCTCCTCTTCTCGGCTCTTTACACACTGTCTGTTTCCTCTGAAATGAATAGTAGCAGGTGTGCTGGCCCACAATCACATGGAGGAGATTGCACATGAATGGCCCACAATTCTCTTTCTTTCTTTCTTTCTCTCTCTCTCTCTCTCTCTCTCTCTCTCTCTCTCTCTCTCTCTCTCTCTCTCTCTCTCTCTCTCTCTCTCTCTCTCTCTCTCTCTCTGTCTCTCTCTCTCTCTTACTCTTACTCTCTCTTCCTTCGTGTCTTTTTCATTCATTCTTTTTCTTCCTTCTATTTGACTCACATTCCTTTATCTTTCTTTTTCTCTCCTTCTCTTTCTTTAAGTCTCACATTCTTTCTCTCCTTTGTTTGCTGCTATGTCTTCATCTTTCTGTTTCATCCTTTCTTTATTTTCTCCACTCATTCTTTCCATCATGGCTATATCCAACTCATTGGGGTGGCAGGTAGACGAGTGGTTAGAGCGTCGGGCCCATAACTGAAAGGTTGCAGGATTGAATCCCCGAGCAGTTGACCCACTGTTCCTAGGCTGTCATTGTAAATAAGAATTTGTTCTTAACTGACTTGCCTGGTAAAATAAAAATCATAAGCCGTCTGTAAAATCAGTCGCACATGTCATTGAGACCATATAAGGTAAGGAGCAGGGACAAGGGCAACATGACTGGCAGACATCAGAGGTGATAAGTAATAGTGATGTAATGGCTGTCGCCGTCAACAGAAGTAGGTGGATATTGCCTCTGTTATAAGAGAACATAACAAAACATCTTGTTTTACACACTCAAAGGGTGAGGAAACGAGGCAGTACATTCGCACACACGTTTGTGTGTGTGAGCGTGTGTTTGTGCATGCATGCATGCTGTATGTGTGCGTGCGTGCAAGTGTGTATGCGTATAAAATGTGTGTGTGTGAATCAATCTGCTACACTCTGTCGTCAGGCTTCAGGACTCATCTAATCTGGGAGCGGAGGAGACACACTGTCACGCCGCTCCACGGAGGAGACAGGATTGGAATTAACCCCTCGTGACCCCACCATCTCCTCCAAACACACACCCCTACACCCCTCCACACACACCCCTCCCCAGAACACACTTCCCTAATGAGGGTCTCTGTGAGGGCCACAGGGTGCCCTTCTGCTGGGATGGAGGAGACTGATCTCATCAGGAAAATGTCCTATGGTTATTATGTGTATGAGGCAATTGATTTGCCACCTGACGTTGAATTTAACTACTGTTTATGTGTAGAGTGTTGAGTGCATAGCCAACCTGTTCATTAGAGTCAAAGAATGTTCTTTAGCTGGCTGTTCTGTAGCTCTCACAGACGTCAACTTCTAATGATGTGTGTGTTTGTTTACAATGGTTTGCCTGTGTACTGTCTGTTCCAGAATGGGGGGACGTAAAACCAAGATAGAGGTTACCAGAGTTGTTCTTCTGTCTCACAGTCTCACATCAGTTGAGCTGTTCCATGGCCCTAAACTCTGTAGTGGTGTGAAGGAGTAATAGCAATAACTAGGTTTAATCTAATGCTTTCCTCACACCCAAAGCAGTTAGCTCACCCCATGTCCTGTGATCTAAATGGTATAAATCCCTTCTCCCCTCTCGTTACCTTCCATGTCACCCACCATCATCATCCTCCTCTCCACGCCCTCCTTGACAGAGTAGGAAGTTACCTTTGACCCCTGGGTAACAATGGGAAGTCCTCCAGAGTTTGTTACATCTACCTTTTCCCGCCCACATTGTCTGATTCGCTGTCAAAGTCAACCGCGCTCATTTCTGGGAACTGCTCACGCTGTTGTTTACACAGGAAGTTCAAACTCAATGCAGATTTTAGAAATCTAATTTCGAACACGGAGTTCAATCACCTTCTTAATTTCAACATTAAGAGCATAAAGCTGGCAGCCAGACTCTGGGGAGCTTGTCTAAGTGAACATGCCTTTTCTCTGAGGCTGGGGCTGGGTGAGGGGTGTAGGGCTATAGGGTGTGTGTGGGGGAGGAGTGATATGTGTGTGTGTGTGTGTGTGTGTGTTTGTCGATACACCAATAATTGGGAGAAGTATTTCGGGAGCGTTTGGAGAGAAATCATCCTTGTATGTGGTTGGGTTTAATCAGCTCGCCTGTTTTTCTTTAAAAACATCTCTTTGGCAGAGCATTCTGGGTCTTCTGAGCAGGGGCATCTGGGTAGTTTGGTTATTTTCCCACAGTGGTCGTGAATTAAGGGTGCCACATGCCTTCTCCAGCCATACATAAAGAAATATGTAATCTAATGAACACATAATTTTGGAGGGTGTTCTTTCACCCCGCATCAGATAATGGCTGAGGATTTAAACACAGGAAATATGAGATATAGGTCATGACGCCTGGTGTGCCAAGTTTCCTTCTTTTTCATCTTGGGGGGAGAGAGAGAGGGAGGTAGAGAGAAGAAGAGATATGGGGGTAAAGAGAGAGAGATGGAGTCAGAGAGCGAAAGAGAGACAGAGACAGAGCGGGAAATGGGGGAAGAGAGAGACAGAGAGAGAAAGAGAGTAATAGAGAGAGATTGAGAGAATGAGAGAGAGAGAGAGAGAGAGAGGGAGGGAGAGAGAGAGAGAGAGAGAGAGAGAGAGAGAGAGAGAGAGAGAGAGAGAGAGAGAGAGAGAGAGAGAGACCAAAAGAGAGATCTTGCAGGTCTGGCTGAGGCTGGTATGTCTCCTGCTGTGTCAGGCTCTTTATGAAGGATGGGAAAACCCACGGAGGTCCTCATGCCTCATGGTCCTCATGCCTCATGGTCCTCATGCCTACTGACCTTTCAACATCTTACAAAAGGACCTTCTTCTTAACCACAGAATTATAATCATCATTTGTTACAGAGGATTTTTAATTGCTGCTCTCTGAGTTCTCACTCAGCCCAGAGTTTGGCTAGCCTGTTCTCACCTGGGTCCTCTTCGTTAGTGGGAGGGGCGTTTTTTGACGTTCGCTCGCACCTGTTTGGCCAGCATTTCGTCCTCCATCTGGTCCTGAATGATCTGATGCGTCCATTTCTGTCCGTCTGTCCCACTTCTGGGAACCCTCCGGTCCATTCAGAGCATCTGTCTGTCTGTCTAATTATATCATGTTCTCAGGGCTTTGTCCCAGCTCTCCAAGGTTGGCCAAAGATCTCATCCGCCACATCAGAGAGGCCCTATTAACCCCTGACCCCAGGCTGGTGTGTGTGGACAGGGTCGCTCCTCGTCGCTCCTCACACCCAGCCCTGGGCCCATTAACACGTCGCCCCGCGGCAGAAAAACTATTTTGACGGGCGGTAATTGGCGCTAAGTGACGCGGACAAAGGCCCCCTCTGTGAAGGCCTCCTTCAACGGCCAGACTACCGCTACGATGGTACTGACTGACTACGCTCTCTCTCTCTTTCACTCTCTGACGTTTGCGACTAACGTTTCCCCCGCTGAGAGGAGAGGAGCGAAGAAGAACAGACACATCACTCCCTCTCTTCCTGTACCGCCACCCCTCTATCCCTTCACCTCTCCTCCATCCCCCTCTCTTCTACATGGCCAGCGCTCCTCTCCTTTGAAAACGCGAGATAATGAGGCAGTATTAGAATGACATGCTCCAGATGGGAGTCTGATTGAGCTGAGCGGTAGCTTGGCGGTCCGGACCGGGCCGGTCAGGCCTTCCTTTCCTTTCAGAGCCAGGCAGCCTAATTAGTTTACGTTAGCAGGACAAGGTCAGGGGGCGCGTGAGGCAGAGGCCCCGGCTGCCCTGCTCTGTGATCGCCGCCGTGGTGTGATGATCTGATGATCCCAGGATGCAGGTGCATGCGGAGCTCGGTTGCTTTGGGCTTACCCATTGTGCAATCGACTTTGCAAACTGGGAGAGACAATTAAAGGGATTGTTTTTGCTCGCCGTGACTGCTTGACATTTCTCCCATCCATGTCTGTGTGTCCTGCAATGGCGCTTGACATGGCTCACTCTCTCTGTTGCACAAAATGGCATGTCAATGAACTCATCAGTGAACTCATCCAACATATGTTATTGCATTCTACATTTGGCATTAAATAACTTGGGGAACCCCCTTGATATATTGCACCCATTAGTGTGGGGTAGTGGTAATGGTTAGGCTCTGCTCCAGGGACCAGACAGACTCAGGGGTAGGCCTAAAGCCTTAAAATTCCCACAGCCTCTGTCATACACCAAGAGGAAGCTCTCTTGGCAAACACTGCTGCCATATAGTACCCCATGTAGCTCAGTCGGTAGA
>CM042412.1:10567540-10685339 GCA_023634145.1 Thymallus thymallus | reverse complement strand
AGAGAGAGAGGGAAGAGGAGAACGAGAGAGAGAGAGAGAGGGAAGAGGAGAACGAGAGAGAGAGAGAGAGAGAGAGGGAGAGAGAGGGAAGAGGAGAATGAGAGAGGGAGAGAGAGGGAAGAGGAGAACGAGAGAGAGAGAGAGAGAGGGAAGAGGAGAACGAGAGAGAGGGAAGAGGAGAACGAGAGAGAGAGAGAGAGAGGGAAGAGGAGAACGAGAGAGAGAGAGAGAGAGAGAGGGAAGAGGAGAACGAGAGTGAGAGAGAGAGAGAGAGAGAGAGAGAGGGAAGAGGAGAACGAGAGAGAGAGAGAGAGAGAGAGGGAAGAGGAGAATGAGAGAGAGAGAGAGAGGGAAGAGGAGAATGAGAGAGAGAGGGAAGAGGAGAATGAGAGAGAGAGAGAGAGAGGGAAGAGGAGAATGAGAGAGAGAGAGAGGGAAGAGGAGAACGAGAGAGAGAAAGAGGGAAGAGGAGAACGAGAGAGAGAAAGAGGGAAGAGGAGATCGAGAGAGAGAGAGAGAGGGAAGAGGAGAACGAGAGATGGAGAGAGGGAAGAGGAGAACGAGAGAGAGAGAGAGAGAGAGAGAGAGAGAGAGAGGGAAGAGGAGAATGAGAGAGAGAGAGAGAGGGAAGAGGAGAATGAGAGAGAGAGAGAGAGGGAAGAGGAGAATGAGAGTGAGAGAGAGAGAGAGAGGGAAGAGGAGAATGAGAGAGAGAGAGAAAGAGGGAAGAGGAGAATGAGAGAGAGAGAGAGGGAAGAGGAGAACGAGAGAGAGAAAGAGGGAAGAGGAGAACGAGAGAGAGAAAGAGGGAAGAGGAGAACGAGAGAGAGAGAGGGAAGAGGAGAACGAGAGAGAGAGAGAGGGAAGAGGAGAACGAGAGAGAGAGAGAGGAAGAGGAGAACGAGAGAGAGAGAGAGAGAGAGAGAGAGAGAGAGAGAGAGAGAGAGAGAGAGAGAGAAAGGGAAGAGGAGAACGAGAGAGAGAGAGAAAGGGAAGAGGAGAACGAGAGAGAGAGAGAGAGGGAAGAGGAGAACGAGAGAGAGAGAGGGAAGAGGAGAACGAGAGAGAGAGAGAGAGAGGGAAGAGGAGAACGAGAGAGGGGGAAGAGGAGAACGAGAGAGAGGGGGAAGAGAGAGAACGAGAGAGAGGGGGAAGAGAGAGAGGGGGAAGAGAGAGAAAGAGACAGAGAAAGAGGGAAAGACAGAGAGAGAGAGAGAGAGAGACCTGGAGTTCTGGCCAGTAGATGTAGGACTGTTTGTCATGAGAGCCAGAGAGTTTGCTTTCCTGGACGCATTCTTCCCTCTTCTCCCTCGTTCTCACTATCACTTCAGCCAGGGCATGGTGTCACTTAATTTGTCTAATGAGACTATTTAACGGGACAGTAGCATTTTTAGTCACGATTGAGTGTTTATTTTGAATGCTTTTTTGGAATGTGTGGACCTTGCTTGCTGTATAATTACTGTGATTATCTGTCGTTGTTAGCCGAGTGACTCGCTTTTGTGTTTCCCTCTTCGCAGTCTACCTTGTGTTAAGCCAGTTGGACGTAACACTGTGTGTGTGTGTGTGTGTGTGTTTGTTTGTGTGTGTGTGTCTGGTGTGTGTGTGTGGGACTGGATGACTAATACACTTCATAACTGTGACGTGGGATTCAGAGCCAGAGAAAAAGGAAGTCTTTGTGTCTGTGTGTGTCTGGTGTGTCTGTGTGTGTCTGTGTGTGTCTGGTGTGTCTGTATGTGTCTGGTGTGTGTCTAGAGGCATGCAGAGAAGACTGTCATTGTCCGTCAGAGAAGAAGGACAGGACGATAGCTATATTGATATGACATCTTGATCTCGATGTCTCCATCTCTACCAGGACCTTATTTATCAGTTTCAGGGGGGCCGGACTGATGCAGGTGTCATCTCAGTCCCAGAGACTCTCCACTCTCCACCGCTCTGACAGTTTAATCAATCAGTCAATCTGATGTTATGTGAAAACAGTGCCTTCCACCAGTGTCACCAACTGTCTCTGCTGTGGTATTTCCTCAATGAGTTATCACAATTTCTCTCCTGTTTGGTTCTCTCCTGTTCTGGTTCTCTCCTGTTCTGCTTCTCTCCTGTTCTGGTCCTCTCCTGTTCTGGTCCCTCTACGCTAGTTAGTACGTTCTCACAGGCTTAAGAGGGAAAAAGGTTTAAAAACAAAGAAAAAACAGAGGAAAAAGAAGTGAAAGGGAGAGTGTAAAATATTGACCTGCAAGACATGCCTGTTTTGTAGGCTGGGACCATAGGGAAATGTTCTATGTATCACCAGGCTTCCTCTGATGAACACACTTCTGAGAATCAACAGTGAAAGAGGGATGAAAATAATTGCTGCCTAACGTATTTGCTGTAAGGCTGCTGTATGACTTGTGAAAGGTTTTATTTGCTGTAAGGCTGATGTATGACTTGTGAAAGGCTTTATTTGCTGTAAGGCTGATTTAGGACTTGTGAAAGGCTTTATTTGCTGTAAGGCTGCCGTATGACTTGTCAAAGGCTTTATTTTCTGTAAGGCTGCTGTATGACTTGTCAAAGGCTTTATTTGCTGTAAGGCTGCTGTATGACTTGGGTTAGCCCTTTTAGCCCTGCTTCTCAATGTGAATTCTGATTAGGACTGCTTCTTTTCCACTGCTACAGCACACACAAAGACACACACACAGTACACCTACACACACACTCTCTCTCTCTCTCTCTCTCTCTCTCTCTCTCTCTCTCTCTCTCTCTCTCTCTCTCTCTTTCCATCAATATTATTCTGTCTATCATCCCTCTCTCTCCATCATCACACATCCTTTATTCTTGATTGAATCCACATGTAACAAAAGCATAAGCTGCCCTCTAAGGTGCCAACGCTGTGTGTGCCATAGCTAGTGAGATGAATGGAGTGACTCAAAGATGGAGACAAGCCCTGTAACCAAGCCAGGCCAACTCCCAGACAGACAGCCTGAGCTGAGCGATCAGCAGCCTGACCCAGAACCCAGTCACCCATGGTAGAAATGTTGCCAATGATAGGTTCAAGGGTTATCGCCATGCCTGCTAAGTGCTAACTTATCTTCAGAGAGATCCATCCTTTAGTTTGCTTCACTCCTGATCCTGGAGAGCTGCTTGGTGTCCAGGGTTTTGTTCCAGCCCAGCACTATCACACCTGATGACTGCTGTTTTGATGAAGCAAAAACCTTGGGCCCATCTCTCCATTTAGCAGTTCAGGGGGTCGATATGTAAGAAATAAACAGTGATGCTCTGTAAATGTCTATGCAGATATAACTTGATGTGAGGTTGTGGTAAAGCTAGCCTACCGGAGACATACTGGCTTTATGGTTATGTACAAGTATCTCTGTTTCCACACGTTCCATCATTATATTATACACTACAGCAGTTTGTACTGTACAAGTATCTCTGTTTCCACACGTTCCAACATCATATTATACACTACAACTGTTTGTACTGTACAAGTATCTCTGTTTCCACACGTTCCAACATTATATTTTGCACTACAGCAGTTTGTACTGTACAAGTATCTCTGTTTCCACACGTTCCAACATTATATTATACACTACAACTGTTTGTACTGTACAAGTATCTCTGTTTCCACACGTTCCAACATTATATTATACACTACAACTGTTTGTACTGTACAAGTATCTCTGTTTCCACACGTTCCAACATTATATTATACACTACAACTGTTTGTACTGTACAAGTATCTCTGTTTCCACACGTTCCAACATTATATTATACACTACAACAGGTTGTACTGTATAAGTATATCTGTTTCCACACGTTCCAACATTATATTATACACTACAACTGTTTGTACTGTAGAAGTATCTCTGTTTCCACACGTTCCAACCTTATATTATACACTACAACTGTTTGTACTGTACAAGTATCTCTGTTTCCACACGTTCCAACATTATATTATACACTACAACTGTTTGTACTGTACAAGTATCTCTGTTTCCACACGTTCCAACATTATATTATACACTACAACAGGTTGTACTGTACAAGTATCTCTGTTTCCACACGTTCCAACATTATATTATACACTACAACTGTTTGTACTGTACAAGCATCTCTGTTTCCACACGTTATATTATACACTACAACTGTTTGTACTGTACAAGTAGCTATTTCCACACGTTCCAACGTTATATTATACACTACAACAGTTTGTACTGTAGAAGTATCTCTGTTTCCACACGTTCCAACATTATATTATGCACTACAACTGTTTGTACTGTACAATTATCTCTGTTTCCACACGTTCCAACATTATATTATACACTACAACTGTTTGTACCGTACAATTATCTCTGTTTCCACACGTTCCAACATTATATTATACACTACAACAGTTTGTACTGTACAAGTATCTGTTTCCACACGTTCCAACATTATATTATACACTACAACTGTTTGTACTGTACAAGTATCTCTGTTTCCACACGTTCCAACATTATATTATACACTACAACAGGTTGTACTGTACAAGTATCTCTGTTTCCACACGTTCCAACATTATATTTTGCACTACAGCAGTTTGTACTGTACAAGTATCTCTGTTTCCACACGTTCCAACATTATATTATACACTACAACTGTTTGTACTGTACAAGTATCTCTGTTTCCACACGTTCCAACATTATATTATACACTACAACTGTTTGTACTGTACAAGTATCTCTGTTTCCACACGTTCCAACATTATATTATACACTACAACAGGTTGTACTGTATAAGTATATCTGTTTCCACACGTTCCAACATTATATTATACACTACAACTGTTTGTACTGTAGAAGTATCTCTGTTTCCACACGTTCCAACCTTATATTATACACTACAACTGTTTGTACTGTACAAGTATCTCTGTTTCCACACGTTCCAACATTATATTATACACTACAACTGTTTGTACTGTACAAGTATCTCTGTTTCCACACGTTCCAACATTATATTATACACTACAACAGCTTGTACTGTACAAGTATCTCTGTTTCCACACGTTCCAACATTATATTATACACTACAACTGTTTGTACTGTACAAGCATCTCTGTTTCCACACGTTATATTATACACTACAACTGTTTGTACTGTACAAGTAGCTATTTCCACACGTTCCAACGTTATATTATACACTACAACAGTTTGTACTGTAGAAGTATCTCTGTTTCCACACGTTCCAACATTATATTATGCACTACAACTGTTTGTACTGTACAATTATCTCTGTTTCCACACGTTCCAACATTATATTATACACTACAACTGTTTGTACCGTACAATTATCTCTGTTTCCACACGTTCCAACATTATATTATACACTACAACAGTTTGTACTGTACAAGTATCTGTTTCCACACGTTCCAACATTATATTATACACTACAACTGTTTGTACTGTACAAGTATCTCTGTTTCCACACGTTCCAACATTATATTATACACTACAACAGGTTGTACTGTACAAGTATCTCTGTTTCCACACGTTCCAACATTATATTTTGCACTACAGCAGTTTGTACTGTACAAGTATCTCTGTTTCCACACGTTCCAACATTATATTATACACTACAACTGTTTGTACTGTACAAGTATCTCTGTTTCCACACGTTCCAACATTATATTATACACTACAACTGTTTGTACTGTACAAGTATCTCTGTTTCCACATGTTCCAACATTATATTATACACTACAACAGGTTGTACTGTACAAGTATCTCTGTTTCCACACGTTCCAACATTATATTATACACTACAACAGTTTGTACTGTACAAGTATCTGTTTCCACACGTTCCAACATTATATTATACACTACAACTGTTTGTACTGTACAAGTATCTCTGTTTCCACACGTTCCAACATTATATTATACACTACAACAGGTTGTACTGTACAAGTATCTCTGTTTCCACACGTTCCAACATTATATTATACACTACAACAGGTTGTACTGTACAAGTATCTCTGTTTCCACACGTTCCAACATTATATTATACACTACAACAGTTTGTACTGTACAAGTATCTGTTTCCACACGTTCCAACATTATATTATACACTACAACTGTTTGTACTGTACAAGTATCTCTGTTTCCACACGTTCCAACATTATATTATACACTACAACAGGTTGTACTGTACAAGTATCTCTGTTTCCACACGTTCCAACATTATATTATACACTACAACTGTTTGTACTGTACAAGCATCTCTGTTTCCACACGTTCTAATGTTATGTTATACACTACAACTGTTTGTACTGTACAAGTATCTATTTCCACACGTTCCAACGTTATATTATACACTACAACAGTTTGTACTGTAGAAGTATCTCTGTTTCCACACGTTCCAACATTATATTATACACTACAACAGTTTGTACTGTACAATTATCTCTGTTTCCACACGTTCCAACATTATATTATACACTACAACTGTTTGTACTGTACAAGCATCTCTGTTTCCACACGTTCTAATGTTATATTATACACTACAACTGTTTGTACTGTACAAGTATCTATTTCCACACGTTCCAACGTTATATTATACACTACAACAGTTTGTACTGTAGAAGTATCTCTGTTTCCACACGTTCCAACATTATATTATGCACTACAACAGGTTGTACTGTACAAGTATCTCTGTTTCCACACGTTCCAACATTATATTATACACTACAACTGTTTGTACTGTACAAGCATCTCTGTTTCCACACGTTCTAATGTTATATTATACACTACAACTGTTTGTACTGTACAAGAATCTATTTCCACACGTTCCAACGTTATATTATACACTACAACAGTTTGTACTGTAGAAGTATCTCTGTTTCCACACGTTCCAACATTATATTATACACTACAACTGTTTGTACTGTACAAGTATCTATTTCCACACGTTCCAACGTTATATTATACACTACAACAGTTTGTACTGTAGAAGTATCTCTGTTTCCACACGTTCCAAAATTAAATTATGCACTACAACTGTTTGTGCTGTACAATTATCTCTGTTTCCACACGTTCCAACATTATATTATACACTACAACAGTTTGTACTGTACAAGTATCTGTTTCCACACGTTCCAACATTGTATTATACACTACAACAGTTTGTACTGTACAAGTATCTCTGTTTCCACACATTCCAACATTATATTATACACTACAACTGTTTGTACTGTACAAGTATCTCTGTTTCCACACGTTCCAACATTATATTATACACTACAACTGTTTGTACTGTACAAGTATCTCTGTTTCCACACGTTCCAACATTGTATTATACACTACAACTGTTTGTACTGTACAAGTATCTATTTCCACACGTTCCAACGTTATATTATACACTACAACAGTTTGTACTGTAGAAGTATCTCTGTTTCCACACGTTCCAACATTATATTATGCACTACAACAGGTTGTACTGTACAAGTATCTCTGTTTCCACACGTTCCAACATTATATTATACACTACAACTGTTTGTACTGTACAAGCATCTCTGTTTCCACACGTTCTAATGTTATATTATACACTACAACTGTTTGTACTGTACAAGAATCTATTTCCACACGTTCCAACGTTATATTATACACTACAACAGTTTGTACTGTAGAAGTATCTCTGTTTCCACACGTTCCAACATTATATTATACACTACAACTGTTTGTACTGTACAAGTATCTATTTCCACACGTTCCAACGTTATATTATACACTACAACAGTTTGTACTGTAGAAGTATCTCTGTTTCCACACGTTCCAAAATTAAATTATGCACTACAACTGTTTGTGCTGTACAATTATCTCTGTTTCCACACGTTCCAACATTATATTATACACTACAACAGTTTGTACTGTAGAAGTATCTCTGTTTCCACACGTTCCAAAATTAAATTATGCACTACAACTGTTTGTGCTGTACAATTATCTCTGTTTCCACACGTTCCAACATTATATTATACACTACAACAGTTTGTACTGTACAAGCATCTCTGTTTCCACACGTTCTAATGTTATATTATACACTACAACTGTTTGTACTGTACAAGTATCTATTTCCACACGTTCCAACGTTATATTATACACTACAACAGTTTGTACTGTAGAAGTATCTCTGTTTCCACACGTTCCAACATTATATTATGCACTACAACAGGTTGTACTGTACAAGTATCTCTGTTTCCACACGTTCCAACATTATATTATACACTACAACTGTTTGTACTGTACAAGCATCTCTGTTTCCACACGTTCTAATGTTATATTATACACTACAACTGTTTGTACTGTACAAGAATCTATTTCCACACGTTCCAACGTTATATTATACACTACAACAGTTTGTACTGTAGAAGTATCTCTGTTTCCACACGTTCCAACATTATATTATACACTACAACTGTTTGTACTGTACAAGTATCTATTTCCACACGTTCCAACGTTATATTATACACTACAACAGTTTGTACTGTAGAAGTATCTCTGTTTCCACACGTTCCAAAATTAAATTATGCACTACAACTGTTTGTGCTGTACAATTATCTCTGTTTCCACACGTTCCAACATTATATTATACACTACAACAGTTTGTACTGTACAAGTATCTGTTTCCACACGTTCCAACATTGTATTATACACTACAACAGTTTGTACTGTACAAGTATCTCTGTTTCCACACATTCCAACATTATATTATACACTACAACTGTTTGTACTGTACAAGTATCTCTGTTTCCACACGTTCCAACATTATATTATACACTACAACTGTTTGTACTGTACAAGTATCTCTGTTTCCACACGTTCCAACATTGTATTATACACTACAACTGTTTGTACTGTACAAGTATCTATTTCCACACGTTCCAACGTTATATTATACACTACAACAGTTTGTACTGTAGAAGTATCTCTGTTTCCACACGTTCCAACATTATATTATGCACTACAACAGGTTGTACTGTACAAGTATCTCTGTTTCCACACGTTCCAACATTATATTATACACTACAACTGTTTGTACTGTACAAGCATCTCTGTTTCCACACGTTCTAATGTTATATTATACACTACAACTGTTTGTACTGTACAAGAATCTATTTCCACACGTTCCAACGTTATATTATACACTACAACAGTTTGTACTGTAGAAGTATCTCTGTTTCCACACGTTCCAACATTATATTATACACTACAACTGTTTGTACTGTACAAGTATCTATTTCCACACGTTCCAACGTTATATTATACACTACAACAGTTTGTACTGTAGAAGTATCTCTGTTTCCACACGTTCCAAAATTAAATTATGCACTACAACTGTTTGTGCTGTACAATTATCTCTGTTTCCACACGTTCCAACATTATATTATACACTACAACAGTTTGTACTGTACAAGTATCTGTTTCCACACGTTCCAACATTGTATTATACACTACAACAGTTTGTACTGTACAAGTATCTCTGTTTCCACACATTCCAACATTATATTATACACTACAACTGTTTGTACTGTACAAGTATCTCTGTTTCCACACGTTCCAACATTATATTATACACTACAACTGTTTGTACTGTACAAGTATCTCTGTTTCCACACTTTCCAACATTGTATTATACACTACAACTGTTTGTACTGTACAATTATCTCTGTTTCCACACGTTCCAACATTATATTATACACTACAACAGTTTGGACTGTACAAGTATCTGTTTCCACACGTTCCAACATTATATTATACACTACAACTGTTTGTACTGTACAAGTATCTCTGTTTCCACACGTTCCAACATTATATTATACACTACAACTGTTTGTACTGTACAAGTATCTCTGTTTCCACACGTTCCAACATTGTATTATACACTACAACTGTTTGTACTGTACAATTATCTCTGTTTCCACACGTTCCAACATTATATTATACACTACAACAGTTTGTACTGTACAAGTATCTGTTTCCACACGTTCCAACATTATATTATACACTACAACTGTTTGTACTGTACAAGTATCTCTGTTTCCCCACGTTCCAACATTATATTATACACTACAACAGGTTGTACTGTACAAGTAAATCTGTTTCCACACGTTCCAACATTATATTATACACTACAACTGTTTGTACTGTACAAGTATCTCTGTTTCCACACGTTCCAACCTTATATTATACACTACAACTGTTTGTACTGTACAAGTATCTCTGTTTCCACATGTTCCAACATTATATTATACACTACAACAGGTTGTACTGTACAAGTATCTCTGTTTCCACACGTTCCAACATTATATTATACACTACAACTGTTTGTACTGTACAAGCATCTCTGTTTCCACACGTTCTGATGTTATATTATACACTACAACTGTTTGTACTGTACAAGTATCTATTTCCACACGTTCCAACGTTATATTATACACTACAACAGTTTGTACTGTAGAAGTATCTCTGTTTCCACACGTTCCAACATTATATTATGCACTACAACTGTTTGTGCTGTACAATTATCTCTGTTTCCACACGTTCCAACATTATATTATACACTACAACAGTTTGTACTGTACAAGTATCTGTTTCCACATGTTCCAACATTGTATTATACACTACAGCAGTTTGTACTGTACAAGTATCTCTGTTTCCACACATTCCAACATTATATTATACTCTACAACTGTTTGTACTGTACAAGTATCACTGTTTCCACACGTTCCAACCTTATATTATACACTACAACTGTTTGTACTGTACAAGTATCTCTGTTTCCACACATTCCAACATTATATGATGACAAAGTATTTTCTATCTCCCGTTGGGTGGAGCACTGAATGTGTGAAATATGAATGTTTGTGTTTTCCTGTGCCAGAGGCTCTGTTCGATTTCACTTTATTGGCATGACGCAACAATGTACATTTTTCCAAAGTATCATACATCCATTTTTTATTTATTTTGTATAATTACATCAAAGAACAAAATAACAACATTGGAAAAAAAACTCCAATGTTGTGGCAGGCAGCAACATAGCATGTTGCCAGCACACAGCTGTCCATGTCTTCCCCCAAAATGATTGGCAGCCTTTCTATTTCAGAGAGGTCCTCAAAGCCCCGGAGTACTTGTTCAAATTTGGGGAAGTGTCTCTCTCTGATAGTTTTATATTTTTGCCATTTTGTCAGGAAATGCAGCTCTGTTTCTGGTTCTGCTGTGGTGCTGTGGTTGCACAGGGAACCAGGTTTTCCTGTGTCTACCCTTCTCAATAGCAAGGCTGTGCTCGCTGAGCCTGTACTTTGTCGAGGTTTTGATCAGTCACCATGGTCAGATAGTTTGCCATGGTGTACTGTCGATTTAGGGCCAAATAGCACTGCTTTTTGCTTTGTGCTTGTGTTTGTGTTTTCCAATAGGTAATGTAGTTTTGTTTTAGATGTTTTGTAATTTGGTTAATTCTGATTCATTGGATGTTCTGGTCCTGAGGCTTCAGTGTGTTAGTTGAACAAGTTTGTGAACTCAGCCCCCAGACCAGTTGGATGAAGGGACTCTTATCTTTGCTCAACTCTTTGTATTGCAGGGCTTGGTAATGATATGAGAGGGGGTCACTGTGTTTTAGGTCTTTCCAAAACTTAATTGCTCTTTTTTGAGTTTTTAATATTAGTGGATATCAGCCTAATTCTGCCCTGCATGCATTGTTTGTAGTTTTCCTCTGGACATGTAGGAGAATCTTACAGTTCCGCGTGCAAGGTCTCAATGGGATGTTTGTCCCAGTGGGTAAAATCTTGTTTTGTAAGTGGACCCCACACCTCGCTGCCATAGAGTGCGATTGGTTCAATCACGCATTTAATTCATTTTTGCCAAATTGTAATAGGTATTTCAATTTGGATTTGTTTTTTAATGGCGTAGAATGCCCTGCGTATTTTGTCTCTCAGTTCATTCACTGCATTATTTAGGTGTCCAGTCGAACTTATTTTTAAACCTAAATAGTTGTATTGTGTGCAATACTCTATATGTTTTGCACCAATTGAGAACTTTGGTTTTATTCCCTGGGATCTGGAATTTGTCTGGAAAATCATTATTTTGGTCTTTTTGGGGTTTACTGTCAGGGCCCAGGTCTGACAGTACTGCTCTAGCAGGTCCAAGCTCTGCTGTAGGCCATGTGCTGTGGGTGAAAGCAGGCACAGGTCATCTACAAAGAGCAGGCATCTAACTTCCGAATTGTGGAGACTAACACCAGGGGCTGAGGACTTTTCTAGAATATTGGCCAATTCATTGATGTAAATGTTAAATAGCACAGGGCTGAGATTGCAACCCTGGCGGAGGCCCCGCCCTTGGTTAAATTTGTTTCTTGTCAATTTTTATGCTACACATGTTGCCTGTATACATTGATTTTATAATGTAATATGTTTTACCCCCTACACCACTTTCAATGACTTTGTAGAACAGTCCTGTATGCCAGATAGAATCAAATGCTTTTTGGAAGTCAATAAAGCAAGAATAGAATTTTGTCTTATTTTTGTGGACGTGTTTATCTATTAGGGTGTGTAGGGTGTAAATATGATCTGTTATTCTATGTTTTGGTATAAATCCAATTTGGCTTTTACTCAGGATATTGTGCTTATTAAGGAAGTTTAGGACTTTTTATAATTTATAATACTACAGAAAACCTTCCCCAGGTGTCTGTCTGTCTGTCTGTCTGTCTGTCTGTCTGTCTGTCTGTCTGTCTGTCTGTCTGTCTGTCTGTCTGTCTGTCTGTCTGTCTGTCTGTCTGTCTGTCTCTGTATCTCTCTCTCTCTCTCTCTCTCTCTGTATCTCTCTCTCTCTCTCTCTCTCTCATTCTTTCCATCAATCCTCTCCCAGTCTCTCTTCCTATCCCTCTCTCACCTCTCTCTCTCTTTCCTCCGCTCCTCTCTCCTGCTCTCTCACTCTCTCTCTCCATCACTTTCTCTCTCCTGCTCTCGCTCTCTCTCCATCACTTTCTCTCTCCTGCTCTCTCGCTCTCTCTCCATCACTTTCTCTCCGCTTTCATGCATACCCTCCTTATCCTACCTTTACAGCTCTCCCTTTAGCGAGTTATTATGCATTGTTTTCTACATTGATAATGAGATATTGTGGCGTCAGTCAGACGATAAGAGTGAATATGTGATTTGTTTGTTTGAATATAGCAAGATATTAGTTTTGTTTGAATATCTGACAGTGAGATAATATGATAACTTATTAAAAACTCTGATCCAGCAAGTGATTTGTTTGTTCAAAGGCTTAATTTATTTGAATGTGCCAGAAATTGGATTGTGTTTTCCAAGAAATATGCCAAGTCGATTTTCATCAAAATATCTTTGTGGTTCCCCGGCCGTGCATTTAAGTCATTAATGTGGCTGTCAACCGTTGTCGTTAAAATGTATTATGTCTGTATGGAGTGAATACAAAATGTGAATAGAAGACTCATACTGCTCCGACATGTAAGGCATCATTTGAATAGATTCAAATAAACATTTCAGCGACCAGCCACGGACCATTACTGTTAGTTAGATATTTACATGTCAGTGCCGTGACAACCAAGCTTACTGTTGGTCAATTACAGCTGCTCTCGCTATCTTGTATATAGTACATGACATCAAAATCCCAGAGACCTGAAGTGCATTGTCTTCCTGGATCTAGAAATGCCTTGGCCTATATGGGTCAATGGTATCGACGGTGCTTTGTGTAATGCGTTGGATTGTTTGGGATGCTGGTTTGAAGCCATGGCAGGGATGGACGAGGCTAAATTAGACTTGGTACTAGATCCGAAAGGGTTGTTTTCAAAACGCTCATTAGACTGCTTTATAAGAAGCATCAGCAACCCCAGGGTATAAAACAAACCTAACTGATCTTTCACTATGGGGTGAAACCACAACTGCAATGAAGTCTGGGTGAATATCAACTACTGTGATCAATAATCACCCAAATATTGAGAGCATTCTGCTCTCAGAGCGGTACATCTTTAAGTCAATGGATTGAGTTGGGCTCCTCCTGGTTGGTTGGTTTAATAGAGGGAACTGTGACCTGTGTGCACTCGGGGTCAGATGTTAGGAGATAAAGTAACTCACTAGAGCTGTCCTGTTATGATCAATCTAATTTCAGTTCAATCATTTCAGAAAATAAAAAACACATCTGATTCAAGATGTCAGGATTAGTGTTCAGAGAGATCTCTTCTATGTTCATCATGTATTGTTTATTGTTTTTGTTGAGTTTGCCTTAATAAAGATGTCGAATCACCACTGCTCTGCGCCTTGGGTTCTGTCCTCCACTCGCCGTGACAGAATGACCCACCACCACGGAACCCAGCAGACCAAAGCCCTGGAGCTGGAGCACGAGCCAGGGCAGTGGCGAGAGCCAAGGGGCGGACCCCGGGAAATGGCCCCGAGAGACCACCAGGACCGGTCGCCAGCCCTGCTTCAGGACCAGAGCCTCCAGTGATGGTTCACAGCCCGGAGCCTCCAGTGACTGTCCACAGCCCGGAGCCTCCAGGTACGGTCCACAGCCCGGAGCCTCCAGGTACAGTCCACAGCCCGAAGCCTTCAGTGACGGTCCACAGCCCGGAGCCTCCAGGTACGGTCCACAACCCGGAGGCTCCAGGTACGGTCCACAGCCCGGAGCCTCCAGGTACGGTCCACAGTTCTTAGCCCGGTAGCTCCAGTGCCTATACCTAGCCCGGGTGCGCCAGTGCCGGGTCCTAGCCCGGTTCTATGGCCGGAGCCTTCCTCTGCGCCGGTGCCCAGTCCAGTACCTGGCGTCCAGCCCAGCTCCATGCCTGGAGCCTTCATCTGCGCCAGGGTCCGGACAGGTCCTGGCGTCCAGCTCAGCTCCTGAGGTGGAGTCATCGGCGCCGGGGTCCAGACAGGACTTGGAGCTTTCCTCTGCGCCGTTGCCCAGTCCAGGCACGCCGTCCAGTCCTGCTCCAGTGCCGGAGCAGTCCACTCCACCGGTGCCCAGTCCGGTCCCGGTCGTCTTCCCCGCTCCATGGCCGGAGCCGTTCTCCACACCGGTGCCCAGTCTGGGACTGGTCGTCTGCCCAGCTCCATGGCCGGAGCCGTCCACAGCGCCGATGCCCAGTCTGGGCACAGTCGTCAGCCCTGCTCCAGTGCCGGAGCAGTCTGCTCCACCGGTGCCCAGTCCGGGCCCGGTCATCTGCCCCGCTCCATGGCCGGAGCCGTTCTCCACACCGGTGCTCAGTCCGGGACCGGTTGTCTGCCCAGCTCCATGTCCAGCATATCTCCATGGCCGGAACCGTCCACGGCGTTCAGCCCAGGTCCTACTCTTGGGCCGAAGCCCTGCCTGACCTGGTGCAAAGTCCTCCACCGACACCAGTGCCCCACCCTCCCGTGGGTGTTCCTGGTCTTGCGGTTTTGGGAGGGGGGGGGGGGTAGGGGGTACTGTCAGGTTTAGTGTTCAGAGAGGTCTCTGGACACTTCTATGTTCGTCAGGTTTGGTGTCCAGAGACCTCTCTGGATATCTCCATGTGAATTTTGTTGTTTGGTCCCCAATTGGAGATAGCTGCGCTGTGTTGCCTCTAATTGGGATCCCAATTAAGGGTGCTGCTTGCCCACGTGTGTGTGGGTCATTGTTTGTGTGGATGCTTATGCACCTATGTTGCGGCTGTTGCACTGTTTATTGTTTATTGTTTTTGTTGAGTTCGCCTTAATAAAGATGTCGAACCACCACTGCTCTGCGCCTTGGGTTCTGTCCTCCACTCGCCGTGACACAAGAATATAAAAAATTCATTTTTTTATGCAGATATTTCCCAGAATTGACTGAAATGAAATGGCATTGACCCCAACTGTCGCTTCAAACTGCTTTCTGTTAGCCTAGGGCACCTCTCAGCATTTAAGTAGGAGCCATTGACATTTCCTCGCTTTAAATTGCTTTCTGTTGTTGCCATGACGATACAGCGGTCTACGACACGTTAGGTCCGTTGTAGTTTTGATGTGGTTGAGTACTCAAAGACCCCCTTGAGCATCCATTGTTGTGATTTGACTAGCCAATAGCCACACCGCAGTCTACCCAGGTTGGTCCTTTCTCTCTAGAGAGAGACATCCATCTAACCTTGGCGTTTGAGAGATAGAGGGGTTTATAGATCAGCGATCTATAGGTAGAGCAGCCATGGCTGCATCTCAATAGTCAAAAGTAGCTTCCTCTCACCTTGCCTCTTCTGGATCACAAATGTGTTTTCATTCTCTTTTTCTCTCTCTCTCTCTCTCCCAACTTGTGTTCTCTCTCTCTCTCATTGTCTCTCTGACTCACCCACACACTCACCTACAAATGTTCCAAAATGACACAAAAAGCTTCCTTAAATAAATCTTAATCATTAAAGACCTAATTTTATTTAATTTATTTCAATCGAGGAATCTGGAATTACAGATTAGTTTTTCAGAAAATGAGAGGCGGAAACCATGAACTGAAATGCTACATGCAAAAACAAAGATCCACAACGCAGGTGGGAAACTAATCAATTTAAATAGGATCCCCAATTAGAGAGAGTGAATGACTGAATGAAGACTTAATTCAACTGCTAAATTAGCGTTAGCGTGTCTATGGGATGTTGAGTGGAGATTAGCATTAAGCTACTAAATGCTGTCTGTCCATTTGGGCTAATGAATCATTAACCACCCAGTGAATGGAAGCTGTTTTTACCTTATTCACAAAACCCTACTCTTTCATTCATTCCTTACTTCACTTTATTATTTTTTTATCCAGAAACTCTCCTATTCACTTCACTTATTAATTTAGCTGTCTGTCTAAGTCAGAGCGACTTGTGCATGTCACAGTCGTTTCCCTTATAGACAGTAATAGAGACATTGGATGGGGAGGATGAAATATACATTGCTTGCTCTGCTACCTGTAAGTCTCTTTTCCTGGTATTTCCACTAGTGAGCGGTTAACCAATATCGCTGTGTCCATCTCTTCCCCATGAGTAATGACACCATTCATTGGTGTTGGAATGATCTACAGGAGCAGTGTTCTCTTAGATGTAATGTGAAACATAATGCCTTCATTAGCCCACAGTGGACACACAGCCACCCAGTGTCATAGTCGTTATACAGGTAGACTCATCTCACACACACACACACACACACACACACACACACACACACACACACACACACACACACACACACACACACACACACACACACACACACACACACACACACACACACACACACACACACACACTCACACTTCAAACCAGAGATCAATCAAAGCAGTTTTACCTCTGAGATAATGTAATAGAGAGTTTACTCTCCTGTGGTAAATTGCAGCCCTGAAATACTGTTGAGGCAGAATAAAGATATAACCTTGACACACAAATTCATTGTGAACCATGACCACAATAAACATGACCGTTGACAAGCAACAACATTTAGAGAACATATTGAAACTGACAGCTAGCTCTTAGCTTCTGGACTTGAGGAAAGTTTAGAAACGTTTTCCCACCAAGGAGGCCAGACGAGTTATCAGAGAGTGGATAGTTGGATTGTCCATCTCCAAACGTCTCCTGGATTCTCCCTCTGTCCCTTTCTGTCCCCCTCTTCTCTTCTCTTCCATTTGAGCTGTGTCAGTAATGTGGGTCAGAAGCCTCTCTTCTCCTCAGCTCAGTCCGGAGCCTAACCGTGTCAGTAATGTGGGTCAGAAGCCTCTCTTCTCCTCAGCTCAGTCCGGAGCCTAACCATGTCAGTAATGTGGGTCAGAAGCCTCACTTCTCCTCAGCTCAGTCCAGAGCCTAACCGTGCCAGTAATGTGGGCCAGAAGCCTCTCTTCTCCTCAGCTCAGTCCGGAGCCTAACCATGTCAGTAATGTGGGTCAGAAGCCTCTCTTCTCCTCAGCTCAGTCCATTAAATTTGGTAGGATGATAAGAAGGTCTCAAATTGAACCAGCTCATAGGTGCTGTGGGAAGCGCAGGGAGCCTGCGGGCTGCCGTACTTAAAATACGACTGGCCTAAGAGAACAGAGAGAGGGGGGGTGGGGGGGGGGTGAGAGAGAGAGAGAGAGAGAGAGAGAGAGAGAGAGAGAGAGAGAGAGAGAGAGACGCTGAGAGAACATTGACATCCGCAGACAAACGAGAAGAGAAACATGGGAGCTATGAAGCATTTCAGTCTTGTCGTGTCTGGCTGGTTATATGATGATGAAGTCACAATTGCCTTTACTCAGATAATGAGCTTTTATGACTGGTTTCTACCTCTCAGCTCTTAAAGATGCTTGTTGTAGTGGTTGTTTATTTCGCTTTTGTTTATTGTCTGTTCCATTTGCTTTGGCAATGTAAACATATGTTTCCCATGCCAATAAAGAAAGCCCTTTGAATTTAATTGAATTGGTAAAACCAATAATGTTTTTACTGTCTTTGGAAACAACTCACATTCTCTTTACTTACTACTCTGAGAGAAGAGATATGGCTGGGAAGCTCTAGTGACAGAATCGATTGTCATGGTTGACTGACACCATATTTGGTGACGTGCTGTTGTCGTAGTAGAGGGATTTGTGGCCTCTGTTGTTGCTGGTTATGAATATTATGAACGCCACTAGAGTAATTACACAGTGACAGAGATAGCTCTAACAATAGTGGCAATTGTTGAGCAGTTATGTCTTGCTCTGTGTGCTAGTTTACACACACGTGTGCATTCACACACACGTATACACACACACACACACACACACACACACACACACACACACACACACACACACACACACACACACACACACACACACACCCACACACACACACACACACACACACACACACACACACACCGGGTGAATCAAATAAAAGTCTGCCGAGTGTTTTATATTCACCAGGGGAGCGAGTGGCCTGTCCTCTGTTCTCCCCTGGTGTCATCTCTCTGGGTTATTTATGGACGTTTCAGACCCGCCAGGAGCTCCCTCTCTGAACCTACCATCACACACACACACACACACACACACACACACACACACACACACACACACACACACACACACACACACACACACACACACACACACACACACACACACACACACACACACACACACAGAAACACACAGAAGGTAGAGGAGGTAGAGGTAGAGGAGGTAGAGGAGGTAGAGGTAGATGAGGTATAGGAGGTAGAGGTAGAGGAGGTAGTGGTAGAGGTATAGAGGAGGTAGAGGGGGTAGAAGTAGAGGTAGAGGAGGTAGAGGTAGAGGGGGTAGAGGAGGTAGTGGTAGAGGTAGAGGAGGTAGAGGTAGAGGGGGTAGTGGTAGAGGTAGAGGAGGTAGTGGTAGAGGTAGAGGGGGTAGAAGTAGAGGTAGAGAGGGTAGAGGTAGAGGTAGAGGGGGTAGAGGTAGAGGGGGTAGAGGTAGAGGGGGTAGAGGTAGAGGAGGTAGAGGTAGAGGAGGTAGAGGAGGTAGTGGTAGAGGAGGTAGAGGAGGTAGAGGTAGAGGGGGTAGAGGTAGAGGGGGTAGAGGTAGAGGAGGTAGTGGTAGAGGTAGAGGAGGTAGTGGTAGAGGTAGAGGGGGTAGAAGTAGAGGTAGAGAGGGTAGAGGTAGAGGTAGAGGGGGTAGAGGTAGAGGGGGTAGAGGTAGAGGGGGTAGAGGTAGAGGAGGTAGAGGTAGAGGAGGTAGAGGAGGTAGAGGAGGTAGAGGTAGAGGTAGAGGGGGTAGAGGTAGAGGAGGTAGAGGTAGAGGGGGTAGAGGTAGAGGGGGTAGAGGTAGAGGAGGTAGAGGTAGAGGAGGTAGAGGAGGTAGTGGTAGAGGAGGTAGAGGTAGAGGAGGTAGTGGTAGAGGTAGAGGGTAGAGGTAGAGGTAGAGGGGGTAGAGGTAGAGGGGGTAGAGGTAGAGGGGGTAGAGGTAGAGGAGGTAGAGGTAGAGGAGGTAGAAGTAGAGGGGGTAGAGGTAGAGGAGGTAGAGGAGGTAGAGGTAGAGGAGGCAGAGGTAGAGGGGGTAGAGGTAGAGGGGGTACAGGTAGAGGAGGTAGTGGTAGAGGGGGTACAGGTAGAGGAGGTAGTGGTAGAGGGGGTACAGGTAGAGGAGGTAGTGGTAGAGGAGGTAGAGGTAGAGGAGGTAGAGGTACAGGGGGTAGAGGTAGAGGGGGTAGAGGTAGAGGTAGAGCAGGTAGAGGGAGGTAGAGGTAGAGGGGGTAGTGGTAGAGGAGGTAGAGGTAGAGGAGGTAGAGGTATATGGGGTAGAGGGAGGTAGAGGTAGAGGGGGTAGAGGTAGAGGTCAAGGTCGAGGAGGTAGATGTGTCTAAATTAGCTGATGTATGAGATGAGAGCCCACGTTTCACCTGCTACTGCCGACTTCAAAGGGCTTCTCTGACAGTGCGGTGAGGTGGAGGTGGAGGTGGAGGGAGAGAGAGAGAGGGGTAGAGAGAGAGCAACAGGCCCAATCCCCACTAAATCACTTCTGTACTGGGCCATACACACTACCCTCTGTAGTGCCTTACGGTCAGATGCCGAGCAGTTGCCATACCATGCGGTGATGCAACCAGTCAGGATGCTCTCGATGATGCAGCTGTAGAGCTTTTTGAGGAAAATGCCAAATCTTTTCAGTCTCCTGAGGGGGAAAAGGTGTTGTCGTGGCCTCTTCACTTGGTGTGTTTGGACCATGATAGTTTGTTGGTGAACTTGAAACTCTTGACCTGCTCCACTTCAACCCTGTCAATGTTAATCGGGGCCTCACTTTTGTTTATCCATTTCACTTGCTTTGGCAAAGTAAACATACTGTATGTTTCCCATGCCAATAAAGCCCCTTGAATATAATTGAATTGAGAGAGAGGGGGGAGATGAAGAGGGGGAGAGAGAGAGAGAGAGAGAGGGGGACGAAGGGAGGTAGAGGGGGAGAGAGAGGGGGGAGGAAGGGAGGGAGAGGGGGTGAGAAGGAGAGTGAGTCAAGAGCTTTAGTCTTCAGACAGCAGAGCAGCTGTTGTAGAGGGGGAGTCAGGGATTGACCGAGTGGTAGAGAGAGAGAGAGAGAGAGAGAGAGAGAGAGAGAGAGAGTGGAGATTGGAGAGGCAGATTTCCAAAGAGAAGGATTACTGAAGGAACGAGAAAAGGGATGAGAGATTGAAACAGGCAGAGAACCAAACATCCAACGACAGGGTTGACAGAGGAAGGAATGAAAGAGAGAGAGACAGAGAGAGAGAGGGCGGGGGGGTGCTGAGGGAAGCAGCTTTTCTCTCTCTCTCTGTCTTTATGTCGTTCTCAGCTCTGCTATTTATCAGACAAGAATGTTCTTCCCCTAGCATCACTCACTCCATCCCATCCTGTGTGTGTGTGTGTCTCGTATCATAGTCTCCCTGGACAACAGCACACTGCTAGATTGATGCTGTGTGAAAAGCAATGTGAGCATGTGTGTGTAAGACAAAACTCCCTCAGGCCTCACCTAGTGCTTCACTTTATCCACTGTCCCCCACAATCTCCTCCCTCCCTATCTCTCTCCTTTCTCCACTGTCCCCCACAATCTCCTTCCTCTCTCTCTCCTTTCTCCACTGTCTCCCAATTAATCAATCAATCAATCAATCAATCAATCAATCAATCAATCAATCAAATGTATTTATAAAGACCTTTTTACATCAGCAGATGTCACAAAGTGCTATACAGAAATCCAGCCTAAAACTCCAAACAGCAAGCGATGCAGATGTAGAAGCACGGTAGCTAGGTAAAAGTCCCTCGAAAGGCAGGAACCTAGGAAGAAACCTAGAGAGGAACCAGACTCTTCTGGATGTGCCGGGTGGAGATAGTACATGGCCATTAAGGCAAGATTGTTCTACAAGATGTTCAAACTTTCATAGATGATCAGCAGGGTCATTCAGAGGTCGAGACTGCAGGTGTGGTAGAGAGAGCGAGAGAGAGAGAGAGAGAGAGACCTTATGACCTTATTAGAGACACATATGCGTTTCTATAGCTTTTTGCACTCCAGACTTTGTGTATTTTTATACTTTTTCATACTGCTGCACTATGTATCATGTATCGTGTATCTGTCTTGTATCTATCTATCTGTCTGTCTGTCTGTCTGTTTGATAAACTCCCATATCTACTGCGTGAAATACCACCGTGTGCCATCACAGCAGCAAGATTTGTGACCTGTTGCCACAAGAAAAGGGCAACCAGTGAAGAACAAACACCATTGTAAATACAACCCATATTTATGTGAATTTATTTTCCCATTTGTACTTTAACTATTTGCACATTGTTAAAACACTGTATATATAAATAATATGACATTTGAAATGTCTTTATTCTTTTGGAAATTCTGAGTGTAATGTTTACTTAAAAAAAAAATGGTGTTTACTATCTACTTCACTTGCTTTGGCAATGTTAACATACAGTTGAAGTCGGAAGTTTACATATACGTAGGTTGAAGTCATTAAAACTCATTTTTCAACCACTCCAAAGATTTCATGTTAACAAACTATAGTTTTGGCAAGTCGGTTAGGACATCTACTTTGTGCATGACACAAGTTATTCTTCCAACAATTGTTTATAGACAGATTATTGTACTTATAATTCACTATATCACAATTCCAGTGGGTCAGAAGTTTACAAACACTAAGTTGACTGTGCCTTTAAACAGCTTGGAAAATTCCAGAAAATGATGTCATGGCTTTAGAAGCTTCTGATAGGCTAATTGACATAATTTGAGTCAATTGGAGGTGTAGATGTGGATGTATTTAATGGCCTACCTTCAAACTCAGTGCCTCTTTGCTCGACATCATGGGAAAATCAAAAGAAATCAGCCAAGACCCCAGAAGAAAAATTATAGACCTCCACAAGTCTGGTTCATCCTTGGGAGTAAATTTGCCTGAAGGTACTTTGATGCGAAAAGTGCAAATCAATCCCAGAACAACAGCAAAGGACCTTGTGAAGATGCTGGAGGAAACAGGTACAAAAGTATCTATATCCACAGTAAAACGAGTCCTATATCGACATTACCTGAAAGGCTGTTCAGCAAGGAAGATGTCACTGCTCCAAAACCGCCATAAAAAAAACAGACTGCGGTTTGCAACTGCACATGGGGACAAAGATCGTACTTTTTGGAGAAATGGTCTGATGAAACAAAAATAGAACTGTTCGGCCATAATGACCATCGTTATGTTTGGAGGTAAAAGGGGGAGGCTTGCAAGCCGAAGAACACCATCCCAAACGTGAAGCACGGGGGTGGCAGCATCATGTTGTGGGGGTGGTTTGCTGCAGAAGGGACTGGTGCGCTTCACAAAAATATATGGCATCATGAGGAAAGAAAATGATGTGGATATATTAGAGCAACATCTCAAGACATCAGTCAGGAAGTTAAAGCATGGTCACAAATGGGTCTTCCAAATGGACAATAACCCCAAGCATGCTTCCAACGTTGTGGCAAAATGGCTTAAGGACAACAAAGTCAAAGTATTGGAGTGGCGATCACAAAGCCCTGACCTCAATCCTATAGAAAATTTGTGGGCAGAACTGAAAAAGTGTGTGCCAGCAAGGAGGCCTACAAACCTGACTCAGTTACACCAGTTCTGTCAGGAGGAATGGGCCAAAATTCACTATTCATTATTGTGGAAAGCTTGTGGAAGGCTACCTGAAAAGTTTGACCCAAGTTAAACAATTTAAAGACAATGCTACCAAATACTAATTGAGTGTATGTAAACCTCTGACCCGCTGGGAATGTGATGAAAGAAATAAAAGCTGAAATAAATCATTCTCTCTACTATTATTCTGACATTTCACATTCTTAAAATAAAGTGGTGATTCTAACTGACCTAAGACAGGGAATTATTACTAGGATTAAATGTCAGGAATTGTGAAAAACTGAGTTTAAAATAAAGTGGTGATTCTAACTGACCTAAGACAGGGAATTATTACTAGGATTAAATGTCAGGAATTGTGAAAAACTGAGTTTAAATGTATTTGGCTTAGGTGTATGTAAACTTCCGACTTCAACTGTATGTTTCCCATGCCAATAAAGCCCTTAAATTGAATTGAGAGAGAGAGAGAGAGAGAGAGGGGGGAAGAGAGAGAGGGAGAGAAAAAGAGCGAGGAAGAGAGAGAGAGACAGGCAGGCAGGCAGGCAGGCAGGCAGGCAGGCAGGCAGGCAGGCAGGCAGGCAGACAGACAGACAGAGACCGACCGACAGCGAGAGAGTGTTAATGTGTGATAGAGTGAGACAGAGCGTCACAGTTGTATGGTTCCTATTGTGTTCCAGAGATGAGTGAATCCGTAGTTCTTCTCAAAGCAGCACTTAGCTGTTTACTGTGAAGACCAGAGAACAGGGAGCAACAGGTAGCTGCAGATTGTACAGAAGGCCATAATAAGAGGCAGCTCAGACTGTGATAACAGCAATGACCTCCACTCCTGTCCCTCCTTTCACTTTTATCTGCCTGACAACGTCTGGCTTCCTTAGTGTCGCCTGCTTGTGCTGAAATTTGGGATCTGAGAGACTGGCACTCTAACACATACAGTATGAATCTTTGGTTTTAGTACTGGGCAGGTATCCATAAAACACATTAGAATAGTAGTGCTGATCTAGGATCACATCCTCCTTCTTATTCATTATGATGTGTCACGACTTCGGCTGAAGTCGGTCCCTCTCCTGGTTCGGGGGGCCAAAGGCGGTCGACGTTACCAGAGTTTTAGCCCATCCCATCTAGGCACCGCCATGGATCGCTTGCTGCTGACCATGGAGCGTTGGGAGCTAGGAGGGCTACCCACACCTCGACCATCCCCACCTTCTCCCCCACTAGTTCCCCCTCCTGCGCCTGGTCCCAGTGGGATTCGGCTCTCGCTCCGGAGGGAGTATGATGGGCTGCCAGGTGCCAGGTGTTCTTACTCCAGTTAGAGCTCTATCTGGCAACCGTCCACCCGGCTCCATCGGGACGCGAGAGCGTGTCCGCCCTCGTCTCCTGCCTAGCTGGGAAAGCCCTGGAGTGGGCCAACGCCATTTGGGTCGAGAACGACGCGGTGTTGGACCACTACGGGGAGTTCACTCGCCGGTTTCAGGCGGTGTTCGATCATCTGCCTGAGGGGAGATCGGCGGGTGAATGTCTCTTCCACCTACGTCAGGGGACGAGGAGTGCGCAGGATTACGCGTTGGATTTCCGGACCCTGGCTGCGAGCGCAGGATGGAACGACAGGGCCCTGATCGACCATTACCGTTGTAGTCTACGGGAGGACGTTCGTCGGGAGCTGGCCTGCAGGGACACCACCCTCAGTCTGGATCAGCTGGTGGACATGTCCTACCGACTGGACAACCTGCTGGCTACCAGCGGACGTCCTGATCAGGGCCCGTAACTCCCATCTTCCAACCTCCCCGTTCCGACACCCATGGAGCTGGGAGGTGCTGCGCTCAGGGGGGCCGGAGGAGGGGTTGTTTCCTGCACCAGCTGTGGCCGCAGAGGACACACGGCTGGTCGGTGTTGGGGAGGCCCTTCAGGGAGTCGAGGCGGCAGGCAGAGCACTGTTGCGCCTTCCCAGGTGAGTCAGCACCGGACTCACCCAGAGCTCCCTGTTGCATTCCCAGCATAACGCGCTAGTAGATTCAGGCGCAGCTGGAAATTTTATAGACCGGGCGTTTGCCCGTAGGTTAGGGATCCCTATTGTGTCTCTGAATGTACCTTTCCCTGTGCATGCCCTAGATAGTCGACCGTTGGGGTCAGGGCTGATTGGGGAGGCCACAGCCCCACTAAGAATGGTAACGCAGGGAGGTCATGAGGAGAGGATTAGTCTTTATCTCCTGGTAGACGCAGCACTTCCTAGGAGTCACGTGTGTCCTCTGTCACAAGCGGAGACGGAGGCTATGGAAACATATGTCTCCGAATCTCTGGGGCAGGGATACATTCGGCCCTCCACTTCACCTGCCTCCTCGAGTTTCTTTTTTGTGAAAAAAAAGGAGGGAGGGCTGCGCCCGTGTATTGACTATAGAGGGATCAATCAGATCACTGTGAGGTACAGCTACCCGCTGCCTCTTATAGCCAGTGCGATCGAGTCAATACACGGGGCGCGCTTTTTCACAAAATTGGATCTCAGGAGCGCTTACAATCTGGTGCGTATCCGAGAGGGAGACGAGTGGAAGACAGCATTTAGTACCACCTCAGGGCACTATGAATACCTCGTCATGCCGTACGGGTTGAAAAATGCTCCAGCAGTCTTCCAATCCTTTGTAGATGAGATCTTCAGGGACCTGCTCGGGCAGGGTGTAGTGGTGTATATCAAGACATATTGATATACTCCGCTACTCACGCTGAGCATGTGTCCCTGGTACGCAGGGGGCTTGAGCGACTGTTGTCAAGGCTGAGAAGTGTCTGTTCTTCCAACAATTTTTTAGGATATCGCATTTCCACGTCCGGGGTGGAGATGGAGGTTGACCGCATTTCAGCCGTGCGTAATTGGCCAACTCCAACCACGGTAAAGGAGGTGCAGCGGTTTTTAGGGTTTGCCAACTACTACCGGAGGTTTATCCGGGGCTTCGGTCAGGTAGCGGCTCCCATTACCTCACTGCTGAGGGGGGGACCGGTGCGGTTGCGGTGGTCAGCTGAGGCGGACAGGGATTTTGGTCACCTGAAGGCTCTGTTTACCTCAGCCCCCATGTTGGCTCATCCGGATCCCTCTCGGTCATTCATAGTTGAGGTGGACGCCTCCGAGGCTGGGATAGGAGCTGTGCTGTCTCTGCATTCGGGTACGCCACTAAAGCTGCGCCCCTGTGTCTAGGGTGTGTAAGGCATCTGGGTGTCTCGGTCAGCCTTACCTCAGGGTTTCACCCCGAGAGCAACGGGCAGGTGGAGAGAGTGAACCAAGATGTGGGGAGGTTTCTGAGGTCTTATTGCCAGGACCGGCCAGGGGAGTGGGCGGCGTTCATTCCCTGGGCCGAAATGGCCCAGAACTCACTCCGGCACTCCTCCATCTCCCTTCCAATGCGTGCTAGGTTACCAGCCCGGTTCTGGCACCGGGTGCCGACCGCCACCGGGTCTGGCTCTTGACCCGAAACCTGCCCCTCCGCCTGCCCTGCCAGAAGCTGGGGCCGCGGTTTGTGGGGCCGTTCAAAGTCCTGAGGAGACTGAACGAGGTGTGTTATAGGTTACAGCTCTCCCCCCGACTACCGTATTAACCCCTCGTTCCATGTGTCTCTCCTCAGGCCGGTGGTGGCTGGTCCACTCCAAGGACATGAGGATCTGGAGGTCCCTCCTCCCCCGCTGGACATCGAGGGGGCCCCGGCGTATGCGGTTTGAGCCATACTGAACTCAAGACGTCGGGCTAGGGGCCTCCAGTACCTCGTGGAGTGGGAGGGGTACGGTCCGGAGGAGAGATGCTGGGTGCCGGTGGAGGACATCCTAGAAACCTCATTACTGAGGGAGTTCCATCGCCTCCACCTGGAACGCCCTGCGCCTTGTCCTCCGGGTCGCCCTCGAGACCGGCGTCGGCACGCTGCTGGAGCCGCGCGTAAAGGGGGGGGTACTGTCACGACTTCGGCCAAAGTTGGTCCCTCTCCTGGTTCGGGCGGCCAAAGGCGGTCGAATTTACAGTTATGATGTAAAATGCAAAACTGATGCTAGATCAGCACTCCTACTCTTGAGACGCTTTGTGAATATGAGCCCTGGTTTGTTTTACAGATCTTAAAACGGTAGTAGTAGCAGTACTGAATATGGGTGGAATCTTTGTTTGTCTGTTTGTCACTTCTTATTTTGGACCTGACAGACTGACACATAGACAGACAAACAGACAGACAGTTATACCTTTAGCGCCCAATATAGACCCTGTTATTTAATATTGCATGGAGCTAGCATGTCAGCCTAGCATGTCAGTCTAGCCTGTCAGCGCTGAGGAAATCTGGCTGGCTTGGCGATTTAAGAGTTGCGTGGTTTTCTAAGTGAAATGGAAACTATTGGAATTGCCAGTTTGCTCTTCTAGCTTGGAGTCAACACTCTATGGGCTAACATTCCTTCATCTGTCCTGTCTTAACCAAACAAAAGTATTATTCTTCAAAACTCTGAAGAGCTGAATCCTTCTCCCCTCCAGCCCAAGGAGCGGCTAGTTCCCATGGAGTTACTATGTACTCGGCAGTAAATCAAAACAAACTGTCATCATTCCTCCTCTTTCCCCATTCATTCAGTCTCCCTCACTCACTCACCCCTCCCCTAAATCTCTCCCCCATTCCACCAACCTAGTCTCTCCCTCAATTCCAATTTACCTACCCAAACTGTTCCTTACCCCTCTACTCCCTCTCTCTTACTCTCTCTCTCTCTCTCTCTCTCTCTCTCTCTCTCTCTCTCTCTCTCTCTCTCTCTCTCTCTCTCTCTCTCTCATACACACACACACACACACACACACACACACAACCTCCATCCCCGCAGTAGGAACCCTGCAGAGCGCACATCCGTTTGTAACCTGGGAGCTGTCAACCATGCTGCTCTTTAAATGAGCTAGCTAACCCTGTGGCTGTCAGCAACGCTTCCCTCACTCCATCTCTCCCTCGCTTGTTCACTACCCTCCCTCTCTCTCACCCTCTCTCCCTCTCCATCCTCTATTCTTTCCCCCTTCCTTCATCCCTCATTCGCTTGATCACCTCTCTCCATCTCTCACTCCTATTCCTTTATCCTCTCTCTCCCTCCATCCATCCATCTTGAAATGAAAGGAAACTAGATCTACACCACATAGTCTGATCTTGATTGTGCTACAGCACAGTATTGTGCTCATCACATTTGCACATGTACACACATTTTACTCAAACCCTAATAGATTCATAGCTACCACTTTCTGAGAACCATATGTTTCTTAAAGCTGGGTGAGAGCGTGGTTGTCCTATGGTTATTTTGCATAGAACCTTCCGACCTTCCGAACCTTCCGACTTTCTTTCTGGAAATGGTGCAGGATAGTTGCTTGGCTTTAGAACATTCTCAGCGCATTTAAGGAACTAGAAATAATTGGTATTTCAATACTTTAACAGGACATTTGATTCAAACATGTTCAAACATGGTTACATATCATTTCAATTTTGGTTCTCCAACTGGTTTGACATTGGGAATGTTCTCAAATAGTTCAGAGAACGTTAAGAAACAACATTCTTCTGTGGGTATTTCAATACTTCAATAGAGAATAACGTTTCCTAAAGGTTTCCTCACGGTTCTATATAAAGTTATGTTCTCAAATTGTGCAGGGAACGTTAAGAAAATGTTTCCAGAAAAACCACAAGAAACCGTTTGCAACGTTCAGAGAATGTTCTGAGAATGTAATTTAAAAACATACATTCCGTTCTCAGAGAGTTGAAAAAAACTCCCAGGAAAACTTTAAAGGAACCAGAGTAAAACGTTCTCAGAACATCCCTTTAACCTAAAAACAATTATCCCCAGAACAGGCAAATTCTTCACTTCTGTTCTCAGAACATTTAAAAAAACGTTCAGTTTTGTCGGTCAGGAAACGTATGGCTTTGTTCCCACAACCAATGTGAAACCAAAAACGTACGTTTCCAAAACTTCCAAGGAACCAAATGTGCTAGCTGGGTAATCACTGGCCTTCATATTGACAGAGAAACACAGAGACACATCCAGGGAAGCAGGGAGGCACAGTGAGAAGGAGAGAGACACAGGTATATAGAGGGAAACAGAGAGACACAGATGGAAGCAGGCAGACACAGCGAGACCGAGCAGGGAACCACAGGGAAACAGAGACAAAGAGGGACACACAGGGATGTAGAGAGAAACCCATAGAGAGAGAGCGATATAGATAGATAGATAGATAGATAGATAGATAGATAGATAGATAGATAGATAGATAGATAGATAGATAGATAGATAGATAGATAGATAGATAGATAGATAGATAGATAGATAGATAGATAGATAGATAGATGGATGGATGGATGGATGGATGGATGGATGGATGGATGGATGGATGGATGGATGGATGGATGGATGGATGGATGGATGGATGGATGGATGGATGGATGGATGGATGGATGGATGGATGGATGGATGGATGGATGGATGGATGGATGGATGGATGGATGGATGGATGGATGGATGGATAGATAGATACTTTATTGATCTCCGAGGGGAAATGTTTTTGTCAAGCAGCTAAGAAAAAAACACAGGGCAGGTGCAAAATGCCAGAACGAAAATACACAAATGCCAGATACACGATATGGCAGTATGAAAAAGTAGTAGTGCAAAAAAGCTATAAAAAGACATTGCATAGTATGGGTGGATGGCTGAATATGTACACTATACATTGGTGGATGGTGCATGGTTAACTATACTATACAGGTAATTGGCAGAGAAATACTTAGCTAAAAGTGCGTATGATATACAGTGGGGAGAACAAGTATTTGATACACTGCCGATTTTGCAGGTTTTCCCACTTACAAAGCATGTAGAAGTCTGTAATTTTTATCATAGGTACTCTTCAACTGTGAGTGACGGAATCTAAAACAAAAATCCAGAAAATCACATTGTATGATTTTTAAGTAATTAATTTGCATTTTATTGCATGACATAAGTATTTGATACATCAGAAAAGCAGAACTTAATATTTGGTACAGAAACCTTTGTTTGCAATTACAGAGATCATACGTTTCCTGTAGTTCTTGACCAGTTTTGCACACACTGCAGCAGGGATTTTGGCCCACTCCTCCATACAGACCTTCTCCAGATCCTTCAGGTTTCGGGGCTGTCGCTGGGCAATACAGACTTTCAGCTCCCTCCAAAGATTTTCTATTGGGTTCAGGTCTGGAGACTGGCTAGGCCACTCCAGGACCTTAAGATGCTTCTTACGGAGCCACTCCTTAGTTGCCCTGGCTGTGTGTTTCGGGTCGTTGTCATGCTGGAAGACCCAGCCACGACCCATCTTCAATGCTCTTACTGAGGGAAGGAGGTTGTTGGCCAAGATCTCGCGATACATGGCCCCATCCATCCTCCACTCAATACGATGCAGTCGTCCTGTCCCCTTTGCAGAAAAGCATCCACAAAGAATGATGTTTCCATCTCCATGCTTCACGGTTGGGATGGTGTTCTTGGGGTTGTACTCATCCTTCTTCTTCCTCCAAACACGGCGAGTGGAGTTTAGACCAAAAAGCTCTATTTTTGTCTCATCAGACCACATGACCTTCTCCCATTCCTCCTCTGGATCATCCAGATGGTCATTGGCAAACTTCAGACGGGCCTGGACATGCGCTGGCTTGAGCAGGGGGACGTTGCGTGCGCTGCAGTATTTTAATCCATGACGGCGTAGTGTGTTACTAATGGTTTTCTTTGAGACTGTGGTCCCAGCTCTCTTCAGGTCATTGACCAGGTGCTGCCGTGTAGTTCTGGGCTGATCCCTCACCTTCCTCATGATCATTGATGCCCCACGAGGTGAGATCTTGTATGGTGCCCCAGACTGAGGGAGATTGACGTCATCTTGAACTTCTTCCATTTTCTAATAATTGTGCCAACAGTTGTTGCCTTCTCACCAAGCTGCTTGCCTATTGTCCTGTAGCCCATCCCAGCCTTGTGCAGGTCTACAATTTTATCCCTGATGTCCTTACACAGCTCTCTGGTCTTGGCCATTGTGGAGAGGTTGTGGTCTGTTTGATTGAGTGTGTGGACAGGTGTCTTTTATACAGGTAAAGAGTTCAAACAGGTGCAGTTAATACAGGTAATGAGTGGAGAACAGGAGGGCTTCTTAAAGAAAAACTAACAGGTCTGTGAGAGCCGGAATTCTTACTGGTTGGTAGGTGATCAAATACTTATATCATGCAATAAAATGCAAATTAATTATTTTAAAATCATACAATGTGATTTTCTGTATTTTTGAGATTCCGTCTCTCACAGTTGTAGTGTACCTATGATAAAAATTACAGACCTCTACATGCTTTGTAAGTAGGAAAACCTGCAAAATCGGCAGTGTATCAAATACTTGTTCTCCCCACTGTAAGTGAGGGTAATAATAGTTTACTTAATATACATACTGGTTAAATTAACAGGTAAGTGAATATTTTGCGTGGTTAAATTAACTGTACAGGTAAATATACAGTTACATTTACAGGTAAGTGAATATTTGCATGGTTACATTAACTGTACAGGTAAATGACAGGAAGAGATACTTAAATAGCTAAATGTGTGTATGATATAATTTAGGGTAATAATAGTAATTCCCTTAAAATAAAGTCCTTAGTGCGCAGGGTTTAATTACAGATAAACGCACAGACCTAAATATACAGACCTCAATGAATAAATAAGTCCTGAGTGAATGAGTGATTACAGACCAGAGTTACTCACGGATGGATGCATAATTGTTAAACTAGGTCCTAAAACCCCAACAGTTCCAGGTCTGTGTTGACGACGGCATGGCACCCCGGTGAGGCATTAAATAGTCTAATAGCCGCCGGCAGGAAGGACCTCCTGTAGCGCTCTCTGGCACACCGTGGTGGGATCCGTCTGTGATTGAAGGTGCTCCTCTGCGTCACAACCATGGCATGCAGAGGGTGGGTGACGTTGTCCATGATGGCCAGCAGTGTGGCCAGGATCCGTCTCTCTGCCACCTCCTCTAGAGTGTCAAGGCTAATCCCCAGAACAGAGCTAGCCTTCCTGATCAGCTTATTTAGCCGTGAAGCATCACCGACTTATATGTTGGCGCCCCAGCACACCACTGCAAAAAAGATGCCACTGGACACCACAGAAGGTATGCAGTAGTTTACTGCACACGTTGAAGGACCTGAGCCTCCTCACAAAGTAGAGTCGGCTCTGGCCCTTTTTGTACAGGGCCCCGGTGTTACCAGCCCATTCCAGCCTGTTGTCCATATGGACTCCCAGGAACTTGTATGACCCAACCATTTCCACATCCATCCCCTGTATAGGGACTGCAGTGAGTTGTGCCTTGGTTCTCCTGAAGTTCACCCATCTCCTTTGTTTTGCTGATGTTGAGCTGAAGGTGGTTCTGCTCACAACACAAAGTCTCTGATTGTGCTCCTGTACTCCTCCTCTTGCCCTTCCCTGATGCAGCCTACAATTGCGGAGTCATCCGAGAACTTCTGTAGGTGGCATGTTTCAGAGTTATATCTGAAGTCTAAGGTGTAAAGGGTGAACAGGAAGGGGGACAGGACCGTTCCCTGGGGGGCCCCTGTGTTGCTCACTGCCCGTTCTGACACACAGCTCTGTAGTCGCACAAATTGTGGCCTACCGGTCAGGTAGTCTGTGACTCAGGAGACTAAGGGTGCTTCCACTTTCATCCTCTTCATCTTCTCACCCAGTAGCAGTGGCTGAATGGTGTTGAATGCACTGGAGAAGTAAAAAAAACATAACCCTCACAGTGCAACCTGCGTTGTCCAGGTGAGAGTAGGCCCTCTGCAGAAGGTAGATGATTGCAGGTAGATGATTGCATCATCCACCCTGATGTTGCGCTGATATGCAAACTGCAGAGGGTCCAGTGATGTACACACCAGGGGTCTGAGGTGAGCGAGGACTAACCTTTCCAGGGTCTTCATGATGTGGGATGTTAGCGATATAGGTCTGAAGTCATTCAGGATAGTGGGGTGCGCCTTCTTGGGCACTGGGACGAGGCAGGATGTTTTCCACAGCACAGGGACCCTTTCTAGGCTCAGGCTAAGGTTGAAGCGTCGCTGGAGTATTCCACACAGTTGGTCAGCACAGACCCTAATCACCCTTGGGCTGATGCCATCAGGGCCCGCCGCTTTCCACTGATGTAGTCTCTCCAGCTCTCTCTTCACTTGATTGGTGGTGAAAGCCAGCCCAGGTGGGGAGGTGGGGGGAAGGGGGGTGTTGAGGATTAGTCCAGAGGGAGCAGGGGCGGAGGTGGGGTCGCCGATTTTCTCAACAGAGGTGTTGTGAGCAAAGTGGGGGTGGGACAGCCGTGAGGGTGTGTGGCCTGGGGAGCTGGAGGGGAGGTGGACAGGGCCAGTATCAAACCTGTTAAAAAATTGGTTCAGCTCATTGGCTCTGTCCTGGGTCCCTTCCGTCTGCCCACTGTTTGACTTTTTGAAGCCAGTGATATTTCTCATACCCTTCCACACCTCTCTCACCTGGCGCTTCCCCTCAGCAATCCGCAACTTCAGCTCCCTCTGGACGCATTTCAATTTGATAGATAGATAGATAGGTACTTTATTGATCCCCGAGGGGGAAATTTCTTTGTCAAGCAGCTACAACAACAAAACAGAGGGCAGGTGCAAAATGCCACAACGAAAGTACACAAAAGACAGATACACGGCACATTATACATGTCTCCCTCCTTGAAGGCCCTCTTCTTGTCATTCAGCAGGGCCTTCAGAGACACAGGGAAACAGACAGACAGGGAACCACACAGGTAAACAAACAGGGAACCACAGGGAAACAGAGAAACAGAGCTGGGAACCACGGGGAAACAGAGAAGCACAGGAAGTGTTACCCTCAGGGCAGTGCAGGTTAAGCATGTTCATTAATTTCTCCTGATTCTCTGGCTGGCCCTGCCAGCTCCCTGAACGTGATGTGTATTCTAATAGGCTGTGTTGTTGCATACACTAATAACCTCAGAGACAAACATGTTGGAATGGACAAGATATGCAAATGCAACAGATGTGATTTAAAGAATGAATCCGAATTCAATGCGTGAATAGAATTGAACAGATGTGACAAAATACCAAAATAAGATAATGAATGTTTGACAGATCAGCATACTAATCAACATACTGAGAAGCCAGTTAAAATCCTAGTAGTATTATATTCTTATGCTGAATATCTGAGCCCAGATTGTTCACCATAGGCTTCAGTGTGTCTTCATATTAACCCCACTGCTTCCTTCTTTAGACACCTTAACCAGCTATCACATTCCAAGCAGGAGAAGTCCTGAGGACATTTGGCAACGTTCCCATTAAGTCCCTTAAGGATTTCGGCCTGATGTTATTCCTCTGACGTTCTGAGAACTTTCTAAGAATGTCACTTGATGGTTCAAAAGGGAACGTTCTCTGGGAGACATTTGTCTAGTTCCCTGTACGTTCCCAGGACGTTACTGAGGACCATCATCAACTTTGCTTAAATTTCTTCTTAAGAAGGTTTTGTGAATCTGGGCCCAGGTGCGTAATTACGCAACAAAAGAAGAAACGTTAAACATAAATCCACAGAGCAAGAAAAGTTCATCATAAATCCACAGATCGGAGAGCCCTGTGTTGCAGTTGCACCTAAGGGCACTGGGCCCCACCGTGGAGCTTCATCCTGGGGCCCTGCTGCTCCCTCCCACGGAGCTTCGTCCTTTTAAAGACACTTCAAAGGCAGCTTTTTACAGGCAGGATGGGAAAGGTTGAACTCTGACCCCCGGCAAACACACACTAATTGATCTGAGGGGGAGGAGGGGAGAGTGAATGTGTAAGAGGGAATGTTATAGAAGGGGGAGAGAGAATGGGGAGAATGATGGAGAAAGGGGGAGGAGTAGGGAGAAGAGAGGCTGGCGAATGTCTCCATCCCCTATATACAGTATACTGTACAGTATACAAAGTATGTGGACACCACTTCAAATGAGTGGATTTGGGTATTTCAGCCACACCCGTTGCTGACAGATGTATAAAATCCTAGCACACAGCCATGCAATCTCCATAGACAAACATTGGCAGTAAAATGGCCTTGCTGAAGAGCTCAATGACTTTCATAGGATGCCACCTTTCTAACAAGTCAGTTTGTAAAATTCCTGCACTGCTAGAGCTGCCCTGGTCAACTATACGTGCTGGTATTGTGAATTGGAAATGTCTAGGAGCAACTAGGGCTCAGCCGCGAAGTGGTAGGCCACACAAGCTCACAGAACTGGACCATAGAGGGCTGAAGTGCGAAGCGAGTGAAAATCGCCTGTCTTTGGTTTCAACCCTCACTACTGAGTTCCAAACCGCCTCTGGTAGCAATGTCAACACAAGAACTGTTCGTCTGGAGCTTCATGAAATGGGTTTCCTTGGCCGAGCAGCCGCACAAAAGCCTAAGATCACCATGCGCAATGCCAAGCGTTGACTGGAGTGGTGTAAAACTCGCCACCATTGGAGCTGTAGAAACTTGTTCTCTGAAATGATGAATGACGTTTCACCATCTGGCAGTCCGAGGGACAAATCTGGGTTTGGAGGATGCCAGGAGAACGCTACCTGAGGAATAATGGTCTGGGGCTGTTTTTCACCTCATGGCCTCAATCTCCAACAGCAAGATTGAGAGAGAGATGGACAGAAAGAAAAAATAGAGAGAGAGATGGAGAGAGACAGAGAGAGAATTAGTCATAGCAGATTCTTTGATGTAAGGTTGACTGCTTTGACCGGCCCAGACTCCAGAAAGATAGGCTTGCGTTCCAAATGGCACCTTATTCCCTACAAAGTGCACTACTTTTGACCCGGGATCATATGGTGGAGGGCTCGGGTCAAAAGTAGTGCCTTATGTAGGGATGAGGTGCTTTTTGGGACATAGACAGGGTTTCCTTCTGATCAGGGTAGGGAGTTCAGTTTACACATAATCATATTACAGCTCGTCTCAGAGACAAGTTCTAGCAAATCAGCGTGAAATAGGATGTGTGGAAAGAAAGGCTCCCTCCCTCTCTCTCCCTAAACATTTGACTTGGCAACCATTTGGCTGTGACGGCTGCGTGTCATTCTAATGACGTTAGTCGGTGACAGAAGATGACTTGTGATGCTTCTGTCCCCTCCTTTCCACCAATCACAGTTAGTTTTGTTATTTCTGACCCCCAAATAATTGTCTCCACGCTTGTAAGTGGATGGATACATGATTTGATTTAATGTGATTTGAATTAATTTGATTTAGTGGTTGCTTTACCTTCATTAAATGCATTTATTGTAAATCACTTTAAATAAGAACATCTAAATCAGTAAAATGTAAATGTAATTGCATTATTTTAATCCCATAGACCGAGCCCTAGAACACTTGCCCATGACAGCCCGCCTCCAATGCCTCTATGTATTGTCAATATTTCAGTGCCCCCATTTTGAGTAACATCAACAGTGCTTTTAGACTGGCTAAGACCGTGTGTTCTTCTCTCTGGTGCCTTCATGGAACATGGAACTCTCAAATGGAATGTAGAACTCTGAATCAATAATGGATCGTTAGTGCCGTCAAGACCTCCATTCGGAGCAGTGGTGCTGTGGTATTTCAGATATGGTTAGTTAGAGCACTGGTGGAGAGAGACATAGTTAAATCATAATATGGTTCCTCCTTTCATTAGCAAGGCCTGAGAGAGAGGGGCGAGAGAGAGAGAGGGAGAGGAGAGGAGAGAGAGAGAGAGAGAAAGGGTGAAATGGAGAGAGCAGAGGCAGAGAGAGAGAGAAAGAGAGAGAGAGATGCTTTGTTGAGAGTAAGGCTTGGGTAGGACCCTGTAATGGCCTGCTTCATTGACCTCCAGTCATTCAGCCCAGCCTAGTCAGAGTGTTAATATACACATACAGTACATAGGATGCCAACACACACCAAATAACGAAAGAGTCATAAACTTGACCAGCACGTGCTGGTCCCCTCGTAGCCAAACAGGTTGGTGTTACCAAACAAAGAGAGGACAAATACTAATAATTTCTTTCCAAACAGGCCTACAGTAAGTGAGACTCTGGCATTTGTTCTTTTCACAATACAGTATTGTTTGATGGGACTAGCAATATCATATTGTAGAAAGCAAGCAATGTTTGCAACAAACAATACTCCATTTGTGTGACGAGAGAATGACGGCAATAGCCGGTGAGTCAATAGCTCACGTGTGTCTGTCTCTGGGTGGGGGCCTGAGTGTGTGAATCCACTGTTTGGCAGGATATCAGTCAACTTAGGGATATTTGTGGCCTACTAGTGGCCTAATTGGGTTATTGTATGACAGTGAGAGTGTTATTGTACGACAGTGAGAGGGTTATTGTACGACAGTGAGAGTGTTATTGTATGACAGTGAGTGTGTTATTGTACGATAGTGAGATTGTTATTGTACGACAGTGAGTGTTTTACTGTACGACAGTGAGTGTGTTATTGTACGACAGTGAGTGTGTTATTGTGTGTTATTGTACGACAGTGAGTGTGTTATTGTACGCGTGCACACACACACACACACACACACACACACACACACACACAGACACACACACACCGTGACACACCCACTGGACAAACCCACATGTGACTGAAACTTACCACTCTACTTCTGTTGCTTGTTTACAGGACACTGATCTCCTGGACATTGCCTACATCAAGGACGCCAGGAACGGAAAATGCACAAAAATGCCAAAGGTAAGTCAGTCAGACCAGTGATTTCTGCTCAGTGCACGATTCAAATAGATTCAGATGTACATCTGTGTATCTTAGGCTGTTATTTAGACAGGCAGACCAATATGGAACGCATATAACACTATTTGACGCGTCAAATAAGCTTTTAATTTGACACGTCAAATAACACAATTCTATTATATAATGTTGTGTGTGCTGAGTTTGCAAGTGCAAGCCAAGCACCACCACTACGATCAGTAGCACTGTCAAAGCTGTACAAAAAAAACAAGCACACACACACAGGCATGTTTACAATACCGCATTGGTAATAAGGCATTATTTGTTCAACCGATTGGGAAAACGTCTGTGTGAGCATTTTAAGTAAGAGCAGGATCAAAGGAGTAGCATAACACTTTTTGCAAATATCTTTGATACAGATGTTATTAGAATCTTCTGGGGTAATCCAGGCTGTATCACAACTGACTTGCCTAGTTAAATAAAGGTTAAATATTTTAAAAAGTAAATAAATAAATTTAAAAAATAGCTAGCTTTAGCGTGGTATCCACCAATGCAAGCAGCCTGAAAACAATGACCAGTAGAAACTGCATGCATTTTCAATATTCTTAGCAGTGATTTAGGAATTCATGTGAGTAAGTATTAGCTAGGTAACCACTTGTTGTTCTCCTATTGAAATCGAACTTCAGTTCATGAAAATAACTAGCTAGCCAGCTACTTAACCCTGTTGCCCAAAGCTGACGTTATAAGCAGCCAGCTAGCTTCAGTGAGGCTTGACCAGACCGGGTTATGTGTTGTGAAGGTAGCCAAAAAAAGACTAGCCACAATAGTGGAATTTGCGGTTCACCTGCAAAATGAAAGTGACGCAAATGGTTACTATTGGTGGAATCATGCCATATTTAGACTAGATAATGTTAAACAAGGTTGGAGCTTCACATAGGTCGGTCCAGCCACCATTAATCATTTTAGATGATAACACCTAGCTAGAAAGTTAGCTAGCTAACTATAGCTACTGAAACAGATTATGTCTTTTTGCTTGGTTTTTGGGGAAGAACATTGTTTGCATCCATCAGCTATTTCGCTTTTTTTATTACCAGCACTGTCCCAGAGTTTTGGGTGTGTGTCTGCACTCAAGTGCGGCAGAGGCAGGTGCACGAGACAAAGCTTTACCAGCATCATAGCATATGTATCGGTGAATCACTGTGACAAATGAAATACGAGTGATAGTGTAATCTATGTGTAATAACTACATAAAAATGTTTATGAATGTCTTAAGTTATTATGTGACGTGCAGTCACATTCAGGTCCTGATTGGTCGACAAGCTTATTTGACGTGTCAAATAGTGTTATTTGACACGTCAAATAGCGTTATTTGACCTGTATCTTTTTTGACACGCAAAGAACCCAAATGGCATTCCATAGACCAATGCTGATCTTTTTTCCACTAATTGGTCTTTTGACCAATCACATCAGATCTTTTCACATTGGATCTTTTTCAGAACTGATCTGATTTGTCAAAACACCAATTAGCTAAAAACAAATATCAGAATTGGGCTGCCTGTCTAAACACAACCTTATTGTCTTTCTGCCAAAAACTCAGTTCCAAACTATAACAGGGCTTTATGAGAAATACTGGAAGGCAGACAAGGTAATAGGATAATTTTGTAGTTTTTTGGAGGCTGGACAGGAATAGGAGGTGAAAGTGGAAGAGAGAGACAGAGACACGGCTCTGTTTGCTGTAGGGATCTGACAGGGACATTTGAATAGATCTGCATATGGTGTACAATGGTGTGTGTGTGTGTGTGTGTGTGTGTGTGTGTGTGTGTGTGTGTGTGTGTGTGTGTGTGTGTGTGTGTGTGTGTGTGTGTATTCATTTGCACACAGAAATAGCCCCAGATTTGTCCGATCTGTCTGACTGGCATAGGAAATAGTATAGAACAGAATATAATAGAATGGTTATTGTCCTGTCATCTTTACAAAGGAAATTCCTTTGCTATGCTCCAAACCCCTTGACAAATGAACAGACACAACATATAAACAAACACTACTTCAAACGAGGCACAGCCTAGTGTTATTGAGCAATGCCATGGCCTTGGGTGTGTCTTGAGTGTCGCATTCTGGCTACAGCTGGTACAGAAGGAGCCAAGGAGGCTTTGACATAACGATCGTTGGCACGACTCACTAATTGCTATGGTAAACAACAGCATATTATATTGTAGTATTTGGATGGAATGGCCCTTTGTGATGCTCTCCTTCTAAGAGCAGACAGCCGGCTAACAATGCATACCAACACACTGGCAGCTGTTGCTTTTGATACCAAACTGAATTTTAGTTGGTTGTGACCAATCTCGTAGCAATGTGTACGCATTCTCACATTGGCAAACTATCTGCAACCGCCAGAGAATCTGTGGGGCATATTTGGGGACATTTCCAGGCCAAATATGGAATTCTCTATGGATCTCTGGCCATTCATTCCTCACTTTAATGGCCATTCATGCCTCACTTTAAAGGTGCAATATGCAAAAATCACTGCCATTTCCTGGTTACAAAAATTTTAATAGTTTGCCTAATTTCAGTTTATGTGACAAAACAAGCAGTGTAGAGAATCAATGTACCATCTGAAATATATTTTCAATAACCAACAATATAGTATTTTCAGCTGTTTTAAGCTGGTGTACAAACACGTAAGTAAAAGATGCAAAAACTAAACTTACAAACGGGAAGTATAGAAATAGCTCACATAGAACAAATCTACCGCTTCTTAGACTTGCTTTCAATGAGAATGAAATTTCTATGTGAATTTTTCGGGTCACCCAAAAAGTTACATATTGCAGCTTAGAACTTTTTATTACGACACTGCACACCTTTAAGTTCCCTGACCAATGACTCAAACACTTTGGGCCAGATGTATGTACATTTGCGAACGCAGCGTTAATAGCGTCATGGCCAAGACGCAGAAAGCGCTTGATGTGAAACCGCAGTGTGCGTGTTATGTACCAAACCTGCAGTTCATCAGGTAATCAGTGCCTGTCCCCACCCACTATACCGTAAATTGCGCGTATTTAAACGCGCAATTGAATGGGCCTCCTCCTCTCTTTCCATCATGGATCAGCGATATTCCCACTGCTGATGCTATGACTGTTTGAAATGATCCTGATGCCAATAATTGTAATGTAGCGAGGAGTTTAACAACTGCTGGAATGGAATGTGAACGCTGAGTCGGAGATTCGATGTCATCTTTGATTTCTTCCAGTAACTGTAATATTGCGTAGCTGCTTAATCTGTAACGCTTAATGATTTAGTTTTCACTCAACTGAAAAAGTGTGATTCTTATGGCAAAAATCTTTTCAGCTCGTCTCCTTAGCCTATGTCTTCGTCTTGCTCGGATTACTGCTGCCATTTCACCAGGAGGCAGTCTGCACTTTCATCTCATACCTCGCCATGGTTTTATGCTCACTTTGCGAAACAAATACGCCTGAAGTGGGCGCAAAAGCGTTAGCACATCTGGCCCTTTAACTCATCTGCACTTTGCTTGTAAATTCTCCTGCAAATTACTTACAAAAAACATGGGTTCCTTTGCTGATAAACTGATGCAATATCAGTGAAAATGGTTTCACACTGTCACATTGGTGGTCTCATTCTCCTCCTCAGAAAGAGAGATAAGTACAGAACGAGGGTCAGAGCCCATTGTTACATCTCTGGAGTGATACAGTCAATGGAGCCGCACTTTATTACTTTAACTAGACAAGTCAGTTAAGAACAAATTCTTATTTACAATGACGGCCTACACCGGCCAAACTCGGGCCAATTGTGTGCCGCCCTAGGGGACTCCCAATCAGCCGGTTGTGATACAGTCTGGATTTGAACCAGATTGTCTGTAGTGATGCCTCTAGCACTGAGATGCAATACCATTTTTTACCAGCCAAAATATGTATTTTCCCGCTAAAATTACAGCAACAAAACACAAAAAAACAAGTGAGAATGCTTTGTAATGTTTCTAAAACAATAAATGGATTACAAGTAAGAAGTAATGTGGTATATTGTTTAAAAACATTTCTTGAGACCTGAGTCTTTTAACCAAAATATCACAGATGAGACAAAAGAAAATCAGGTTACCATGGTAACACGACTCAAGTCGTGTTTGTGCCTGTGAGAGAGAGAGAGAGAGAGAGAGAGAGAGAGAGAGAGAGAGAGAGAGAGAGAGAGAGAGGGACAAGGTAGCACGTCCGGTGAACAGGTCAGGGTTCCATAGCCGCAGGCAGAACTGGAGCAGCATCATGACCAGGTGGACTGGGGACAGCCAGGAGTCATCAGGCCAGGTAATCCTGAGGCACAATCCTAGGGCTCCGGTCCTCCGGGAAGGGCGAAAGAGAGAGAGAGAGAGAGAGAGAGAGAGAGAGAGAGAGAGGATAATTAGAGGGAGCATTCTTAAATTCACACAGGACACCAGATAAGACAAGAGAATTTCACCAGATAGGACAAACTGACCCTAGCCCCGCCAGCACACGCTTGGCATTGTGCATGGTGATCTTAGGTTTGTGTGCGGCTGCTTGGCCATGGAAACGCATTTCATGAAGATCCCTGAAGATCTTCATGACTGACGTTGCTTTCAGAGGCAGTTTGGAACTCGGTTGTGAGTGTTGCAACCGAGGACAGACCATTTTTACATGCTACGCGCTTCAGCACTCGACGGTCCCATTCTGTGAACTTGTGTGGCCTACCACTTCACGGCTGACCAGGACAGCTTTAGTAGTGCAGAAATTTGATAAACTGACTTGTTGGAAAGGTGGCATCCTATGACTGTGCCACATTGAAAGTCAATGAGCTCTTCAGTAAGGCCATTCTACTGCCAATGTTTGTCTATGGAGATTGCACGGCTGTGTGCTCAATTTTATACACCTGTCAGCAACGGGTGTGGCTGAAATAGCCAAATCCACTCATTTGAAGGGGCGTCCACATACTTGTATATTATTAGTGTACCTGTAGTGCCGTGGTTTGAATCCTAAGTGATCTCTCTTTCAGATTATCAAGGATTTCAGATTATCAATTTTTGTGAAAGTGCTTTAAGCATTGTAAGGATTTGTTTGACTGCATTTAAAATGTATACAATTAAATTAGAACTCTGAAGATGAAGACACAAGGGGCGTGTACTGTGCGTGTGCGTGCATACATGCGTGCGTCATTTTCTGAGGACCCCAGGAAACAGCAGTTGTTGCCAAGGTAACAAGTAAAGGGGGATCAGAATAAATGTGTCTATAAGCTGACTTTCCCTCAAAATCAATGACAACCCCCTGTGGGCTGTGGGTCAAACGCTCCCCCAGGGTTCAGTCTGGATGGCGATGGGGTTAGGGGAACAGGGCTACAGGGGGAGGAAGGAGGGGTGTATTTCTATCTCTGTCCTTCACTTTTTGCATAACAATGTCACAATTGAAACATAAAATGTAGAGACACATAGATGGTGTTATTCTCCAAAGTGGTAGAATTAATGGCAAGATGCTGTATTTGTCGCCTTTTTCACTAATTGGCCTAATTCATGAGGCTACTATAGCCTAATTCACTACGCTGCATTTTTATCTAATTGGAACAGTATCGCCTTTGGAACAGATTGTGTTCTTATGTGGTCCAGATTGTTCTATGTGGTCCAGATGGTTCTATGTGGTCCAGATGGTTCTATGTTTGGATTATGGCCCCTGTCTAACCAAGGTTGTTGGTTCACGTTCCACATTGCTCCAAACTCACGTTGGTTCACGTTCCAGACGCTGGATACACGGATACACGTGTTACCGATACGATGCCTTAGAGATTCTGAAGAATTCACCGATTTAATTCAGAAGCTTTATTAGAATCTGAAGGAACTGATGTAGTGTTAGAATCCCCATTAGAATTCTGAGTGTGTCCTGGGGTTCTGAGTCGCGCCACACCATTCTGTGTGGGCTATCTGTCTGACCTCATTTGACCCTGTGACCCCATTCTGACCCCACTTGGCCCTGTGTCAACCTGCCCACGGGTCCAGCCTTGCTCATCAGAGACAACAGCTAGATGTAGCAGACAGAGACAGCCAACACAGTGTTGATGTGAGATGGGCTGTAGTGTAGTTAATGAAGGCCAGATGTGTCTGAACAGGCTTGCCAGGGATTTCACGGCTGTGTTGTCTACGTCTGGGATCTATTTCTCAAAGACACACACCCGCCTGGTCAGTACTGATGGAAATGCCAGGGGCATGGAAACATAGATCTGACGATTCTATATTCGTCATGATTAAGAACCATATATGTTATTTAACAAACAGGTGTGGTAGGAACGCCAGGGACTTGTTCAATTCAACAAGGCACAACATACAGTATATAACATTACATAGAGAAAAGTAAAACTGAATGCTGATGATTCCATATTCTTCATAACAGACAACTACTTATTTTCATTATTTGGTATATATCTAGCTACAGTGCCTTCAGAAAGTATTCACAACCAGAAAGTATTCACTTTTTCCACATTTTGTTGTGTTACAAAGTGGGATTAAAAATTGATTCAATTTAACAATCTATACAAAATACTATGTAATGTCAAAGTGAAAGAAATATTCATAAAACACTCAATTAGATAAGTATTCAGCCCCCTGAGTCAATACATGTTACAATAACCTTTCTGGGTAAGTCTTTAAGAGCTTTCCGCACCTGGAATTGGGCAACGTTTGACCATTATTCTTTTCAAAATGTTTCAAGCTCTGTTAAATTTGTTGGCTAGTCAACAATTTTCAGGTTTTGCCATAGATTTTCAAGCAGATTTAAGTCAAAACTGTAACTCTGCCACTCAGGAATATTCACTGTCTTCTTGGTAAGCAACTCAAGTGTAGATTTGGCCTTGTGTTTTAGGATAATTTCCTGCTTAAAACGGAATTAATCTCCCAGTGTCTGGTGGTAAACAGACTGAACCAGATTTTCCCTGTGCTTAGCTCCATTTCTTTTTTAACCTGAAAAACTCCCCAGTCCTTAACGATTATAAGCATATCTATAACATGATGCAGCCACCACTATGCTTGAAAATATGGAGAGTGGTACTCAGTAATGTGTTATATTGGATTTGACCCGAACATAACAAGTTGTATTCAGAACAAAAAGTTAATTGCTTTGCCATATTTTTTGCAGAATTTCTTTAGTTGCCAACCGGATGCATGTTTTGGAATATTTTTATTCTGTACAGGCTTCCGTATTTTCACTCTGTCATTTAGGTTAGTATTGTGAAGTAACTACAGAACAATGTTGTTGATCCATCCTCTGTTTTTTCCTATCACAGCCATTACACTCTGTAACTGTTTTAAAGAAACCCTGAGCGGTTTCCTTCCTCACTGGCAACTTAGTTAGGAAGGACGCCTGTATCTTAGTAGTGACTGGGTGTATTGATACACCATCCAAACTGTAATTAATGCTCAATGCTGAAAGGGATATTCAATGTCTGCTTTTTTAATTTACTACACATCTACCAATAGGTGCCCTTCTTTGCGAGGCCTTGGAACAACTCCCTGATCTTTGTGGTTGAATCTGTGTTTGAAATTCACTGCTCGACTGAGGGACCTTACAGATAATTGTATGTGTGGGGTACAGAAATTAGGTAATGTCACAATCGGTTGCATAGCGAGACCAAGACGCAGCGCAGGGATTATAGTTCGTCATCTTTTATTTATACTATGTAATGATTGACATAAATACTAGGTATAAACAAAACCATGAATGACGAACTAAAGAACACAAACAAACACTAAGCACAAAACGTCACGTTCACCAAACAAACACGAAAATGAACAGATGTAACTATTGCACACTTACTTCACCGTGACTTGCGACATATAACGACAACGACCCACACCAGAGTGAATTACAGACTTAACATATATAGGATCCCTAATTAGAGACAATGCGGTGCAGCTGCCTCTAATTAGGGATCCAACCCAAACCCACGCAGAAACAGAAAAGAAAGACACTGTCAGACTCTGACCATAGCTACATAGAGAAGCAAATAGGCTTCTCTATGGCCAGAGCCTGACAGTACCCCCCCCCACCCCAAAGGCGCGGACTCCCGGATGCCAAAAAAAAACACACAAATACAAGGGGGGGTTAATAGGGAGGGAAGACTAGTCCATCGGGGGCGGCTCTGGCTCCGGCGAAGTGGACAGTTTTGTCCCATGCCCCTTCTTTATAACCGGGCCCGGGCTGGGTACCGGTGGGGAAAACGGCTCCGGCCATGGAGCGGGGAAAACAACCGGTCCCGGACTGGGCACCGGTGGGGCCAACGGCTCCGGCCATGGAGCGGGACATTTAACCGGGCCCGGACTGGTCCCAGGTGGGGTAAACGGCTCCGGCCATGGAGCGGGGAAAACAACCGGGCCCGGACTGGGCACCGGTGGGGCCAACGGCTCCGGCCATGGAGCGGGACCATTAACCAGGCCCGGACTTGGCACCGGTGGGGCAAACGGCTCCGGCCATGGAGCGTGACCATTAACCGGGCCCGGACTTGGCACCGGTGGGGTAAACGGCTCCTGCCATGGAGCGGGGAAAACAACCGGGCCCGGACTGGGCACCGGTGGGGTAAACGGCTCCTGCCATGGAGCGGGGAAAACAACCGGGCAAGGACTGGGCACCGGTGGGGCCAACGGCTCCGGCCATGGAGCGGGACCATTAACCAGGCCCGGACTTGGCACTGGTGGGGTAAACGGCTCCTGCACTGGAGCGGGGAAAACAACCGGGCCCGGACTGGGCACCGGTGGGGCAAACGGCTCCGGCCATGGAGCTGGGCAATTAACCGGGCCCGGACTGGGCACCGGTGGGGTAAACGGCTCCGGCCATGGAGCGGGGAAAACAACCGGGCCAGGACTGGGCACCGGTGGGGCGGACTGCTCAGGCTCTGGAGCGGAGCAGAAGGCTGAACCCGGACTGGGTACCGGTGGAGCGGACTGCTCTGGCACTGGAGCGGAGCAGACGCTGGACCCGGATTGGGCACCGGTGGAGCGGACTGCTCTGGCTCTGGAGCGGAGCAGACGGCTGGACCCGGATTGGGCACCGGTACGGCGGACTGCTCTGGCACTGGAGCGGAGCAGACGGCTGGACCCGGAATGGGTACCGGCGGAGCGGACTGCTCTGGCACTGAGGCGGAGCAGACGGCTGGACCCGGAATGGGCACCGGTGGAGCGGACTGCTCTGGCCCTTGAGTGGAGCAGACGACGGGAGTTCCGGGCTGCGGACCTTCGCTGGAGGTTCCGGGCTGCGGACCTTCGCTGGAGGTTCAGGGTTGCTGACCTTCGCTGGAGATTAAGGGCTGTGGACCTTCGCTGGAGGTTCCGGGCTGCGGACCTTCGCTGGAGGTTCCGGGCTGCGGACCTTCGCTGGAGGTTCAGGGTTGCTGACCTTTGCTGGAGATTAAGGGCTGTGGACCTTCGCTGGAGGTTCCGGGCTGCGGACCTTCGCTGGAGGTTCCGGGCTGCTGACCTTCGCTGGAGGTTCAGGGCTGCTGGCCTTCGCTGGAGGTTCAGGGTTGCTGGCCTTCGCTGGAGGTTCAGGGTTGCTGGCCTTCGCTGGAGGTTCAGGGTTGCTGACCTTCGCTGGAGGTTCAGGGTTGCTGACCTTCGCTGGAGGTTCAGGGTTGCTGACCTTCGCTGGAGATACCCCTCTGTCCCATAGCCTCAGCAATAGTGCCCGTCGGCGAACGAAATCCTTCTCCTCCTCTATCTCCTGTAGGAATGGGTCCTTCTGCGGCTCCACCGGAAGCGCAACCCAGGCTCTCCAACACCTCGTCTGCTCCTCCTCCGGGTATTTATGAAACCCCTCTGGCTTCTCCTGATCCTGAAAGGTGGGCAGACGAAGTGGTGTGCGATCCCCCTCCTTCAGCCTCTCCGGGCTCTGGCGGCGCACCGATGGTGTGGTGCTCGAAGCCACGACGGACCTTCTTTGGCTCCGGGCCGGCGCTGGACGTAACGGACTGAGGAGGCGCACCGGTGGAGCGGACTGCTCCGGTACGGGAGTAGAGTAGACAGCCGGACCCGGACTGGGGATGCTCCGCTTGGGCCCCTTTAACGCCAGTTCCTTCCTTTTCCTCTCCATCTCTCTCCATTGCGCCATGAACCTTCCACGGTCCTCTGGCTCCACCCTAGGCCACGTGGGAAACGGCACTGGCGCTACCTCCTCCTCCTCCGAGTCAGTCTCAAACCCCCCGAGGAGTTCCGTGTCCGTATACCGCCGTGGGGCACTCGCTTTCTCCGTCTCTCGCCGCTGCGCTGCTTGGTCTCCAGGTGGTGGGTCGTTCTGTCACAATCGGTTGCATAGCGAGACCAAGACGCAGCATAGGGATTATAGTTCGTCATCTTTTATTTATACTATGTAATGGTTGACATAAATACTAGGTATAAACAAAACCACGAATGACGAACTAAAGAACACAAACAAACACTAAGCACAAAACGTCACGTTCACCAAACAAACACGAAAATGAACAGATGTAACTATTGCACACTTACTTCACCGTGACTTGCGACATATAACGACAACGACCCACACCAGAGTGAATTACAGACTTAACATATATAGGATCCCTAATTAGAGACAATGCGGTGCAGCTGCCTCTAATTAGGGATCCAACCCAAACCCACGCAGAAACAGAAAAGAAAGACACTGTCAGACTCTGACCATAGCTACATAGAGAAGCAAATAGGCTTCTCTATGGCCAGAGCCTGACAGGTAATCATTCAAAAAACATATCTATTTAGTCCATTTCAAATTCAGGCTGTAACACAACAAAATGTTAGAACACTCAAGAGGTGTGAATACTTTCTGAAGGCACTGTATGTGAATGTCCTGTAATGGGGTGCCCATCTGAAGAAGCTGATGGTAAGTGTGGCTAACCGCTATTCCCCAGAGGCCTGGTCAATATAGCAGGAGCCCTCTCTCAGCTCCATGTCTTCAACTCGATGGGACGTTATTAGATCAGTCAGATCACAGCTGAGAGGGAACTGGCTGTTCCTGTCCTCGCCACTCATCAAAAATCTCTCTAAACCTCATAACTTGATCTTCATAACTTGATTCTCATAACTTGATCCTCATAACGTGATCCTTCTAACTTGATCCTTCTAACTTGATCATCCAAACTTGATCCTCATAACTTGATTATCATAGCTTGATCCTCATGATTAGATCCTAATAACTTGATCATTTTAACTTAATCCTGATTTCCCAATTCTTATAACTTCATCTACCTCCATAACTTCTCCAACTCCATTCAATATTAAGTCAATGTTCTTCCAATGTTCTTCTTCTATGAATCAAATGTGTTATTTCCCTCCCATGAGGGGAATCATTCTCACCGCTCCCAGGAAACCAGATAGACACACTATAGGAAGATTAACACTAGAACCGCTGGGCCTTGATGGACCCCCCTTCAAGCAGTCATTCTAACTGCAACATTCTAATATAATATATTTCATATATGCTATCGCAAAAATAATAATTTGGTTGTGTATGTGAAGGCCTTGGGTATTTTATTTCAAATAACACAATAGCATTTTAATTAGTTTATGTTAATTTAAGCTATATGTAAAAACAAAACAATTCAAGTGTTCAATACATTTTATTAGTGGAGTGCCTTTGTTACAACAATTAAACAGAAAGCATACAGTGGGGAGAACAAGTATTTGATACACTGCGGATTTTGCAGGTTTTCCCACGTACAAAGCATGTAGAAGTCTGTAATTTTTATCATAGGTACTCTTCAACTGTGAGTGGCGGAATCTAAAACAAAAATCCAGAAAATCACATTGTATGATTTTTAAGTAATTAATTTGCATTTTATTGCATGACATAAGTATTTGATACATCAGAAAAGCAGAACTTAATATTTGGTACAGAAACCTTTGTTTGCAATTACAGAGATCATACATTTCCTGTAGTTCTTGACCAGGTTTGCACACACTGCAGCAGGGATTTTGGCCCACTCCTCCATACAGACCTTCTCCAGATCCTTCAGGTTTCGGGGCTGTCGCTGGGCAATACGGACTTTCAGCTCCCTCCAAAGATTTTCTATTGGGTTCAGGTCTGGAGACTGGCTAGGCCACTCCAGGACCTTGAGATGCTTCTTACGGAGCCACTCCTTAGTTGCCCTGGCTGTGTGTTTCGGGTCGTTGTCATGCTGGAAGACCCAGCCACGACCCATCTTCAATGCTCTTACTGAGGGAAGGAGGTTGTTGGCCAAGATATCGCGATACATGGCCCCATCCATCCTCCACTCAATACGATGCAGTCGTCCTGTCCCCTTTGCAGAAAAGCATCCACAAAGAATGATGTTTCCATCTCCATGCTTCACGGTTGGGATGGTGTTCTTGGGGTTGTACTCATCCTTCTTCTTCCTCCAAACACGGCGAGTGGAGTTTAGACCAAAAAGCTCTATTTTTGTCTCATCAGACCACATGACCTTCTCCCATTCCTCCTCTGGATCATCCAGATGGTCATTGGCAAACTTCAGACGGGCCTGGACATGCGCTGGCTTGAGCAGGGGGACCTTGCGTGCGCTGCAGGATTTTAATCCATGACGGCGTAGTGTGTTACTAATGGTTTTCTTTGAGACTGTGGTCCCAGCTCTCTTCAGGTCATTGACCAGGTCCTGCCGTGTAGTTCTGGGCTGATCCCTCACCTTCCTCATTATCATTGATGCCCCACGAGGTGAGATCTTGCATGGTGCCCCAGACCGAGGGAGATTGACCGTCATCTTGAACTTCTTCCATTTTCTAATAATTGCGCCAACAGTTGTTGCCTTCTCACCAAGCTGCTTGCCTATTGTCCTGTAGCCCATCCCAGCCTTGTGCAGGTCTACAATTTTATCCCTTTTTTTATTTTTTTATTTCACCTTTATTTAACCAGGTAGGTCAGTTGAGAACAAGTTCTCATTTGCAACTGCGACCTGGCCAAGACAAAGCAAAGCAGTGCGACAAAAACAACACAGAGTTACACAGTAAACAAACATGGTCAAAAACACAATGGAAAGTCTATATACAGAGTGCAAAATGTAGTGCAAAATGCAGTAAGGTTAAGAGGTAGGACAATAAATAGACCATAGTGGTGAGACAAATTACAGATTATCATCATTAACACAGGAATGAAGGATGTGCAAATTATGATGTGCAAATAGAGATACTGGAGTGCAAGATTTGTGAAAATAACAAAAATAAATATGGGGATGAGGTAGTAGTGTGGGCTATTTACAGAAGGGCTATATACAGGTGCAGTGATCGATAAGCAGCTTTGACAGCTGACGCTTAAAGTTAGTGAGGGAGATAGGAACCTCTAGCTTCAGTGATTTTTGCAATTCGTTCCAGTCATTGGCAGCAGCGAACTGGAAGGAATGGCGGCCAAAGGAGGTGTTGGCTTTGGGGGTGACCAGTGAGATATACCTGCTGGAGCGCATACTACGGGTGGGTGTTGCTATAGTGACCAGTGAGCTGAGATAGGGCGGGGATTTACCTAGTAATGACTTATAGATGACCTGGAGCCAGTGGATTTGGCGACGAATATATAATGAAGGCCAGCCAACGAGAGCATACAGGTCGCAGTGGTGGGTAGTGTATGGGGCTTTGGTAACAAAACGGATGGCACTGTGATAGACTACATCCAATTTGCTAAGTAGAGTGTTGGAGGCTAGTTTGTAAATGACATCGCCGAAATCAAGGATCGGTAGGATAGTCAGTTTTACAAGGGCATGTTTGGCAGCATGAGTGAAGGAGGCTTTGTTGCGAAATAGGAAGCCAATTCTGGATTTAATTTTGGATTGGAGATGGTTGATGTGAGTCTGGAAGTTGAGTTTACAGTCTAACCAGATGCCTAGGTATTTGTAGGTGTCCACGTATTCTAATTCGGACCCGTCGAGAGTAGTGATGATAGTCCGGTGGGCGGGTGCTGGCAGCGTTCGATAGAAAAGCATGCACTTAGTTTTACTAGCGTTTAAGAGCAGTTGGAGGCCACGGAAGGAGTGTTGTATGGCGTTGAAGCTTGTTTGAAGGTTAGTAAACACAGTGTCCAAAGAGGGGCCAGATGTATACAGAACGGTGTCATCTGCGTAGAGATGGATCAGAGAGTCACCAGCAGCAAGAGCGACATCGTTGATGTATATAGAGAAAAGGGTTGGCCCAAGAATTGAACCCTGTGGCACCCCCATAGAGACTGCCAGAGGATCGGACAATAGGCCCTCCGATTTGACACACTGAACCCTGTCTGCAAAGTAGTTAGAGAACCAGGCAAGGCAGTCACTTGAGAAACCAAGGCTGTTGAGTCTGCCAATAAGAATGCGGTGATTGACAGAGTCGAAAGCCTTGGCCAGGTCGATGAAGACGGCTGCACAGTACTGTCTTTTATCGATGGCGGTTATGATATCGTTCAGTACCTTGAGCGTAGCTGAGGTGCACCCATGACCAGCTCTGAAACCAGATTGCATAGCAGAGAAGGTACGGTGGGATTCGAAGTGGTCAGTTATCTGTTTGTTAACTTGGCTTTCGAAAACTTTAGAAAGGCAGGGCAGGATGGATATTGGTCTATAACAGTTTGGGTCTAGAGTGTCTCCTCCTTTGAAGAGGGGGATGACCGCGGCAGCTTTCCAATCTCTAGGGATCTCAGACGATACGAAAGAGAGGTTGAACAGGCTAGTGATAGGTGTTGCAACAATTTTGGCTGATAATTTCAGAAAGAGAGGGTCCATATTATCTAGCCCAGCAGATTTGTAGGGGTCCAGACTTAGCAGCTCTTTCAGAACATCAGCCGTCTGGATTTGGGTGAAGGAGAAGCGGGGGGGGCTTGGGCAAGTAGCTGCCGAGGGTGCAGAGCTGTTGGCCGGAGTAGGGGTAGCCAGGTGGAAAGCATGGCCAGCTGTAGCAAAATGCTTATTGAAATTTTCGATAATCGTGGATTTATCGGTAGTAACAGTGTCTCCGAGCCTCAATGCAGTGGGCAACTGGGAGGAGGTGCTCTTATTCTCCATGGACTTTACAGTGTCCCAGAACTTTTTGGAGTTAGTACTACAGGAAGCAAATTTCTGTTTGAAAAAGCTGGCCTTTGCTTTTCTAACTGACTGTGTGTACTTGTTCCTGACTTCCCTGAATAGCTGCATATCGCGGGGGCTATTCGATGCTAATGCAGTGCGCCACAGGATGTTTTTCTGTTGGTCTAGTGCAGTCAAGTCTGGGGTGAACCAAGGGCTATATCTATTCTTAGTTCTACGTTTTTTGAAAGGGGCATGCTTATTTAGGATGGTGAGGAAAGCACTTTTAAAGAACAACCAGGCGTCCTCTACTGACGGGATGAGGTCAATATCCTTCCAGGATACCTGGGCCAGATCGAATAGAAAGGCCTGCTCACAAAAGTGTTTTAGGGAGCGTTTAACAGTGATAAGGGGTGGTCGTTTGACCGCTGACCCATTGCGAACGCAGGCGATGAGGCAGTGATCGCTGAGATCCTGGTTGAAAACAGATGAGGTATATTTGGAGGGCAAGTTAGTCTGATGTCCTTACACAGCTCTCTGGTCTTGGCCATTGTGGAGAGGTTGGAGTCTGTTTGATTGAGTGTGTGGACAGGTGTCTTTTATACAGGTAACGAGTTCAAACAGGTGCAGTTAATACAGGTAATGAGTGGAGAACAGGAGGGCTTCTTAAAGAAAAACTAACAGGTCTGTGAGAGCCGGAATTCTTACTGGTTGGTAGGTGATCAAATACTTATGTCATGCAATAAAATGCAAATTAATTATAAAAAAATCATACAATGTGATTTTCTGGATTTTTGTTTTAGATTCCATCTCTCACAGTTGAAGTGTACCTATGATAAAAATTACAGACCTCTACATGCTTTGTAAGTAGGAAAACCTGCAAAATCGGCAGTGTATCAAATACTTGTTCTCCCCACTGTATGTGTTGGAAGATGGTAACAGCTGTCTTTAGCTCTCTTAATTAACTGTTTGTTTTATGCCTCTTCCTTATTTCAATATGCCTTGCCTGCTGCTTTTTAGGTTAGCTATTATTATTATTTTTATTTCACTGTAGAGCCCCAAGTCCCACTCAACATGCCTCAGATAGCTCCTTTGTCTCACCCCTCCACACATGCGGAGACCTCACCTGGCTTAACTGGTGTCTCCAGAGATGCGACTTCTCTCATCATTACCCAACGCCTAGGTTTACCTCCACTGAACTCACATCCTACCATACCCTTGTCTGTACATTATGCCCTCAATCTATTCCACCACACCCAGAAATCTGCTCCTTTTATTCTCTGTACCCAACGCACTAGACGACCAGTTCTTAATGCCTTTAGCCGTACCCTTATCCTACTTCTCCTCTGTTCCTCTGGTGATGTAGAGGTAAACCCAGGTCCTGTAGCCCCCAGTACTACACCTATTCCCCAGGCGCTCTCATTTGTTGACTTCTGTAACCGTAAAAGCCTTGGTTTCTTGCATGTTAATATCAGAAACCTCCTCCCTAAATTTGATTTATTCACTTCTTTAGCAAACTCCGCCAACCCGGATGTCCTAGCTGTGTCTTAATCCTGGCTCAGGAAGGCCACCAAATATTCTGAAATTTCCATCCCCAACTACAATATTTCCCGTCAAGATAGAACTGCCAAAGGTGGCGGAGATAACCTGCAGAGTTCTGTCATACTGTCCAGGTCTGTGCCCAAACAGTTTAAGCTTCTACTCTTAAAAATCCACCTTTCCATAAATAAGTCTCTCATTGTTGCCGCCTGTTACAGACCCCCCTCATATGTGAATTGATTGCCCCCCATCTATCTTCAGAGTTTGTACTGTTAGGTGACTTAAACTGGGATATGCTTAACACCCCGGCTGTCCTTCAATCTAAGATAGATGCCCTCAATCTTACACAAATTATCAAGGAACCTACCAGGTACAACCCTAAATCCGTAAACATGGGTACCATCATAGATATCATCCCCTCCAATCATGCCCTCCAAATACACCTCCTCTGTTTTCAACCAGGATCTCAGCGATCACTGCCTCATTGCCTGCGTTCGTAATGGGTCCGCGGTCAAACGACCACCCCTTATCACTGTCAAACGCTCCCTAAAACACTTTTGCGAGCAGGCCTTTCTAATCGACGTAGCCCAGGTATCCTGGAAGGATATTGACCTCATCCTGTCAGTAGAGGATGCCTGGTTGTTCTTTAAAAGTTCTTTCCTCACCATCCTAAATAAGCATGCCCCTTTCAAAAAACTTAGAACTAAGAACAGATATAGCCCTTAGTTCACCCCAGACTTGACTGCACTTGACCAACACAAAGACATCCTGGGGCGCACTGCATTAGCATCGAATAGCCCCCGCGATATGCAACTTTTCAGGGAAGTCAGGAACACATACACACAGTCAGTTAGAAAAGCAAAGGCCAGCTTTTTCAAACAGAAATTTGCATCCTGTAGTACAAATTCCCAAAAGTTCTGGGACACTGTAAAGTCCATAGAGAATAAGAGCATCTCCTCCCAGTTGCCCACTGCATTGAGGCTAGGAAACACTCTCACCACCGATAAATTCACGATAATCGAAAATTTCAATAAGCATTTTGCTACGGCTGGCCATGCTTTCCACCTGGCTACCCCTACCCCGGCCAACAGCTCTGTACCCCCCGCAGCAACCTGCCCAAGCCCCCCCTGCTTCTCCTTCACCCAACAAATCTGCTGGGCTAGACAATCTGGACCCTTTCTTTCTAAAATTATCCGCCAAAATTGTTGCAACCCCTATTACTAGCCTGTTCAACCTCTCTTTCGTATCATCTGAGATCCCTAGAGATTGGAAAGCTGCCGCGGTCATCCCCCTCTTCAAAGGGGGAGACACTCTAGACCCAAACTGTTATAGACCTATATCCATCCTGCCCTGCCTTTCTAAAGTCTTCGAAAGCCAAGTTAATAAACAGATCACTGACCACTTCGAATCCCACCGTCCCTTCTCTGCTATGCAATCTGGTTTCCGAGCTGGTCATGGGTGCACCTCAGCTACGCTCAAGGTACAAAACGATATCATAACTGCCATCGATAGAAGACAGTACTGTGCAGCCGTCTTCATCGACCTGGCCAAGGCTTTCGACTCTGTCAATCACCGCATTCTTATTGGCAGACTCAACATCCTTGGTTTCTCAAGTGACTGCCTTACCTGGTTCTCCAAATACTTCTCAGACAGAATTCAGTGTGTCAAATCGGAGGGCCTATTGTCCTATCCTCTGGCAGTCTCTATGGGGGTGCCACAGGGTTCAATTCTTGGGCCAACCCTTTTCTCTATATACATCAACGATGTCGCTCTCGCTGCTGGTGACTCTCTGATCCATCTCTACGCAGACGACACCATTCTGTATACATCTGGCCCCTCTTTGGACACTGTGTTAACTAACCTTCAAACAAGCTTCAATGCTATACAACACTCCTTCCGTGGCCTCCAACTGCTCTTAAATGCTAGTAAAACTAAATGCATGCTTTTCAATCGAACGCTGCCCACACCCGCCCACCGGACTATCATCACTACTCTCGACGGGTCTGACTTAGAATACGTGGACACCTACAAATACCTAGGCGTCTGGTTAGACTGTAAACTCAACTTCCAGACTCACATTAACCATCTCCAATCCAAAATTAAATCCAGAATCGGCTTCCTATTTCGCAACAAAGCCTCCTTCACTCATGCTGCCAAACTTGCCCTTGTAAAACTGACTATCCTACCGATCCTTGATTTCGGTGATGTCATTTACAAATTAGCCTCCAACACTCTGCTCAGCAAATTGGATGTAATCTATCACAGTGCCATCCGTTTTGTTACCAAAGCCCCATATACTACCCACCACTGCGACCTGAATGCTCTCGTTGGCTGGTCCTCATTACATATTCGTCGCCAAACCCACTGGCTCCAGGTCATCTATAAGTCTTTGCTAGGTAAATCCCCGCCTTATCTCAACTCGCTGGTCACCATAGCAACACCCACCCGTAGCATGCGCTCCAGCAGGTATATTTCACTGGTCACCCCCAAAGCCAACACCTCCTTTAGCTGCCATTCCTTCCTGTTCTCTGCTGCCAATGACTGGAACGAATTGCAAAAATCCTTGAAGCTAGAGGTTCCTATCTCCCTTACTAACTTTAAGCATCAGCTGTCAGAGCTGCTTATCGATCACTGCACCTGTATATAGCCCATCTGTAAATAGCCCACTCTACTACCTCATCCCCATATGTATTATTTTTGGTCATTTGCACTCCAGTATCTCTATTTGCACATCATCATTTGCACATCTGTCACTTCAGTGTTAATTCTAATTTGTAACTTATTTCGCCACTATGGCCTATTTATTGTCCTACCTTCCTAACCTTACTACATTTTGCACTACATTTGCACACTCTGTATATAGATTGTCTATTGTGTTATTGACTGTACGTTTGTTTATTCTCATGTGTAACTACGTGTTGTTTTTTGTCGCACTACTTTGCTTTGTCTTGGCCAGGTCGCAGTTTTAAATGAGAACTTGTTCTCAACTGGCCTACCTGGTTAAATAAAGAAGAATAAGAAATAAAAAATAAATTGTTTTAATGTAATCTCTCAGGTCCTGACTATAGTATTCAGGGAGTCTTTTTGGAGTTGGGCTAATCCCCAATTAGAGGCAGCTGTCTTGAGTTGTCTCTAATTGGGGATTCTATTTATGTTCCCATTGTGTCCACCTGCGTGTGGATCATTGGATGTGCAGTGTTTGCCTTGTGTGTCAGCGACACTCAGATCACGGGTTTATCTTTGTTCGTGCTTTTGTTATTTTCAGTTCAGTAATAAACATGTATGTTCTCACCTCTCGCTCTGCGCCTCGTTCCCTCACCACGCACCGTGACAAAATAACTCTTTCAAGATGTTCTTGCTATGAAGCTAACCTTACCTCACCGACATGTGTTGTTCCAACAAGCTCTCACAGTCACGCCAGAATTAGACGTTCATCCATGTTTCTCAAAAGACAAATTGTGAAGTTGTTCCAAACGTCAAATATTGATGTGTTTAAGGTTAAGGTATTAACTCCATATTTTTAAGGTTAGGGTCAAGTTTAGGCATTAACTATGAAATCTTAAGGTTAGGCATGAACTCTGAATGCTTAAGGTACGGGTTAAGGTTTGGGATAGGCTTAAAACAAATCCCCAAAACAACTTTCTATCGCTGGATTCGAACATGCTGCCTTTGGCACCAGAGGTAGATGTTTACGGCTGTCTGCCATTCCCATCCAGAAAAACGAAACTTACTTGAAGGTAACAGTGCTCACTGTTGCCCCTAGTGGCCCTGTTTCTACGTCAGACATGGATGGACGTCGAATAGCACGGGTGACCTGGCTGGTTGTCAGTGTAGCTCACTTGGCAGCGATTCCTAGCTGTGTGTACATGCGTGTACATGTGTATGTACGTACAGTGTGTCTATATGGGGGTGGGTGTTTAAACTGTGTGGTTGTATGTGTGTGTCTGTATCCAAAATGTGCTTGCTGTGTGTTCATCCATTCAGACTGAGCAGTGAGATGCAGTGAGGTGACGTGAGTTGATGTGATCTGTCAAGAATGGGATGTTTCTCTGGCCTGGCCATACACTGCCGAGCTGGGCTGTTCTATCATGTCTACATGTTCTGTCTCTCCCCATGATACTGAGTGTGTGTGTGTTTGCGTGTGTGTGTGACTCAGAGGTTGCATCTGCTTGACTGGCTGTGCATGGTACGCTAGACTGCAGAGGAGCATGTGTTGCTAAGCCTGTCACTGTCTTCTACCAAGCTACGGTAGTGTGGTCGGTGCAGTGGACACACACACTCACACAACCACACACACACACCCATATACACACACACACACAGGAACCTACGCAAACAGGTTAATCTAGACCAAGTGAGAGGGTTGAAGATAGGGTTCTGGTGGAATTTCAATGGGAACCGTCTACAAAGGCAGTCGGCCCACTCGGCCTGCCCTGAAATAACCAGTGTTATCTAGAGAAAACACATTAAATATTGTGGTCAGTAAAACAATACCCCGTATCAGCCACGACCACACACACAAAGTAATCCCCACAGACACAGAACAATCACCACAGACACAGAACAATCACCACAGACACAGAACAGTCCCTACACACACAAAGCAATCACCACAGACACAGAACAATCACCACAGGCACAAAACAATCACCACAGACACATAACAATCACCACAGACACAGAACAATCACCACAGATGCAGAACAATCACCACAGACACAGAAGATAGATAGATAGGTACTTTATTGATCCCCGAGGGGAAATATCTTTGTCAAGCAGCTACAACAAAACATAGGGCAGGTGCAAAATGCCAGAACGAAAATACATAGAAGACAGAACCACGATACATGATACATAGAGCGGCAGTATGAAAAATTATAGAAATACAAGAAGTCTGGAGTGCAAAAAAGCTATAAAAAGACATTGCATAGTATGGCTGAATATGTACACTATACATTGGTGGATGGTGCATGGTTTACTATACTATACAGGTCGATGGCAGAGAAATACTTCAAAAGCTAAAAATGCATATGATATGAGTGAGGGTAATAATAGTTTACTTAATAGACAGACTGGTTAAATGAACAGGTAAGTAAATATTTGCATGGTTACATTAACTGTACAGGTAAATGACAGGAAGAGATACTTAAATAGTTACTCACGGATGGATGCATAATTGTTAAACTAGGTCCTAACACCCCAACAGTTCCAGGTCTATGTTGCCGACGGCACGGCACCCCGGTGAGGCATTAAATAGTCTAATAGCCGCCGGCAGGAAGGAAGGACCTCCTCTAGCGCTCTCTGGCACACCGTGGTGGGATCAGTCTGTGACTGAAGGTACTCCTCTGCGTCATAACCATGGCATGCAGAGGGTGGGTGACGTTGTCCATGATGGACAGCAGTTTGGCCAGGATCCGTCTCTCTGCCACCTCCTCTGGAGTGTCAAGGCTAATCCCCAGAACAGAGCTAGCCTTCCTGATCAGCTTATTTACCCGAGAAGCATCACCGGCTTATGTTGGCGCCCCAGCACACCACTGCAAAAAAGATGGCACTGGCCACCACAGACTGGTGGAAGGTGTGCAGTAGTTTACTGCACACATTGAAGGACCTGAGCCTCCTCAGAAAGTAGAGTCAGCTCTGGCCCTTTTTGTACAGAGCCCCGGTGTTATCAGCCCATTCCAGCCTGTTGTCCAAATGGACTTCCAACCATTTCCACATCCATCCCCTGTATAGGGACTGCAGTCAGTTGTGCCTGGGTTCTCCTGAAGTCCACCACCATCTCCTTTGTTGAGCTGAAGGTGGTTCTGCTCACAACACAAAGTCACTGATTGTGCTCCTGTACTCCTCCTCCTGCCCACCCCTGATGCAGCCTACAATTGCGGAGTCATCCGAGAACTTCTGTAGGTGGCATGTTTCAGAGTTATATCTGAAGTCTGAGGTGTAGAGGGTGAACAGGAAGGGGGACAGGACCGTTCCCTGGGGGGCCTCTGTGTTGCTCACTGCCCGTTCTGACACACAGCTCTGTAGTCGCACAAATTGTGGCCTACCGGTCAGGTAGTCCGTGAACCAGAGACTAAGGGTTCTTCCACTTTCATCCCCTTCATCTTCTCACCCAGAAGCAGGGGCTGAATGGTGTTGGAGAAGTCAAAAAACATAACCCTCACAGTGCAACCTGCGTTGTCCAGGTGAGAGTAGGCCCTCTGCAGAAGGTAGATGATAGCATCATCCACCGCGATGCACTGATATGCAAACTGCAGGGGGTCCAGTGATGTGCACACCAGGGGTCTGAGGTGAGCGAGGACTAACCTTTCCAGGGTCTTCATGATGTGGGATGTTAGCGCTACAGGTCTGAAGTCATTCAGGACAGTGGGGTGCGCCTTCTTGGGCACTGGGACGAGGCAGGATGTTTTCCACAGCACAGGGACCCTTTCTAGGCTCAGGCTAAAGTTGAAGAGACGCTTGAGTATTCCACACAGTCGGTCAGAACAGACCCTAAGCACCCTTGGGCTGATGCCATCAGGGCCCGCCGCTTTCCACTGATGTAGTCTCTCCAGCTCTCTCTTCACTTGGTTGGTGAAAGCCAGCCCAGGTGGGGCGGTGGGGGGAAGGGGGTGTTGATGTTCAGTCCAGAGGGAGCAGGGGCAGAGGTGGGGTCGCTGATTGTCTCAACAGAGGTGTTGTGAGCAAAGTGGGGGTGGGACAGCCGTGAGGGTGTGTGGCCTGGGGAGCTGGAGGGCAGGTGGACAGGGCCAGTATCCAACCTGTTAAAAAATTGGTTCAGCTCATTGGCTCTGTCCTGTGTCCCCTCCGTCTGCCCACTGTTTGACTTTTTGAAGCCAGTGATATTTCTCATACCCTTCCACACCTCTCTCACCTGGCTCTGCCTTAGCTTGTCCTCCATCTTCTCCTTAAACCCTCTCTTCCCCTCAGCAATCCGCATCTTAAGCTCCCTCTGGACGCATTTCAATTTGTCCTTGTCCCCCTCCTTGAAGGCCCTCTTCTTCTCATTCAGCAGGGCCTTCAGGTCGCTGGTGACCCAGGGTTTATTATTTGGAAAACAGTGTACCTTCCTGGTGGGTACAGTGTTGTCTACACAAAAATTGATATAGTCCTTTATGCGGTCAGTAAGTCCATCGATGTCCTCCCCATGAGCCTCACAGAGCACATCCCAGTCTGTTGTTTCAAAGCAGTCCTGTAGGGCCTCATTTGCCTCCGGAGACCATCTCCTAATGGTCCTAGTGGTCGCAGGCTGCTCTTGGACCATAGGCCTGTAGAGTGGGGTGAGGTGGACAAGGTTGTGATCCGATCTACCGAAGGTGTCAAAAGTGGGTGTAGAGAGAGACCAAGGAGCAGCGCAGCGATAGTTTGATATTGTTTTATTTAACTCAAAATACTCAAATGCAGAACAATCACCACAGACACATAACAATCACCACAGACACACAATAGTAGAGGGCTATTGAGGCCTGTTGGTTGACCTTGTGGTTCTATCTACTATACATGGCTAGTCTGAGTTAAGACAAAAACACTAGGGGCACTTATTGTACTGCGGGACTTCACTTTCTTCTTTAAGTTCCATGGTAAAACTCAGGGCCGGGCCAGAGAGAAAGGAGAGGGAAGTGCTTGTGTTTACACAGTGTTCCAGAGACGTCTCTGTTTACAGTGTTAGTTTACAGCAAGGCTCTGGCAAACTAGCCAGCTCAGTGCCAGTCTGCCTGTCTGTTAGGACTGGGAATTGCAAGGGACCTCCCAATACGATATTATCACAATACTTAGATATGATGTGTATTGACATTCTATATGTACGTATCAGGATTCTGTGTATTTCGATTTGATTCTGTGATTTCTCGTGATTCGATGTTCCATACATATTGCTCACTATATGTCTTGTGTAGAGGGACAAGACAGAGCATGAGAACATTTGTTTTGATCAGTCATGGAAATAAAACTGCTGAAAAAATGTTGGCTCAAACATTTAGAAAAAGAAGATTGAGGCGAAACTATATACTATATACGCTATTAACTGCCACCAGACTGTCTGTCTGTGTCTGTCCGTCCGTCTGTCCTCTGCAGCTCAGTAATAGGAGCCATAGGGAGAGTTAAACTTACCGTATGCTTCTCAGTCGAAACAGGTTGCGCATGTATTATGACAACATTTTGTGACGTGAGTCTGCACCCCTTCGTCAGTGATTGGTCAACAGTAGGAATTATTCTTCAATGAAGTGTTTGTTGTCATTCAACAACAGACAACTACTTTTCATACACATCTTTTCACTTGAGAAATACTGCACCAAACCCCCTTGGCAAAAACGTCAAAATTAATTGCAGATTTATTGAGTTACCTAGATTAATTCGGACTATTTTGAAGAAGTGTATTGGCTACGGCGTCTCAACAGGGACAAACAGTAATATTGCAGATTTTTGTGTAATGTAATCTTTAAATTCCAAAACTCACTTCTGCTCATCTCCTTATATAGTTTACATTGAGAGTATGCTTGTGTTCCAAAGCGTACCACTTAGAATGCATGGCCAATACATTGCTTCATTCTAAGTGGTATATGCCAGTGATATTGGATATTGAAGCAGAGCCTATGTGCTGTCATGGAAGTTAAAGGTCTGTAATGGGATAATAGATAATAGACGTGGGTATTTCCTTTCATCTGTGACCTCTGTGGTCCACCGTGGTCGATGAAAGATGAGGTCACAGCGGGAGGGTTCAGCTGTAACGATCAGGAACCTTTCAAGCATATTGATCCCCCGAGTGACAGACAGACAGACAGACAGACAGACAGACAGACAGACAGACAGACAGACAGACAGACAGACAGACAGACAGACAGACAGACACAAGGTCACTGTCTACTGAGGTCGTCACTAGTTACCACAGCCACAAAGTCACAAACCCCACCCATTTATACAATTTCTCTAACTCTAACCGTAACCCTAACCTTAACCACACTTCTAACCGTATGCCTAACCCTAACCTAAATTAAGACCAAACAGCATACATTTTTACGATATAGCCAATTTTAAAATTGTGTTTTTTACATTTGATAAAAGTTGAGACTCAGAGCTAGAAAATGATATATCATACACTCCAGTTGAGTAACAATGGGAAAGTAATTCTGCTTTGAAAGTTTATAAAATTGTAACCTCACTTTTGAGAAAATGGCCTTAGCCCCTTCCATCTCTTTTAAGGATTCACATGTGAGGCCATGTACTAAACAACCTAAGCCCCTCCCCATCTCCGCCCCCACTCCCTCTGGACTGATCTGCAACACCTCCCTTCCCCCCACCTCTGGACTGATCATCAACACCCCCCTTCCCTCCACCTCCCCACCTGGGCTGGCTTTCACCACTAACCAAGTGAAGAGAGAGCTGGAGAGACTACATCAGCGGAAAGCGGCGGGCCCTGATGGCATCAGCCCAAGGGTGCTTAGGGTCTGTGTGGAATACTCCAGCGCCTCTCTATCTATCTATCTATCTATCTATCTATCTATCTATCTATCTATCTATCTATCTATCTATCTATCTATCTATCTATCTATCTATCTATCTATCTATCTATCTATCTATCTATCTATCTATCTATCTATCTATCTATCTATCATCTATCTATCTATCTATCTATCTATCTATCTATCTATCTATCTATCTATCTATCTATCTATCTATCTATCTATCTATCTATCTATCTATCTATCTATCTATCTATCTATCTATCTATCTATCTATCTATCTATCTATCTATCTATCTATCTATCTATCTATCTATCTCAAGACTAAAGGCTGGTTTATACTACGAGTGTGTGCCAGAGTGCGCTCTGGGCGTTCGTAAACTCAGAGCGTTGTCAGATTGTCCGTTCATGAATTCAGAACGTTGAGAGCGCACACTGGCCGAGGAGAAGGGTTGACCTAACAACAGCAGTCAAGCTAACTGGCTAACGTCGGCTAGCTTTCTAGCTACTTCCAGACACATGAGAGAACAGCTCACTCTGACAATTTTACTCGCCCTAGCAGTGCTGGTTAGGCTGTTTTTATGTTATCCAGAGCGTTGGTGACTGTAACTGTGCTGTTGGCAACAATTTAATTATGTTTTTTTGCCGACGTTTACTGACACTGGCCATATTCAACGGGTGTTGAGCGTTCGTAAATTTGTCAGTTATTCTGCACTCTGGCACGCTCAAGACGAGAATGCTCTGAAATTGGAGGAGATAGCTAGAGAAAATTTACATGGATGGACGCTTCTCCCTCTCTGTCACGGTTGCCATGGTTGCCCTTAGTTTTAAGATGTAATCCGTAGATAGGTGTTTTATACAATAGCATCTGTGTGTTCTCTTTTCGACTCCTTCTGCATATTTGCAATCAAAGGCCAGAATTTTCTCCAGGTCCTTAGCTATCATACTCTAATTCCACCGGACCTTCCACTGATTTCAAAACTCGGTCCTCCAGAAAGTGGAGAGTAACACTGTGATATCTTTTAAAAAAAGCTGCGTTAGAAAGGATTACCTACAAATACTAACCAGCTCATGTTATAGACAGACGCGTGATACATGGCAGACCAATCCAAACTCATCTCTCGGCATGTCCAGCCCATCCATTATCTCAGCCAATCACAGCTAACGGGAAGGTTCCTGTCTTTTTCCATAGCTAAACAAACTAGGCAAAAAAATGGATAAAATAAAATATGTTTACGCTCAAATGGATCTCCTGTGAAGTAGAGACACGCGACATATGCCTAGTTTCCTGAAACTAGTCACAATTTTGAATTTGTGGCTATGGTAGCTAGTGATAACCGTTTACTGGGTCCCGTGGTACCCTAGTCCTACACCATAGAGCACATTACAAAGTACAGAGAACACACTGTATACAGAGTAACATAGTGATTACACGCTGTGACTTACTGTGGAAAAACATTATCTGCATCCCAAATGGCACCCTATTCCCTATACAGTGCACTTCTTTAGTTTGTTAGTATATAGGGAATAGTGTGTCATTTGGGACACAGCCACTGTACTTACTGTATAAAACATGATGATGGGATTCATACTCTCTTCTATATACAGTAACTACCTGTGAATGTTTATGTGAGTGGCTGAGTGGTAATAGTGGCAAATGAGCTGTCTGTCTGTCTGTCTGTCTGTCTGTCTGTCTGTCTGTCTGTCTGTCTGTCTCTGTCGGTCAGTCAGTCAGTCTGTCTCTGTCTGTCAGTCTGTCTGTCTGTAATGAGAAACATGGATGGGCAATTAGATATAATAGGACACTCAGAGGGATGGAGAGAGGGATGGGAGAGAGGGAGTTGAGGGAGTGAGAGAGCATGGGGAGAGAGAGATGAGGGAGGGAGTGTGAGAGAGGGGGGAGGAGAGAGAGAGAGAGAGAGAGAGAGAGAGAGAGAGAGAGAGAGAGAGAGAGAGAGAGAGAGAGAGTAAAAGAGCGAGAGAGGGAGTAAGACAGAGCGAGGAACAAAGACATGAACTGGTCACAGGATTCCAGGAACATGCTAATTGGTTGCTGATTGAAGCCAGGCCTTTGGTTCACTCTACCCTCCACTGTTTACAGCAGCTTACTGTTGGAATGCTGAGAGAATACAATAGAATAGAATCTTAGGCTGAATGTAGAAACAGATCTTAATGTGCATATTAAGTTGTAGTGGAATATAATCAAATAGAATAGATTGCAGTAGCACTTTCTGTCAAAGCACATTCCATTTATCTTGAATTGATAGAATACAAACTGCTACATCCACATTTTATATAAAAATGACTATTCACAAAATGAACAACGACTCCTTAACTGCTCCCCTGTGAAATTCCTTAGTGCCTCAGTGCGTTGGGCCATGAATATGAATTTCTCTTTCTCTCTTTTCTTTCTCTCAAACACAAGCAATCTATTGTCACACGACTGTAGTCTCATTGGAGAGATTGAGGAGGAGAGAGAGGGAGAGAGAGAGGAAGAGAGAGAGAGAGAGAGAGGGGTGCATAGCAAAATAGAGGTGGAGAAAGACCCCTATCGAATACAGGGTTTGATTTACAGGGTTTGATTTATAGGGTTAGATTTTTTTGTATCAGTTACTTTGATGATTCGGTCATTCACTGAATTCTCTAGCGAGAGAACCAGACCATCTCATTTAGGCTCATGGAGAAATCAAAAGCCAGTGATCCGACACTAGAGCACATTACAGTACATCGTCCCCTCGTCTTCAGCTACATAAAGATTGAGTTGCTCTCTCTGAGGTGTTTTAAAAAGAATGAGTGAGTGAATGGGTGGAAAATGGATGGATGAAATGGAGACAATATGATAAACAGAGGAGACATCGGAGTGCAATATGTCAGAGGAGATGGTGGAGTTTACAGTTTGTCAGAGGAGATGCTGGAGTTAACAATATGTCAGAGGAGATGGTGGAGTTTACATTATGTCAGAGGAGATGCTGGAGTTAACAATATGTCAGAGGAGATGGTGGAGTTTACATTATGTCAGAGGAGATGGTGGAGTTAACAATATGTCAGAGGAGATGGTGGAGTTAACAATATGTCAGAGGAGATGGTGGAGTTTACAGTTTGTCAGAGGAGATGCTGGAGTTAACAATATGTCAGAGGAGATGGTGGAGTTTACATTATGTCAGAGGAGATGGTGGAGTTAACAATATGTCAGAGGAGATGGTGGAGTTTACAATATGTCAGAGGAGATGGTGGAGTTAACAATATGTCAGAGGAGATGGTGGAGTTAACAAAATGTCAGAGGAGATGCTGGAATTTACATTATGTCAGAGGAGATGGTGGAGTTAACAATATGTCAAAGGAGATGGTGGAGTTTACAATATGTCAGAGGAGATGGTGGAGTTAACAATATGTTAGAGGAGATGGTGGAGTTAACAATATGTCAGAGGAGATGCTGGAATTTACATTATGTCAGAGGAGATGGTGGAGTTAACAATTTGTCAGAGGAGATGGTGGAGTTAACAATATGTCAGAGGAGATGGTGGAGTTTACAATATGTCAGAGGAGATGGTGGAGTTTACAATATGTCAGAGGAGATGGTGGAGTTTACAATATGTCAGAGGAGATGGTGGAGTTTACAATATGTCAGAGGAGATGGTGGAGTTTACAATATGTCAGAGGAGATGGTGGAGTTTACAGTTTGTCAGAGGAGATGCTGGAGTTAACAATATGTCAGAGGAGATGCTGGAATTTACATTATGTCAGAGGAGATGGTGGAGTTTACAATATGTCAGAGGAGATGGTGGAGTTTACAGTTTGTCAGAGGAGATGCTGGAGTTAACAATATGTCAGAGGAGATGGTGGAGTTTACATTATGTCAGAGGAGATGGTGGAGTTAACAATATGTCAGAGGAGATGGTGGAGTTAACAATATGTCAGAGGAGATGCTGGAATTTACATTATGTCAGAGGAGATGATGGAGTTAACAATATGTCAGAGGAGATGGTGGAGTTTACAATATGTCAGAGGAGATGGTGGAGTTAACAATATGTTAGAGGAGATGGTGGAGTTAACAATATGTCAGAGGAGATGGTGGAATTTACATTATGTCAGAGGAGATGGTGGAGTTAACAATATGTCAGAGGAGATGGTGGAGTTTACAATATGTCAGAGGAGATGGTAGAGTTTACAATATGTCAGAGGAGATGGTGGAGTTTACAATATGTCAGAGGAGATGGTGGAGTTTACAATATGTTAGAGGAGATGTTGTAGTTAACAATATGTCAGAGGAGATGGTGGAGTTAACAATATGTCAGAGGAGATGGTGGAGTTTACAATATGTTAGAGGAGATGTTGTAGTTAACAATATGTCAGAGGAGATGGTGGAGTTTACAATATGTCAGAGGAGATGGTGGAGTTTACAATATGTCAGAGGAGATGGTGGAGTTTACAATATGTCAGAGGAGATGGTGGAGTTTACAATATGTTAGAGGAGATGTTGTAGTTAACAATATGTCAGAGGAGATGGTGGAGTTAACAATATGTCAGAGGAGATGGTGGAGTTAACAATATGTCAGAGGAGATGGTGGAGTTTACAATATGTCAGAGGAGATGGTGGAGTTTACAATATGTCAGAGGAGATGGTGGAGTTTACAATATGTCAGAGGAGATGGTGGAGTTTACAATATGTTAGAGGAGATGTTGGAGTTAACAATATGTCAGAGGAGATGGTGGAGTTAACAATATGTCAGAGGAGATGGTGGAGTTAACAATATGTCAGAGGAGATGGTGGAGTTTACAATATGTCAGAGGAGATGGTGGAGTTAACAATATGTTAGAGGAGATGGTGGAGTTAACAATATGTCAGAGGAGATGCTGGAATTTACATTATGTCAGAGGAGATGGTGGAGTTAACAATATGTCAGAGGAGATGGTGGAGTTAACAATATGTCAGAGGAGATGGTGGAGTTTACAATATGTCAGAGGAGATGGTGGAGTTAACAATATGTCAGATGGTGGAGTTAACAATATGTCAGGGTAGATGGTGGAGTTAACAATATGTCAGAGGAGATGGTGGAGTTTACAATATGTCAGAGGAGATGGTGGAGTTTACAATATGTCAGAGGAGATGGTAGAGTTTACAATATGTCAGAGGAGATGGTGGAGTTTACAATATGTCAGAGGAGATGGTGGAGTTTACAATATGTTAGAGGAGATGTTGTAGTTAACAATATGTCAGAGGAGATGGTGGAGTTAACAATATGTCAGAGGAGATGGTGGAGTTAACAATATGTCAGAGGAGATGCTGGAATTTACAATATGTCAGAGGAGATGGTGGAGTTTACAATATGTTAGAGGAGATGGTGGAGTTTACAATATGTCAGAGATGCTGGAATTTACATTATGTCAGAGGAGATGGTGGAGTTAACAATATGTCAGAGGAGATGGTGGAGTTTACAATATGTCAGAGGAGATGGTGGAGTTTACAATATGTCAGAGGAGATGGTGGAGTTTACAATATGTCAGAGGAGATGGTGGAGTTTACAATATGTTAGAGGAGATGTTGTAGTTAACAATAAGTCAGAGGAGATGGTGGAGTTAACAATATGTCAGAGGAGATGGTGGAGTTTACAATATGTCAGAGGAGATGGTGGAGTTTACAATATGTCAGAGGAGATGGTGGAGTTTACAATATGTTAGAGGAGATGTTGTAGTTTACAATATGTCAGAGGAGATGTTGTAGTTAACTATTTTTTTGGTGCCAGGTAGAACCGTTTTAGGTTCTACGTGGAACCCAAAAGTGTTTTACCTGGAACCAAAAAGGGTTTTCCAAAGGGTTCTCCTATGGGTACAGCCGTATAACCCTTTTTTTTCTAAGATATGTTTATCACAGTGAGAATAAGACAACCTGTTGAAATATCTATTCTTATCTGAACTGGCCCACTACCTGCAATGTAGACACACACACCGCCACGCACACATGTGGAGGATGTCAGATCTATGGAGGATTCAGCACCTTTGTTGCATTGTAATATTGTGGTCAGAAACATTTGAAAAGTGGATGAATCTGAAAACTTCCTTGAGAGTTTGGGGAGAGCATTTTGGTTCACACCAAAACACAAAACATGCCCATTGGGTGGCAGGTAGCCTGAAGGTTAGACTGTTGGGCCAGTAACCGAAAGGTCTCTAGTTCGAATCCCTGAGCTCACAACGTGAAACATCTGCCAATGTGACCTTGAGCAAGGCACTTAACCCTAAATACTCCAAGGTCGCCATTGATAACGGCAGACCCTGGCCATGATCCCATTCTCCGAGCGTGGCTCAGAGTTGGGATATGCAAAAATAAAATACTAGTTCCCAATTCACACATTATCAAAAGTGACCACAAATGCGATTATGCATGTAATGCTTTTATTATAATGATGCATTTTTATGGTGAAAATTATCTTTCCCAAACTACAAAACTCACGCGCTGTGTACAGTATGTATGTGATACAAACCTTATCAAAACATACAGTATTGGCCTATGGGCTAGGCTAAATGAGGTGTGCGACTATGATTCGAAAAAGACACAAGCTGGTCACAAGCGGGTTGTTATTCACAAGTGATAATATATCATTCATAAGTGATAGGCTAATATTGTCACCCATCAGACTATTCTTGATTTAATATTGTCTTTACATATACGTAATAATATATGTGTGAAATTTTTTTTGATTTAGAATGGACCATTATCATGCACTTGTCTCGAAACAGGGGCAGAGGAAAAAATCCATGTCATCTCTGCGCTTAGAAAATGGAGGACGCATTTTCTGTGGTTAATTTTCATGCCAGTCAGGTAGGCTATACTCCTGTTGTAAAGAGAAGCAATGTCCTTAATATTAGGAAAGTTGATAAATAAATATAGTAAGCCTATCTTATAGAAAATTGATGGGATCCTCCTCTTTTTAATAGAGGCCATCACTCTGTTTTCTAGCGTAATTGCATAGCCTATAGAAATGTTGCGTAACATGAGCTCTCAAGAAATGTTTGATTAGATTTTCGATTACATTTCCATTGATGTCAGAGTGATTATGGGACAATAGAGTGCTGAGTACCGGGCAGTTAGCAAGTTTGGTAGGCTACTAATAGAGATGAAACGGTATGAAAATTTCAGATCACGATTATAGTAAGCAAAATTATCACGGTATTGTTCAAATGTGCTGGAAATGTTCACACACTGAAATCATTTCATCAAGTTTTGTATTGAAAAGCAACAAACAAAATTTGCATTAGCAAAATGAGATTGAAATGTAAAAATGTATCATGTCCTTTGCAATGTAATATGAAAGGGCTGCAGTGAGGTCTTGAGCATTTTTTTGATGCGGGTGGATAAGCAGCCTGCCTTTTGAATGCTTGCTCGAGTGCCTGTGTCCCAACTGTTGATGAGGAGGGACCAGTAGCATCACTGGGTTTGCCTGGTGCACGCCCACTCTGTAAACAAGGGAATAGCTAATTTATTATTATTATTGGTGTTGTTACATTATTATTATTATTATTATAATTATTATCGTCTCACTCACACACTATCTTCTGTGTTGCATTTGAGTACAGAAATACAACTGAGTCTTAAGAAGACAGTGATAGTAATTGCAATGAGCCCAACAATTGACATAAATACAGGAGTCTTATATAGGAGTCTATAGTGTTTCTCCTGTTGGGTGACTAAACAACTGCCAGATTTTAAATGAACAAAATATGTTGGTTGGGTGACTAAACTAGATAACGTGTTTTCGTGTGCAATGGGCAAACAGTCTGCAGACACACGACGCATACAGTTGCAGAACAAAGTGTAGTGTTTTTACAATAGTAGGTAACACTGAAAGCGTCAGTTTACATTATTGACAAGCTATTAGCAGGTTTTATAGACAAATCATGACATTTTCCCCCATTCCGAAAAGTCCCCACATCATGCAGTGAGCTAAAACTTAACTTACCTTGCATTCGCTATAGTAGTGGGTGGTGGTCACAAAGTGTTGCCCCCTTTCGCAGTGTTTTTTTTTTTTTGTGCATGTTCTGCAGACAGGGTGACCATCTTCGATTAAGTTTCCCTCAGCACCCTTGTAAAACCCCAAAATACGACCACACTTCAGATTTGGTCCTCTTAGAAGGCTGGTCCTCTTGTGTATTTTCACACAAAACAAAGCCCACGTTGCGCCAACTTTGGTTGATGCTGGACAGTATTTACCGTGAGTTTTTCAAACCGGTTCTAATGATGATGATTACAATTTGAAACGGTAATACTAACCGTCTGGAATTTTACCGTGGTTTATCGTGAAACCTGTAACCGTTTCATCCCTAGTTACTAATGACCATCAGCAGCATCAGAGCTTGGAGAATTATTATTAGAATTTTTTATGTAACCTTTATTTAACTAGTCAAGTCCGTTAAGAACAAACCCTATGGGACTCCCAATCACAGCCGGTTGTGATACAGCCTGGATTCGAACCAGGATGCCTGTAGTGATGCCTCTAGCACTGAGACGCAGTGCTTTTGACCGCTGCGCCACTCGGGAGCCCTAACTGTGACTAAACGGTAACGTGGAATTTGACTGCCTTTGTGACCGCCGGTGTGGCGGTAAAACGGTCACAGCAACAACCCTAGCCGTAACCAAATGGTCACATATCATTCTGGGTTCCACTTCGCAAGAGGGGGTCCGTGGAGTTTCACGAACATCAAGGCAGACAAACAGTGAATGATATATATATATATATATATATATATATATATACAGTGGGGAGAACAAGTATTTGATACAATGCCGATTTTGCAGGTTTTACTACTTACAAAGCATGTAGAGGTCTGTAATTTTTATCATAGGTAAACTGTGAGAGACGGAATCTAAAACAAAAATCCAGAAAATCACATTGTATGATTTTTAAATAATTAATTTGCATTTTATTGCATGACATAAGTATTTGATCACCTACCAACCAGTAAGAATTCCGGCTCTCACAGACCTGTTAGTTTTTCTTTAAGAAGCCCTCCTGTTCTCCACTCATTACCTGTATTAACTGCACCTGTTTGAACTTGTTACCTGTATAAAAGACACCTGTCCACACACTCAATCAAACAGACTCCAACCTCTCCACAATGGCCAAGACCAGAGAGCTGTGTAAGGACATCAGGGATAAAATTGTAGACCTGCACAAGGCTGGGATGGGCTACAGGACAATAGGCAAGCAGCTTGGTGAGAAGGCAACAACTGTTGGCGCAATTATTAGAAAATGGAAGAAGTTCAAGATGGCGGTCAATCTCCCTCGGTCTGGGGCACCATGCATGATCTCACCTCGTGGGGCATCAATGATCATGACGAAGGTGAGGGATCAGCCCAGAACTACACGGCAGGACCTGGTCAATGACCTGAAGAGAGCTGGGACCACAGTCTCAAAGAAAACCATTAGTAACACACTACGCCGTCATGGATTAAAATCCTGCAGAACACGCAAGGTCCCCCTGCTCAAACCAGCGCATGTCCAGGCCCGTCTGAAGTTTGCCAATGACCATCTGGATGATCCAGAGGAGGAATGGGAGAAGGTCATTTGGTCTGATGAGACAAAAATAGAGCTTTTTGGTCTAAACTCCACTCGCCGTGTTTGGAGGAAGAAGAAGGATGAGTACAATCCCAAGAACACCATCCCAACCGTGAAGCATGGAGGTGGAAACATCATTCTTTGGGGATGCTTTTCTGCAAAGGGGACAGGACGACTGCACCATATTGAGGGGAGGATGGATGGGGCCATGTATCGCGAGATCTTGGCCAACAACCTCCTTCCCTCAGTAAGAGCATTGAAGATGGGTCGTGGCTGGGTCTTCCAGCATGACAACGACCCGAAACACACAGCCAGGGCAACTAAGGAGTGGCTCCGTAAGAAGCATCTCAAGGTCCTGGAGTGGCCTAGCCAGTCTCCAGACCTGAACCCAATAGAAAATCTTTGGAGGGAGCTGAAAGTCTGTATTGCCCAGCGACAGCCCCGAAACCTGAAGGATCTGGAGAAGGTCTGTATGGAGGAGTGGGCCAAAATCCCTGCTACAGTGTGTGCAAACCTAGTCAAGAACAACAGGAAACGTATGATCTCTGTAATTGCAAACAAGGTTTCTGTACCAAATATTAAGTTCTGCTTTTCTGATGTATCAAATACTTATGTCATGCAATAAAATACAAATTAAATACTTAAAAATCATACAATGTGATTTTCTGGATTTTTGATTCCGTCACTCACAGTTGAAGAGTACCTATGATAAAAATTACAGACTTCTACATGCTTTGTAAGTGGGAAAACCTGCAAAATTGGCAGTGTATCAAATACTTGTTCTCCCCACTGTATATATATATATATTATGTTCTGATTGGCCAAAGTGGTCAAGCCTTGGACCTGCCTCCCCAGTGTAGCTTATCTTCATTATTCTCGACACCGCCAGAAAGAACACAGGGAACAAACCAACATTCACATCTCTAGGCTACTGTATTTCGTTTTTCATGGAATTTTTGTGGTAATTAAATATAATGTATTTAGAATTTATCATAATTAATTTTCCAGAAAGAGTCCTCCTCCACACTCCGGCAGCAGACACACCTGCGTAGGCGAGACCCGTGGTTCAGTCATTTGTGTGTGTTTTTGGGCTCCTCTCCTCTCCTCTCAGGGTGGTTGGTAGGCTAGCTAGCTTACCACGTGTCTGAGTCACATGATGTCTTTTATGAAATCAGATGTGACATTTTGTTAGCCGACCAAAGGTTGTGTCAGCTGGGGCAGGGCTTGTCAAAAACAGTCTCTGTCAGATAGAGCCTCTCACATACCACAGCGAGTATAGCAGACTGCAGATTCCCCAGGCCCTAGAACAGATATAAAAACAGTCAAATACAGAACAGACAAATACAGCAGTGGTTCCCAAACTGTGGGGCGACGGGGGGAGCTGGGGTCCACCCCAAACATATACTGTATATACAGTACCAGTCAGAGAATTTGGACACACCTACAGTACTCATTCAAGGGTTTTCTTTATTTTTACTATTTTCTACATTGTAGAATAATAGTGAAGACATCAAAACTATGAAATAACACATATGGAATCATGTAGTAACCAAAAAAGTGTTAAACCAATCAAAACATATTTTAGATTTGAGATTCTTCAAAGTAGCCACCTTTTGCCTTGATGACAGCTTTGCACATGAAATGAAAAAGTTTGGGAACCCCTGAAATACAGAACAGTCACATAAGAACAGTCACATACAACCTCTGTAAGACCACAAAGAGAGTATCAGTATCTCAGGAAGCCTATTCCCTGTTTAAAGCACTACTTTTAACCAGGCTCACAGCTTATACCCCATATAGTGCAATATGTATAGCTAGGTGCACACCTTATACCCCATATAGTGCAATACTCATAGCTAGGTGCACACCTTATACCCCATGTAGTGCACTAACTCACTAGTGTATATGGGTACCGTATTACCCATATAGTGCAATAATTTTGGCCAGCTCACTATATGGGGAGTAGGGCTAATAGCTTTGAGACAAAGCCTCAGTCTTGACACATATTCCTAAGATTAATGCACTTACAACAGTAAGTCACTCTGGATAAGAGTGACTGCTAAGTGACTCAAATGAAATGTAAATGTTAAAACAGAAGTCCGTTCCTGGAGACCCGTGCTGCTTTGTGATGTGCAGTCCAGGGTAAGGCTTTGATACAGCACCCTTTCATCCCATAACTCACTGTGACTGCGGTGCTCTGTGCATTATTCAGGTGACTTACTGTAAGTCTACTGTCAGCGATCATTGACTTGTTTAATCAATTCTGCCCCAGGTACTAGATTTATGTTTTCCCTTAATTACACCACTGGGTCTTTATCAAGCCCGGTCACAGAGCCATGACTACGGTAGATTTGTTGACTCTTGTTGATGGGAAAGAGCTGGACAGATCCTGCACTTCTAGGAGCATTTAGGCTTGTTGTTTTGTTGACACTTTGATATATTTTATAAGAGTAAGATGGCGTTGCCTTTACACACCTTTCTTAGGTCAGTTTTGTGTTTTACAATTGAGAAAAATTAGCTGATCCTAGATCTGTGCAAATGGTGAAACTTCTCTCTCTATGCAGATGAGTCATTAACTCACCCAGTATCTGTACCTAAACACCTGGTGCAGAGAGACTGAGCAGCAGGTGGATGGCTTCTTGAATATAGGAGTTCAGAGCCTCCTACACACTCCACACACACAGGGCTACAAGGGCTATCTACATCCAGGGTTACCATAGAAACGTTGAAGATGAGGAAGTTGGTGTTGAGCTAACAAGGTAAAATAAGGGCCTCTGACACACACACAAACACACACACACACACTGGTTTGTGGGCTCCTCTCCTCTTCTCCTCGTTTCCTTCTCTCCTTTTCTCCTTCCCACCCTCTCCTCCTCTCCTCCTCACCTCCTCCCCTCCTTCCCTCTGAGCTGTGAAGCGTATGCTGCCTGCTGTTGTCAGTTCAGGAGAGTTAGAATGACACCACTAATTGGAACAACATTTACTCTGCTCCGTTAGCTGTTCCAGACCTGTAGTTTCAGACCAGAGCTAAAGGAGACAGAAAACGTCATCAGTGTTGTCTGTCGCTGAAGAGTAAGGCTCGGGCTGGATTCGGCTCGTTGGCTTGATCTCGGTTCATCAAGTCTTTAAGTCATAACAACTAAAAAACAAGCTGCAGGTAGCGTAAACTTCTACTTCATAATTGGATGTGATACAGTGTTCCCTCCCGGCCATGTTAATTCACTTGTTTATCCTGTTTCTCTGTGGAAGATATGAAGTATGAAAGGCACTGTCAGGGTATTCAAATGTTAACCATATTTCCATACTGCTGCTCAGGATTGTAACAGATATGTACATGTACATGTTGCGCGTTAGAGTAGTCAGTCAATAGGTGTCTTTGTTCCGCTTCATTTTATCAGTCTTGGCCACTCTCCCGTTTCCTGTTTTATACGCCTCACCATTGCAGAGCGCTGAAGAATGCCAAGTCACCTTTGCCGGCCCCCAAATCGAACCTAGCCAAGCGCACTGGCACGCAGACGCACTCACACACACACACACACACACACACACACACACACACACACACACACACACACACACACACACACACACACACACACACACACACACACACACACACACACACACACACCGGTACAGCAGGAGGTTTAATAGGTTTTGGAACATCTCAGGAGAGTCATTCAGGGGAGCGCTCGGAGACCACAGCACTCATGGAACTATTTGGCCGCCTGAAAGAACAGAGCTGATGAAGGTGGAGAGATCCCTCGTTCTTCACTCCTTTTTTTCTCCCGCCTGGCCTGAATGATGGGGGGACAAAACTAAGCCTAGGTCCTACTTTGTCTTCAGTTCTCTCTCTCTCTCTCTCTCTCTCTCGCTCTCACTCTCTTTTCTTCTCATTTATTCTCTCTCAGGAAGGTTGTTTTTTACTGCGGAAGTCTCTGGGTCCGTTGAAAGCTCTCCTCCATCCAAACTGTCTTTGTTTAGCCGGAAATCCACATGGCCTCCCAGTTGACACACAGCAGAGGCCGTTAGGAAACTCGTAATACTCATCAGAGATGCTGTCAACATGTTCCTCAAACACTGATACTATTTCACCTCAATGGGGCTTCCTTTAAATAAATAAAGGAGTATAAAAGATCACATTCATTTTTTATGCAGACCTGATCACTTCTCAAGGCAGGATATTGAATAAACTCAGTTAAATGAATCTTGAATTATACTGTATGTCAGGCTTTATAGGCTTTATATAAAACACTGATTGAACCCCAGAGTGTCTGTGTGTGAAGTTGATGGTGCCTACGTGTGTGTGTGTGTGTGTGTGTGTGTGAAGTTGATGGTGCGTACTTGCCTGTGTGAAGTTACCTTGTGACTGTATTGCTCCAGGGATTTATGACTGAGAGAGAGAGAGAGGGGGAGAGAGGGGGCAGCTGTGATGACAGCCATGTCTTCAGCACAGAAGTGACTCAACAGAGGATTATTCCATGGCTGTATGTCATCGTGCTCCTAGGTCAACAACCAACACCAGCCTTCTTTACAGAACCAATGATGCTGGATTAAAAGTTAGGGGGGGGGGGGGAGCGATAGAGAGAGAGAGTTGGAGACTATTAATGAGGTGTGGAGCTGCTCAGGTGTGTCAAGTTTCAATTGGTCTTCCATCTCTTCACAGACTAATACAGACATTGTAGTCTGACTGAGCTGATGGTGAACGAATCTGTTATTTTTAGATCATACATCTGACGATCAATCTAACAGCAAGGGAAAGCCCTACGTGTGTTCCAACACAGACAGTAAAGAGACTGTTGCCATGATGCTAATGCCATGCTCTACAGTTATAGACATGCTGATGACTAACACGATGTAGCTAGAATAAACCGTTCAGTGCTCTGAGTCTGCTGTAAGCCAACGAGTGTTATATACAGTGCATTCGGAAAGTGTTCAGACCCCTTGGCTTTTTACACATTTTGTTACATTACAGCCTTATTCAGAGATGTTCGATCAGGTTCAAGTCTGGGCTCTGGCTTTGCCACTCAAGGACATTCCTGTGTGGCTGTGTGCTTAGGGTCGTTGTCCTGTCGGAAGGTGAACCTTCGCCCCCGTCTGAGGTCATGAGTGCTCTGGAGCAGGTTTTCATCAAGGATCTCTCTGTACTTTGCTCCATTCATCTTTCCCTCGGTCCTGACTAGTCTCCCAGTCCATGCCGCTGAAAAACATCCCCACAGCATGATGCTGCCACCACCATGCTTCATCGTAGGGATGGTGCCAGGTTTCCTTCCGACGTGACGCTTGGCATTGAGGCCAAAGAGTTCAATCTTGGTTCATCAGACCAGAGAATCTTGTTTCTCATGGTCTTAAAGAGTTTAAATGCCTTTTGGTAAAATCCAAGCGTGCTCATATAAACAGATGAGGCTGGATTCAATTTAGCAAATACGAGGAGGAGAGGAAGGAACATCATTGGTCAACACGCCATCATTGAGGTACTGTACCTGGCAAGCGCCGCTATAGAGCCACAATGGGGTCCTCCACCGCCATGCCACCCTTTGACCATACAACACTGCCCATCTCCTTAATTTCCTTAACACCTTACATGACTTTACATCTTTTTCAGCTTGAGCAGAGAGGGCCAGGTGATCCTGAGCAGCAAATGTATGTTCTAATTTGGAACAACGTGCGTTTCCATCGGGCTGCTCAGGTCCGCAACTGCTTCCATGACCATCCCAGGTTTACAGTTCTCTATCTCCCACCACATTCCCCATTTCTCAACCCCACTGAGGAGTTGTTTTCAGCATAGCGGTGGAAGTTGAGCGGCCTTTCAGGTTATGTCGATATAGGACTCGTTTTACTGTGGATATAGAAACTTTTGTACCTGTTTCCTCCAGCATCTTCACAAGGTCCTTTGCTGTTGTTCTGGGATTGATTTGCACTTTTTGTAAATTAGCCTATCAGAAGCTTCTAAAGCCATGACATCATTTTCTGGAATCTCATTGAACTAATCAATTTTGCAGGCCTAGACTAAAAGCCAATATATGGTTGATCCGAAAAATGTGGTCGGAAGCTCCAAACGGAGGGTGTGATGCAATTGCGGAGCCTCCAGAGGCATGCAGAGGCCAAATCGAGCTCCATACCATATCGCCATACACCTCCCAAATGTTGTAACAATGCGGAGGTCTCTATATAGCTCTGCATTTACATGATTGGTTGACTGTAGGTGGGGGTGGTACATCCTGTAGAAAATACAAACTCACTTCCTTGACAAAAGCTCTGCACTGCTCCGCGAAGCCAAGAAGTATGAATGCCCTGACTTCTGCTGAGGCCGTATCACAGTTAATGCTGCACAGCCAATGCAGACGTCGGATTGACCATGCGCCGAGATGCACAAGTCACTTCTCTCTCTTGAATGCGCTCTCTCCCACCAATTTGTGCACATTCATTGTTTCATAACTTTGTTGTGTGAATTGTTTGCGTTTGATTGTTAGTGTATATCAATTCCCCATTACATATACCATCAGTAGTACATTTACTGTTTATTCTTATAATTTCTAATCTACCATGTTTGTTACCTTGGTTACCTTGGTTTTCATTGTCGGAGTGGACACATTGTTTGCAGAGTGCACAACCTATGCTACACTTGTTAGAAACAAGTTTTGGTTTATTTCATTCCAGTTACGAGTTTTTTCAATTTAGTCATTGTCTTATGTTTGGAGCTATCCTGTCAATGTTGAGTAAGGACGCACAAGCATTGAAGTAGGCTTATAGGCTACCTGGCCTTCACGCAAATGTAGGTATATAAATGTGGCCGTTTGGGAATCTGATAGTATTTCTGATTGGCTTAACGCACCACCACTAATTTGGGGCTCCCAAGTGGTGCAGTGGTCTAAGACACTGCATCTCAATGCTATAGGCGTCACTACAAGCAACTGCCCTATAGGACTCCCAATCACAGCCGGTTTTGATACAGTCTGGATTTGAACCAGGTTGCCTGTTGGAAAAGCATTCCAGGTGAAGCTAGTGGAGATAATGCCAAGAGTGTGTAAAGCTGTATCAAGGCAAAGGGTAGCTACTAGAATCTCAAATATAAAATATATTTTTTGTTTAATGCTTTTTTGGTTACTACATGAATCCATATGTGTTATTTCAAAGTGTTGATGTCTTCAGTATTATTCTACAATGTAGAAAACAGTTAAAATAAAGAAAAACTAGATGTGTCCAAACTTTTGACTGGTACTGTATGTATTTGTTACTGCTCGACTAATACAATATCTATTTGTTACTGCTCGACTAATACAATATCTATTTGTTACTGCTCGACTAATACAATCTCGGTCGACCAACAGCCTAAAGACCAAACTATCCACCAGTCGACTAATTGGGCTCAGCCCTAGACCCAAGATCAGTGTCTAGGGGACATCACGAGGAGAACAGAACAGAACTTCTGAATCACTCTGTCAGTCATTCTCTCACTCTCTCTCTCTCTCTCTCTCTCTCTCTCTCTCTCTTTAGTCCATTAATTTAGTCATCATTTAGCCTTTTGCTATCATTAGCTTGGCCTAAACAGCCAAGACCTGCTGTCCTGGCACACTCAGCCCATCTGCACAACCAGGCCCTGCCAACCTCCCAACACAACACACACACACTCACAGATGACCGCATGCACGCACACAAACACATTGTAAATAAGAATTTGTTCTTAACTGACTTGCCTTGTTAAATAAAGGTTAAATAAAAAAATAAATATAGACAATTTAATGACCTGTGGAGCTTCTCAAAGTAATGTTTTCTACACCTCAAACAGCAAGCACACAAAGACTGTTTTCAGTGGTGGAAAAAGTACCCAATTGTCATACTTGAGTAAAAGTATAGATACTTTAATTGAAAGTTACTCAAGTAAAAGTGAAAGTCAGCCAGTAAAATATGTAATTGCTAAAATATACTTTACAAAAGTAAAAGTATAAATCATTTAAAATTCCTTATATTAAACAAAGCAGACGGCACCATTTTATTGTTTTAAAAATGTATGGCTAGCCAGGGGCACACTCCAACACTCAGACATTATTTACAAAAGATGCATTTGTGTTGAGTGAGTCCGCCAGGCCAGAGGCAGTAGGGATGAGCATGTGCTCTCTTGATAAGTGCTTGAATTTGACAATTTTACTGTCCTGCTAAGCCTTCAAAATGTAACGTGTACTTTTGGTTGTCAGGGAAAATGTATGAAGTAAAAAGTACAATATTTTCTTTATGTACACTACCATTCAAAAGTTTGGGGTCACATAGAAATGTATTTGTTTTTGAAAGAAAAGCAAATTTTTTGTCCATTAAAATAACATCAAATTGATCAGTGTAGACATTGTTAATGTTGTAAATGACTATTGTAGCTGGAAACATCAGATTTGTTATGGAATATCTACATAGGTGTACAGCGGCCCATTATCAGCAACCATCACTCCTTTGTTCCAATTCCACGTTGTGTTAACTAATCTAAGTTTATCATTTTAAAAGGCTAATTGATCATTAGAAAACCCTTTTGCAAGTATGTTAGCACAGCTGAAAACTGTTGTGCTGATTAAAGAAACAATACAACTGGCCTTCTTTAGACTAGTTGTATCTGGAGCATCAGCATTTATGGTTTCGATTACAGGCTCAAAATGGCCAGAATCAAAGAACTTTCTTCTGAAACTCATCAGTCTATTCTTGATCTGAGAACTGAAGGCTATTCCATGCGAGAAATTGCCAAGAAACTGAAGATTTCGTACAACGCTGTGTACTACTCCCTTCACAGAACAGCGCAAACGGGCTCTAACCAGAATAGAAAGAGGAGTGGGAGGCCCTGGTGCACAACTGAGCAAGAGAAGAAGTACATTAGAGTGTCTAGTTTGAGAAACATACGCCTCACAAGTCCTCAACTGGCAGCTTCATTAAATAGTACCCGCCTAACACCAGTCTCAACGTCAACAGTGAAGAGGTGACTCCGGGATGCAGGCCTTCTACTTTAAAGTGTTTTTACTTAGTACTTTACACCACTGTCTGTTTTTACATCCATTGAGAATTTCAATAGCTCCTCAATGTATTTGAAAAATCATTCCAGCTCTGTCCCTTTCGATTACCACTTAGCTTGAAATGTCATGCTCTGATCCAGTGGAACCGTCATAAAATAGGCCTACCTCATTACAGTTTTTGACTTGAACTTAAACAGGTTCCGGTACTCATTTTGGGTGAGGGTACTGGTTCTATTTAGGTGCAGGGGCTCCACAATACTTTTGAGCTAATGTTCTATAAGAGGAACAGGAGCTCAAGTAGTAGAACATTTGAGGTACCGGTACTCAGCTCCTGTGAGCTCCTGCCCAAGTCAAGCACTGCTTCTTATCCCTTGAGCAAATAGCCTACAGACAACTTTCGGTCAACCGATATATTTTTTTAGTCGGGGACAGCTCTACTTGGGTCAGTTTTGTATTTCCCCCCACTAATGGTTAAGGTCAGGATTGGGAGAGGAAAAGCTGATCCTAGATCTGTACCTAGGGGAACCTTCATCGCGGAGCCCTTGGCTACTACAGCTCTAGAATATTAGATCTAAAGATCCATTTAAAGATAGACTCCTAAACATAGATGGGATCCTCCTTTGTTGTTGTGGTCTCTTTTTACACTGTATTAGTCACTTGGTGATGGTGTATTTACAGTTGAAGTCAGAAGTTTAAATACACCTTAGCCAAATACATTTAAACTCAGTTTTTCACAATTCCTGACATTTAATCCTAGTAAAAATTCATTTTCTTAGGTCAGCTAGGATCACCACTTTATTTTAATAATGTGAAATGTCAGAATAATAGTAGAGAGAATGATTTATTTCAGCTTTTATTTCTTTCATAACATTCCCAGTGGGTCAGAAGTTTACATACACTCAATTAGTATTAGGTAGCATTGCCTTTAAATTGTTTAACTTGGGTCAAACGTTTCGGGTAGCCTTCCACAAACTTCCCACAATAAGTTGGGTGAATTTTGGCCCATTCCTCCTGACAGAACTGGTGTAACTGAGTCAGGTTTGTAGGCCTCCTTGCTTGCACACGCTTTTTCAGTTCTGCCCACACATTTTCTATAGGATTGAGTTCAGGGCTTTGTGATGGCCACTCCAATACCTTAACTTTGTTGTCCTTAAGCCATTTTGCCACAACTTTGGAAGTATGCCTTGGAAGACCAATTTGCGACCAAGCTTTAACTTGCTGACTGATGTCTTGAGATGATGCTTCAATATATCCGCATAATTTTCCATCTTCATGATGCCATCTATTTTGTGCTTCTAAAGCCATGACATCATTTTCTGGAATTTTCCAAGATTTTTAAAGGCAAAGCCAGCTTAGTGTATATAAACTTCTGACCCACTGGAATTGTGATATAGTGAGTTATAAGTGAAATAATCTGTCTGTAAACAATTGTTGGAAGTATGACATGTGTCATGCACAAAGTAGATGTCCTAACACAATTGCCAAAACTATAGTTTGTTAACATGAAATCTGTGGAGTGGTTGAAAAATGAGTTTTAATGACTTCAACCTAAATGTATGTAAACTTCCGACTTCAAATGTATACAGTCTCCATACCATACTGTATGTGTTATAAACCAAAGCTTGATTCACAATTTAAGTAATTCACCATAAAGTGTATTCCCAATATTATGTTTGCTGTATTGTCAATTGCAACCCCCTAAATTATATGTTTGTAAGTTCTCAGTTAGGTAATTAAACACATATAAATATTTTTCAATATTTCAAATATGTTTAGCATTTTGATTTTGCCTTCCTCAATGATTTCTAACAGTATTTGAACCCAAGTCTGTGTCTTTATCTGTCACTACAATATGTTGAGTTTCTCTACTGTTATACAACGTTATGTAACCTTTGAGTCTTGGAGGAATTTCCTCTAATAAACCAGATGGGTTCTAGATAGAATGATTAGCTATGTCATCTGGGCTGGAATCTGCACTGTGTCTACTGATGCGTGTGTGTACATGGGTCTGTTTTGGAAACTGGTCTATTTTGCTCTGTATTGAGTGTATGGGTTATTGGGTTTGCTTTATTTTTGTACAGAGAAGGGTCTGATTTGAGAACTCTTACATTTTACATTTGAATCATGTAGCAGAGTAGGCCACAGCAAGTAGGCAACAGTAGAGTACAGTTCATGGGGTGTGTTTTGGTTGTTTTCAATGCAAAGGAAGGGCTGAGGCTATGGAAATGGTTGTCTAGGTGGTATGGAAACAGCCCCAGGGGGACATATGTCTCTCAGCACCCCAGAGAGTAACTACACAACCTGGGGCTCCTGTAGGGAACAGGGCCCCTGATAAATGATTTACCCATGGCTCCTAACACAGCCTGCCTAATGTAATTGTCTATCAGATCCCCACAGGGACACTCACTATAGCTGGCTAGCAGCCATGATGAAGCTCAACTCAGCCCTCAACACTTAAACCACAAAGATGCTCCTGTGTTGCCCTCAGTCCCTACCCTTCACTGGTGTAACAGAACTGTGTAGGTGTAAACCAGGGGTGGCTGACCCTCCTCCTGGAGAGATACTGGGTAGCTTATACAGGCTTTTTCTACAAGTCAGCGCACATGCTTATAGGTAAAAGTCCTGTCCTTAACCATAGGTTGGTGAGTTTCCGTAAACCTGGTAGACAATGGACGAACGATGATCCTGGATCCTACTGCTACGAATGTTGTAGGGCAGAGAATGCCTTGTTACTGCAGAGAGAATGAGTGTAAATTATGTACCTGCCGAGTTCACATCTCAATTGTGCTGTTTTTAGAGCCGCTCTGGGTGATTGACAGCTGTAGCAAGACGAGGGTCACCCGCCCCTCTAATGAAAGACTGCATGGGTATGAGTCAGAGTCACAGAGACATAGGAGGACAAGAGAGGGGAGGGGACAGAATACCTGTAGAACACTGGCACACAGGAGTGGTCCAAATAACACAGAGGGAAAGACCAAATATGGTCAAATTAACATTTGTGAAATCAAGAAAAAGCCCTGCACATTTTAGATTTACATTTAGATTTGATTGGGATCATGCGTTGTCCATGACAATTTACAGTTTAAGGTGACACCAAGAAATGTAGTCTCCTCAACTTGTTCAACAGGCACATCATTCAGGTTCTAGAACTTATGGGTTTTATTTTGAGATATGTTCAGGACTAGTTTATTAGTAGCCACACATTCCAAAACTGACTGTAACTCTTTGTTTAGGCTAAGAGTAGGTGGTCACTTGACCTGAATGTCCAGAAATGTAAAAAGACAAGGTCAATTTCAGACATTGTCCTTGTCTTTTTACACTTATGGAAATACAGTATGTACCACCCTTTGGATAATTTGCCCACTTTCAGTTTGTGTCTGAGTTTGCTGTTTTGTCTGAAGACTGACACTAATCAAAGTACCCTGAGGGTCAGCGATCTCTCTGAGACAAGCTGACTGTGTGAGTCTCTGTGGTTATTTATTGATCTAATGTGGGGTCAAGGTGTGGTCAGTCACAAGAGAGGGAACTGGAGACACTCAACTCTCCTGGAGGCCAGAACATGAGGTTCACTCAGTACATTTGAGTTCAGCTCAACCTTCTGTGCTCTTCACTCTGGTTCTCTCTCTCTCTCTCTCTCTCTCTCTCTCTCTCTCTCTCTCTCTCTCTCTCTCTCTCTCTCTCTCTCTCTACCTCTCCCTCCTTTCTCTCACACACACATGCAAGCACACACACACACACACACACACACACACACACACACACACACACACACACACACACACACACACACACGGAGCCGGTGTGGAGTCTGCCAACATGGATTAGCAGAGAGTACAGAGTCTTATGGAACATGGGAATACTTACAGCATGGGTACCTAGAGCTTTAGCTAGGCTGTTTCCTCTAACACACACATGCACACAGTTAAACTACGTAAACTGCACTGTTGGTTAGGGTTTGTAAGTAAGCATTTCACTGTAAGGTCTACATCTGTTGTGTTCAGCGCACGTGACAAATAAACTTTGATTTGATTTGACACACACACACACTACCCCAAGATGCTGCACAGCTTCTGGAGATGACTGTAGTCAGAGTTTACACACACACGCACACATGTGCACATGCACAGCGAGTCTAAATTACTGATAAATGTTGTCAAGAAGGCATGCTGGTGTCATCAAAGATTCCCTTCTCTCCATCGGCACAGACACAGCATGGACATCCGGCACGTTGTTTGTGTGTGGACCAGAAGTTCCCAAAAGAATAGTAAACAAACAGAAAATAGATCAACTGGGGACTTTTTGTCAGTCTCCACAAGGAAAAATTATATTTCTAGGGGGTTTAAGGTTAAGGTTAGAATTAGTGTTAGGGTTAGAATTAGGATTAGGGTTTAAAGGTTAGGTTTAGCATTTGGAGTTAAGGTTAGGTTTAGGGTTATGGTTAAGGTTTTGGTGTTAAGGTTAGGGTTAAGGTTAGGGCTAGGGTAAGGGTTAGCGTTAGGTTTAGGGAAGAAATTATATTAAATGGGAATCAATTGTGTCCCCACAAGGTTAGTTAAACAAGACTATGTGTGTGTGTGTCTTACTATGCTTGTGAGTACCAAGTCCTCACAGGAATTGTAAACCAGGGATAATTCAGAAAAGTGAGGACATATTGCAGGTAAAACAACTCCTAACCATACTTCTAACCCTAATTCTAACCCTAACCCTGAAGGGATCAGTGGCTTAGCTTGTTGAGCAGCACAAATATACAGTACCAGTCAAAAGTTTGGACACACCTACTCATTCCAGGGTTTTTCTTAAAGTAACTACACATATGGAATTGTGTAGTAACCAAAAAAGTGTTTAACAAATCAAAATATATTTTAAGCAAAGTGGTCAAATAAGCAAAGTGAAATGACAGTCCATCATTACTTTAAGACATGGAGGTCAGTCAATCCGATAAATGTCAAGAACTTTCTTCAAGTGCAGTTGCAAAAACCATCAAGCACTATGATGAAACTGGTTCTCATGAGGACCACCACAGGAAAGGAAGACCCAGAGTTACCTCTGCTTCATAGGATAAGTTCATTATAGTTACCAGCCTCAGAAATTGCAGCCCAAATAAATGCTTCACAGAGTTCAAGTAACAGACACATTCAGTAACAGACACAAGTAACAGACACACTGTTCAGAGGAGAATGCGTGAATCAGGCCTTCATGGTCGAATTGCTGCAAAGAAACAACTACTTTGTGAGACGCAGAGTACGTGAATGGATGATCTCATCATGTGTAGTTCCCATCGTGAAGCATGGAGGAGGAGGTGCTTTGCTGGTGACACTGTCTGTGATTTATTTAGAATTCAAGGCACACTTAACCAGCATGGCTACCACAGCATTCTGCAGCGATACCCTGTCCCATCTGGTTTGCGCTTAGTGGGACTATCATATGTTTTTCAACAGAACCATAACCCAACACACCTCCAGGCAGTGTAAGGGCTATTTGACCAAGAAGGAGAGTGATGGAGTGCTGCATCAGATGACCTGGCCTCCACGATCACCCGACCTCAACCCAGTTGAGATGGTTTGGGATGAGTTGGACCGCAGAGTGAAGGAAAAGCAGCCAACAAGTGCTCAGCATATGTGGGAACTCCTTCAAGACTGTTGGAAAAGCATTCCAGGTGAAGCTGGTTGAGAGAATGCCAAGAGTGTGCAAAGTGGCTACTTTGAAGAATCTAAAATATATATTGATTTGTTTAACACTTTTTTGGTTACTACATGGTTCCATATGTGTTATTTCATAGTTTTGTAGGTGTGTCCAAACTTTTGACTGGTACTGTATATATGAAAGTATATCTCAATTTAAGTTTATTTTATTTATTTCACCTTTATTTAACCAGGTAGGTCAGTTGAGAACAAGTTCTCATTTGCAACTGCGACCTGGCCAAGACAAAGCAAAGCAGTGCGACAAAAACAACACAGAGTTACACATTAAACAAACAGTCAAAAAAAAAAAAAAAAAAAAAAAAAAAAATAAACACAATAGAAAATCTATATACAGAGTGCAAAATGTAGTGCAAAAATGCAGTAAGGTTAGGAGGTAGGACAATAAATAGACTATAGTGGTAAAATAAATTACAGAATTATCATCATTAACACAGGAATGAAGGATGTGCAAATTTTGATGTGCAAATAGAGATACTGGAGTGCAAGATTAGTGAAATAAACAAAAATAAATATAGGGATGAGGTAGTAGTGTGGGCTATATACAGAAGGGCTATATACAGGTGCAGTGATCGATAAGCAGCTTTGACAACTGATGCTTAAAGTTATTGAGGGAGATAGGAACCTCTAGCTTCAATGATTTTTGCAATTCGTTCCAGTCATTGGCAGCAGCGAACTGGAAGGAATGGCGGCCAAAGGAGGTGTTGGCTTTGGGGGTGACCAGAGAGATAAACCTGCTGGAGCGCATGCTACGGGTGGGTGTTGCTATAGTGACCAGTGAGCTGAGATAGGGCGGGGATTTACCTAACAAAGACTTGTAGATGACCTGGAGCCAGTGGGTTTGGCGACGAATATATAATGAAGGCCAGCCAACGAGAGCATACAGGTCGCAGTGGTGGGTAGTGTATGGGGCTTTGGTGACAAAACGGATGGCACTGTGATAGACTACATCCAATTTGCTAAGTAGAGTGTTGGAGGCTAGTTTGTAAATGACATCGCCAAAATCAAGGATCGGTAGGATAGTCAGTTTTACAAGGGCATGTTTGGCAGCATGAGTGAAGGAGGCTCTGTTGCGAAATAGGAAGCCAATTCTGGATTTAATTTTGGATTGGAGATGGTTGATGTGAGTCTGGAAGTTGAGTTTATAGTCTAACCAGATGCCTAGGTATTTGTAGGTGTCCACGTATTCTAATTCGGATCCGTCGAGAGTAGTGATGATAGTCCGGTGGGCGGGTGCTGGCAGCGTACGATAGAAAAGCATGCACTTAGTTTTACTAGCGTTTAAGAGCAGTTGGAGGCCACGGAAGGAGTGTTGTATGGCATTGAAGCTTGATTGAAGGTTAGTAAACACAGTATCCAAAGAGGGGCCAGATGTATACAGAATGGTGTCATCTGCATAGAGATGGATCAGAGAGTCACCAGCAGCGAGAGCGACATCGTTGATGTATATAGAGAAAAGGGTTGGCCCAAGAATTGAACCCTGTGGCACCCCCATAGAGACTGCCAGAGGATCAGACAATAGGCCCTCCGATTTGACACACTGAACTCTGTCTGCAAAGTAGTTAGAGAACCAGGCAAGGCAGTCACTTGAGAAACCAAGGCTATTGAGTCTGTCAATAAGAATGCGGTGATTGACAGAGTCGAAAGCCTTGGCCAGGTCGATGAAAACGGCTGCACAGTACTGTCTTTTATCGATGGCGGTAATGATGTCGTTCAGTACCTTGAGCGTAGCTGAGGTGCACCCATGACCAGCTCGGAAACCAGATTGCATAGCAGAGAAGGTACGGTGGGATTCGAAGTGGTCAGTTATCTGTTTGTTAACTTGGCTTTCGAAAACTTTAGAAAGGCAGGGCAGGATGGATATTGGTCTATAACAGTTTGGGTCTAGAGTGTCTCCTCCTTTGAAGAGGGGGATGACCGCGGCAGCCTTCCAATCTCTAGGGATCTCAGACGATACGAAAGAGAGGTTGAACAGGCTAGTGATAGGTGTTGCAACAATTTTGGCTGATAATTTCAGAAAGAGAGGGTCCAGATTATCTAGCCCAGCAGATTTGTAGGGGTCCAGACTTAGCAGCTCTTTCAGAACATCAGCCGTCTGGATTTGGGTGAAGGAGAAGCGGGGGGGGCTTGGGCAAGTAGCTGCCGAGGGTGCAGAGCTGTTGGCCGGGGTAGGGGTAGCCAGGTGGAAAGCATGGCCAGCCGTAGCAAAATGCTTATTGAAATTTTCGATAATCGTGGATTTATCGTTGGTAACAGTGTTTCCGAGCCTCAATGCAGTGGGCAACTGGGAGGAGGTGCTCTTATTCTCCATGGATTTAACAGTGTCCCAGAACTTTTTGGAGTTAGTACTACAGGAAGCAAATCTCTGTTTGAAAAAGCTGGCCTTTGCTTTTCTAACTGACTGTGTGTACTTGTTCCTGACTTCCCTGAATAGCTGCATATCGCGGGGGCTGTTCGATGCTAATGCAGTGCGCCACAGGATGTTTTTGTGTTGGTCTAGTGCAGTCAAGTCTGGGGTGAACCACGGGCTATATCTATTCTTAGTTCTACGTTTTTTGAAAGGGGCATGCTTATTTAGGATGGAGAGGAAAGCACTTTTAAAGAACAACCAGGCATCCTCTATTGACGGGATGAGGTCAATATCCTTCCAGGATACCTGGGCCAGATCAAATAGAAAGGCCTGCTCACAAAAGTGTGTTAGGGAGCGTTTGACAGTGATAAGGGGTGGTCGTTTGACCGCTGACCCATTGCGAACGCAGGCGATGAGGCAGTGATCGCTGAGATCCTGGTTGAAAACAGAGGAGGTGTATTTGGAGGGCAAGTTAGTCAGAATGATATCAATAATGGTACCCATGTTTACGGATTTTGGGTTGTACCTGGTGGGTTCCTTGATAATTTGCGTGAGATTGAGGGCATCAATCTTAGATTGAAGTACAGCCGAGGTGTTAAGCATATCCCAGTTTAAGTCACCTAACAGTACAAACTCTGAAGATAGATGTGGGGCAATCAATTCACATATGGAGTCCAGGGCACAGCTGGGGGCTGAGGGGGGTCTGTAACAGGCGGCAACAGTGAGAGACTTATTTCTGGAAAGGTGGATTTTTAAGAGTAGAAGCTCAAACTGTTTGGGCACAGACCTGGACAGTATGACAGAACTCTGCAGGTTATCTCTGCAGTAGATTGCAACTCCGCCACCTTTGGCAGTTCTATCTTGACGGGAAATGTTGTAGTTGGGGATGGAAATTTCCGAATTTTTGGTGGCCTTCCTAAGCCAGGACTCAGACACAGCTAGAACATCCGGGTTGGCGGAGTGTGCTAAAGCAGTGAATAAGTCAAACTTAGGGAGGAGGCTTCTAATGTTAACATGCATGAAACCGAGGCTTTTACGGTTACAGAAATCAACAAATGAGAGCGCCTGGGGAATAGGTGTAGTACTGGGGGTTATAGGACCTGGGTTTACCTCTACATCACCAGAGGAACAGAGGAGTAATAGAATCAATATTCGGCTGAGGGCTTTCAGAACTGGACGTCTAGTACGTTGGCTACATAAAATAAAAGGAGCAGATTTCTGGGCGTGGTGGAATAGGTTAAGGGCATAATGTACAGACAAGGGTATGGTAGGATGTGAGTTCAGTGGAGGTAAACCTAGGCGTTGGGTAATGAAGAGAGAGGTTGCATCTCTGGAGACACCAGTTAAGCCAGATGAGGTCTCCGCATGTGTGGGGGGAGGGACAAAGGAGCTATCAGAGGCATGTTGAGCAGGACTGGGGGCTCTACAGTGAAATAAAACAATAATAGCTAACCTAAACAACAAAAGACAAGGCATATTGAAATAAGAAGAGGGCAAAAAATTAATAAAAATAAAAGATAACAGTTAATTAAGAGAGCTAAGACAACGACGGGTAATGGAGGTGAATGGACAAAGAGGGTCAGTTAGAAAAAGTGATGTACTACACACAGGACCTGAGGCCTGGTAGTTAAACAGAAATAAATACCATATAACCAAGCAGTCCTGCAGGCATCAGCTGTGGAGCTGAACAAGCGTAGGATCCGATGAAAAAGCAAAGTGGTGAGCCGGGGGATCAGTTCAATGGCACGGCGTTCAGAGTGTTAGCAGTCCGGAGCTAGCAGATGTATCTTCAGCGACGTAGCAGAGGAGAACCCTGTTGAGACCACGTCGGACAATTACGTCGGCAGACCAGTCACGGTGGCTCGGTGGGGTTCCGTGTCGACAGTAGAAGGTCCAGGTAGGTTGATAAAGGTACTGGAGCCCGGGAGAGTAGCTAGCACACGTCGGATGTCCGGGAGATGGGCCTAGCTCACGCTAGCCTTGGTAGCATGTAGACAATGGAGCTTAGCTATAGACGTCGGTCACTCGAATGCAGCTAGCTAGCTGTGATGATCCGGTGTGGTGGTCCGGTACTTTCAGTGGAAATCCGGTGAAGTGGAAGGGAACGCAGTCCGATAAGCGCTGGGTTGGTAGCGCGCTGAGCAGACTGGCCAATATTGTCCGAATTGAAAGCTGGCTCAACAGCCAGAGCGGAGGTGAAGACCACTAGCAGTGGTTAGCGATGGCTGGTTAGCAAGCTAGCTAGCAGGCTAACTTTTGACTGCGGTTCAGTTAAATAGTGGAAAAAGTACGGATATTTGATCCGATATTTGATATTTGATCCGTATCACGTTGGGTAAGGTGGCTTGCAGGAGGGGTAAATCGGGAACAAAATAAAAATGTATGTAAAGACAAATTACAAACTACTACAAACTATTTAGACGGGACAACAACAAAAAAACACGTCCGCACTGATTACGCCATCTTGGATCCAAGTGCCAAACCTTCATTGGATGTATCTCTCTTGAGATGTCAGTTACTCCAGAAGTCTGAGATTTACAACACTTTATCCTGCTTCTAAAACTCAATGACAGACAGTTCAATCTAAGATGGAGGAGTTTATGTCCGCCTACATGGCCCTTATGTCTTTCTCCAGGAGTTGAAGACTTGTTTTTGAAGCAATATAATTCAACTTTATTTCCATCTGCGCCTGCTGGAAGTGGGGCTGACACAGTGGTATTATAAACACAAAGACGTAATTGTTACCTTTCAGTTGTCTGCTATAGTGACCGGTTAAATGATGAGGCGTTTCAAACAGAAAAGAAACTCAAATTGCCTCCATCTCCTTGTCTCTGTGTCACAGACAGATAAAGAGTCTGTCATCCACAATGTTCAATTTCCTCTACCCTTTTTCAAACGGTCCTATCGGGATGTCCCTGTCACTTGTAGGCTGTATTCTATTATAATGATTCTTAGAGACCAAACCTCCCATCTAAAATGGAACTGGTTCAGATGACCTTACAGTCTGCTACCTCCCATCTAAAATGAAACTGGTCCAGATTACCTTACAGTCTGCTACCTCCCATCTAAAATGAAACTGGTCCAGATTACCTTACAGTCTGCTACCTCCCATCTAAAATTAAACTGGTCCAGATTACCTTACAGTCTGCTACCTCCCATCTAAAATGGAACTGGTCCAGATGACCTTACAGTCTGCTCATAGGAGAATCTTTCAGCGTTTCCTGAGGACTTGAAAATAAATACACCTGCAGGTGCACGATAGACAGGGTTCTGATCATGTTTGATGAACTGAAACTTTAGCAGCATCTAAGGTACAGTCAGAAAGTCATGGGAACCTCTCCTCTTGGGTAATGTTTTCTGACACCGACGCCTTAATGCTCTCACCGTTCCAGCCTACCGGCAGCCCCGGGGGATTAGTCATGAAAACTTTGCAAGTAAACGCTGTTCAGGAAGCTCCTTCCTGTCTAATATTTCCTGAGGGGATGTTGGCGTCAAATCCCTCTTCCACAACCCCGCCGTGCACCCCCAACCCGCCGCCAGCCCCAACCCGCCGCCCCAACCCGCCGCCCTGAGACGAGTCATCAAAAAGAGGGCACGGAGACTAACTCCTTTTTGTGACCGATGCTTTGTGACAGAGACAGTTCTATGAGTTGAGGACGGGGGATATTTTTTTGTCCAAAGCTGTCAGACCCTCTCTGCGTTCTGCCCAGGGAACGTGTTTATTCTCTGATGACACGCACGGCACCCTGAATGAGATATGGGTTTTTTTATGTCCGAGACGCGAGGCAGACAGAATTATGGCGCTTCACTCGCTGCCCTGGACCGTGGCCCCTAGACAGGACAGGGGGAGTGGGGGAAGGTGGAGAGAAAGATAGAGAGTGAAATTGATAAAAGTGATTTGAATTGAGAGTGTGTAACAGAGAGTGTTGAGGATTATTTAGGAGAGAGTAAACTGATCCTAGATATGTGCTTTTGTACAACCTCTCTCTGGTTCTTCATAGACATCTCACCTCAACAGAGCCTTTGGGACATGTAATGTATCATGAGTCTGGCCTCTTGCCATGTAAAACCACAATATTTATGTCAGAGAGTAGTCTTGGAGCAACTCCTCGTAGGAAACCATGTGTCACACTTTGAGTTTGTTTTGAACTATTCAGTTGATATTGGCACTCATATTTCATCAGTGAGTGTGAATGATGATGTGCAGAACGTGTGAAACCCGTGCCTTTTCCCTCGGACATTCAAATGAAGAACACTACATGGCCAAAAGTATGTGGACACCTGCTCGTCCAACATCTCATTCCAAAATCATGCTTATTAATATGGAGTTGGTCCCCTCGTTTGCTGCTATAACAGCCTCCACTCTTCTGGGAAGGCTTTCCATTGGATCTAGGGACATTGCTGCCGGGACTTGCTTCCATCCAGCCACAAGAGCATTAGTGAGGTCGGGCACTGATGTTGAGCGATTAGGCCTGGCTCGCAGTTGACATTCATCCCAAAGGTGTTCGATGGGGTTGAGGTCAGGGCTCTGTGCAGGCCAGTCAAGTTCTTCCACACCGATCTCAACAAACCATTTCTGTATGGACCTCGCTTTGGGCACGGGGGCATTGTCATGCTCCCTGAATATTACTCCGTCACAAACAAACACACACACACACACACACACACACGGACACACACAGACACACACACATGGACACACACACACACTCCATCTCTTGCTGCTCTGGGGTTAATTAAAAGCCGTAATTGAAGATTTTAAATGAGAGATCATTAAGCCCACGCAAGCTCTATAACACACACACATACATGCACACTTACACACACTCACACACACACACCTCTCACCATCCTACCACCATCTATTCTCACACACCGTGGTCAGTGACTTGTCGCCTGACAGCTGACCAATAAAAATCTGACCTTTCCCTCTGGGCCTCATGGGTAAGAGGAGAGGAGAGGAGAGGAGAGGAGAGGAGAGGAGAGGAGAGGAGAGGAGAGGAGAGGAAGAGGAGAGGAGAGGAGAGGAAGAGGAGATGAAGAGGAGATGAGAGAGGAAGAGGAAAAGAGAGAGGAAGAGGAGCTGAAAAAGAGATGAGAGAGGAGGAGGAGAAGAGAGAGGAAGAAGAGGAGATGAGAGATGAAGAGGAGAGGAAGAGAAGATGAGAGAGGAAGAGGAGATGAAGAGGAGAGAGGAATAGGAGATGAGAGAGGAAGAGGAGAGGAGATGAGAGAGGAAGAGGAGAGGAGATGAGAGAGGAAGAGGAGAAGAGAGAGGAAGAGGAGAAGAGAGAGGAAAAGGAGATGAAGAGGAGATGAGAGAGGAAGAGGAGATGAAGAGGAGTGGAAGAGGAGATGAGAAGAGAGAGGAAGAGGAGATGAGAGAGGAAGAGGAGATGAAGAGGAGATGAGAGAGGAAGAGGAGAAGAGAGAGGAAGAGGAGATGATAGAGGAAGAGGAGAAGAGAGAGGAATAGGAGATGAGAAGAGAGGAAGAGGAGGAGAGACAGGAAGAGGAGATGAAAAGGAGAAGAGAGAGGAAGAGGAGAGAGAGGGAGAGGAGAGAAGAGGAGAGAGAGGAGAAGGATAGGAGAGATAGGAAGAGGAGAGGAATAGGATTGGAGAGAGATGAAGATGAGAGAGTGGAAGAAGAGGACAGAGGAAGTGGAAAGTGAGGAAGAGGAGAGAGGAAGAGAGGGAGGAAGAGGAGAAGAGAGAGGAAGAGGAGATGAGAGAGAGGAAGAGGAGAACTGTCTCTGTCTCTATCTCTGTCTCTCGCTCTCTCTCTCTCTCTTCCCGTCTCTCTCCATCTCTCCATCTCTCCCCTTACCCTCTCTCTCTTTCTCCCTCTACCCCCTTTCTCTCTCACATTCTCTCTCTCTCTCTCTCTCTCTCTCTCTCTTTCTCTTTCTCTCTCATCATCTCTTTCCGTCATGCTTGTCCTCTGCTATAGCTCCACTATACCCAGTATGCTGTGAAAATGTCTTCTTACTTAGCATCTGAGCCAGACGTACGCTAACATCATTAGAGCCCCCATTACCAATCCTACTAATCACCCATGATATGAGGCATCTTAGGGAGAGACAGATCTGCAGTGAGGGAAACTGCAGAGCCAGAGCCAGAGCCAGAGCCAGAATGGAGGGTGAAAGGGGCTCTGGGTATTAGGGGGACATCCTGTTTGATCAGCTTACAGCTTTAAAGTTATGTCAATTTGGAGAGTGTGTAGCAAAGTTGTATGTAATGTTTGTGAGAGTGTGGAGTGTGTGTGGTTTCAGTTGGATTGTGTGTTGAGAGGTATGAGTGGAGAGTGTGTAGCTTTTAAGCTGTGACAGTGGAGGAGAGGGAACTGTCATGCTTTGAAGTGGCTGTACATGAGGGTAGAGGAAGAACGCTTCTAATGCCCTAACCTCAGAGAGCTCTACACTTCTACAATGTCACACAACTGATCTAGCTAACCTACTGAGACAGCACTGCAGCGGGGAGAGAGAGGTGATTAATAAAAGTAAAGAGATAAGTTACAGGTATTCTGCTGCTTTAACAACAATAGGATGTCTTAGCTGGTATAAGGAAGTCTTTTCAGGGAAATATTAATTGAAGAGGAGACGTTGGTTCAATTTAACAGATTAAATACAATGAGAATCAATGCTAGAGAATGGTTATATCACACCCACACACACTACTAATCACTGACAGTTCTCCCCTGTAGACCAGCATACAGAGAAAATCCTACATGTGTAATGACTGTGAAAACCTTGCTGGGAGCAGCTATGCTATTCGCTAATCAGCTAATCTTCTGTTTGTACATACAGCATCACTCCCTCCCTCGCTACCACGATAGTTACTATATTAGATCCCAGCTTAGAACATTGACTATCTCACTGCTGAGCAAACAGTAAACAATGCACCTTCATCAGATGAAACATTGATCCAAAGGTTTTTTTTTCCCAGTTGTTTTTCTTACTGCTAGCTACACCGTCAGCTATAAAGCGTAAACAATTGCAGTGATTTAAGCAGGCAATGATTTGCTTCCTCTGATCTGACAGTTTGATTAGTTTAATAGCCTTGCTGGACTGATTATCAGATAAGCCCAGTCAATCAGAGGTGAGTTGTATTGACAGCTGCTGTACTGATCTTATTGAAAGGATTCACAACAAATGAGTTACAAACGGATGGTAGCCTACGTCTCAACGACTTATTGGTCTCATTGCACACACACGCACGCACACACTCACACACACACACACTCTCACACACACACACACTCACCCTCCACCCCCTTAACGTCAAAGGATTAACAACAAATAAGTTGCAAACGTCTCAAGACTTAGTGGACTCAACATGAATGGAGAACCACCCTTGAGATTGACTCTTTGAAGGAACTCTGCGCTCTAGGCTGGTTCTACACATTGGGAGCCTTATTACTATGTAAAGCACTTTGAGCATCTGAAGAAGCGTCCCGCCATTTTACCCCATGACTATTATCAATGCATGTCTGTACACTTTCCAGAGTAAACCACAAACATTTGATCTGTTTGAAAGTGACAGGAGCTGCAGATTGTGTGTGCCTGCCTGTGTGTGTGTGTGTGTGTGTGTGTGTGTGTGTGTGTGTGTGTGTGTGTGTGTGTGTGTGTGCGCGCGCGCATCAGGCTCAGTGTGTGTAGTGTGTCTCTGATTATTGTGAGTGTTGTTTGCGGGAAATGGAGCAGGCTGAGGGAGAAATGCTGGTCTCGTAGTCCTAATGGGATCCATGTTTATATGCTCTGCTGACCTCCACTGTGAGTTATGATGAGGCTAATGTTTACAACAGGCTCTGTAGATGGAGCATGACCTCCTTAATGAACCACTGCACTACCAAGGGATGGAGTGAAGTAAATGAGTAAAATATGAGGGGATGGAGTGAAGTAAATGAGTAAAATATGAGGGGATGAGTGAAGTAAATGAGTAAAATATGAAGGGATGGAGTGAAGTAAAGGAGCGAAGTATAAAGGGATGGAGTGAAGTAAAGGAGTGAAGTATGAAGGGATGAAGTGAAGTAAAGGAGTGAAGTATGGGGGATTGAGTCATCTGTATTATCACTATGATGTGGTGTGTGTAATGGACATACACTGACCTATGTTCTCTCTCACACACAAACATTTATTCATTCACATATAAACCATCACATACACACAGTCACAAATGCAAAATAACATACACACACATTCTTAACACGCTCAAATACACACACAAGGTGTTATGCCATTGGTCATGCTTGTATATAGGGGGAGATTATTCCAGTCTGATATTGACATGCAAGCGGTAGGTCATATGCATACAGGGCCTTCAGAAAGTTTTCACACCCCTTGACTTATTCCATATTTTGTTGTAATACAGCCTGAATTCAAAACGGATTCAATTGAACATTTTTCTCACCCATCTACACTCAATGCCCCATAATGACAAAGTGAAAACATGTTTTTAGAAATGTTTGCACATTTATTGAAAATTAAATACAGAAATATCTTATATACTTAAGTATTCACACCCCTAAGTCAATACTTTGCAGAAGCACCTTAGGCAACGATTACAGCTGAGTATTTCTTGTCAGCTGTGAGTCTTTCGGCCGGGCCACCACCGAAAGCTTCCTCCCTGGAAAGACCTGCCAGCTCAAAGACCTTTCCATCACGGTTGACAACTCCATAGTGTCGCTCTCCCAGACTGCAAAGAACCTTGGCGTGACCCTGGACAACACCCTGTCATTCTCTGCAAACATCAAAGCAGTGACTCGCTCCTGCAGGTTCATGCTCTACAACATCGGTAGAGTACAACCTTACTTCACACAGGGAGCTGCACAGGTCCTAATCCAGGCACTTGTCATCTCCCGTCTGGACTACTGCAACTTGCTGTTGGCTGGGCTCCTCGCTTGTGCCATCAAACCCCTGCAATGCTGCAGCCTGCCTGGTTTTCAACCTTCCCAAGTTCTCTCATGTCACCCGCTCCTCCACACACTCCACTGGCTTCCAGTCGAAGCTTGCATCCACTACAAGACCATGGTGCTTACCTACGGAGCAGCAAGAGGAACTGCCCCTCCCTACCTTTAGGCTCAAACCCTACAACCAAACCCGAGCACTCCGTTCTGCCACCTCTGGTCTCTTGTCCCTCCCACCCCTCCCACTCAGCCCAGTCCAAGCTCTATTTTGTCCTGGCAGCCCAATGGTGGAACCAAGTTCCCTATGAAGCTAGGACAGCAGAATCTTCCGAAAGCACTTGAAACCCTACCACTTCAAAGAGTATCTTAGTATGCCTGTGATACGTGTAAGTCATTCTGGATAAGAGCATCTGCTAAAAAAAGCTTTCCACAGCTGGTTTGTGCAATATTTGCCCATTGTTTTTTACAAAATTCTTCAAGCTCTGTCAAATATGTTGTTGATCATTGCTAGACAACCAGTTTCAGGTCTTGCCATAGACAACTCAAAACTGTAACCCGGCCACTCGGGAACATTCACTGTCTTCTTGGTAAGCAGGAAGACAGTGAATGTGACCTCCCAGGTCTTTGTGGTTTAATCTGTGTTTGAAATTCACTGCTCGACTGAGGGACCTTACAGATAATTGTATGTGCGGGGTATAGAGATGAGATAATAATAATCATTCAAAAATGTTAAACAGTCCATGCAACTTATTATGTGACGTGTTAAGCACATTTTTACTGTAACAAAGGGGTTGAATAATTTTCATTTTTTTTACATTTACATTTCAGCTTTTCATTTTTCATTAATTTGTAAAATTGTCTAAAAACATAATTCCACTTTGACATTATGGGCTATTGTGTATAGGCCACTGAATACTTTCTGAAGGCACTGTATGTGTACGGCACCTGTTAGATATTGGGGGTATCCTGGGATGTGCTTTTGTATGTTATTACTGTAAGAGAGAGTTAGCTACCATGCTCGAGATTTAATGGTGGCATTAGCCGCTGCTAATTCACAGTTATTTCCATGCTAACAGAGAAATCATGAATCTACAGCCATCAACATACTGTTGTCCTGCACATCTAATGTGCTTCCTTGTGTCTATCGTCAGAATGAACACCAATCAACTGGGATCGCTGGCTGGACAGTCCTTTCATTAAAATCACAAAGCCAGAGAGTTATGAAGTACGATCACATCTGTTACACTGGTGCCGAGACCAGTCTTCTTGTCTTTGCTGGACATCTGTTACACCTGGGAATGATTTACCAATAGTTCATCTCCATCTACCCCCAGCTTGACAAGGACAGCAACGGAGTTGGCAAAAGGACAAACAGATCTGGGACCAGGCTAGTTTCACCTGGGTGCAAAGAGGAGAAAAAACGAAAAGAAACTCCAGCACACTTGACATTCTTCAAACCAACGTTTGGGTCAATAGTTCCTCAGGGGTATCCAGGTCTAAAACCTTCAAGTAAACTTTGAGCTGTTTTGACAAGTATTGACCGGAACTTTAGTTTGAGATCCACATGGTGGAGCATACAAGAAATCCAGTGTGCTGGAGTTTCTTCTTCAATGACTTCTAGAACTCATGCTTATAATACTCAGATACCTCCACTCTCCGGTGAATTCTAATGTGAAGCCAAAGTTGTTCTTATAATGAACTACCATTAAAGAGACTCAGTGTGAAGAGAAGAGGTCAGCTGTGATTCTGTAGAAGTTGTGTGTGAGGTCTGGAGGGGAATAATTTGGTGTAGAACAGATGTTGTCGCTGTAGCCACATACGCAGCGGTGTATGAATGGATAATGAGGGAAATTAAAGCTACACTACATGAATCATCAAATGAATATTAAAGAAACAGATAGATGTGCTGGATTATCTATTCATAAGAACAGGATTCAGGAGAAGAACAAGGTCAGAAGACAGCTTGCAGACAGACACTCTCTCTCTCTCTCTCTGTTTTGAACAGACACACTCACTCTGTTTTGAAGAAGTCAGGAGAAGGACAAGGTCAGAAGACAGCTTGCAGACAGACACTCTCTCTCTGTTTTGAAGCTCAGAACTGTGTGTGTCAGTGGACAGGCAGGCGTCTGTTTGCGCATGGGCAGAGGCAAACGTGTCTACACGGGCAGAGGCAAACGTGTCTACACGGGCAGAGGCAAACGTGTCTACACGGGCAGAGGCAAACATGTCTACACGGGCAAAGGCAAACGTGTCTACACGGGCAGAGGCAAACATGTCTACACGGGCAGAGGCAAACATGTCTACACGGGCAAAGGCAAACGTGTCTACACGGGCAGAGGCAAACATGTCTACACGGGCAGAGGCAAACGTGTCTACACGGGCAAAGGCAAACGTGTCTGCACAGGCAAAGGCAAACGTGTCTGCACGGGCAGAGGCAAACGTGTCTGCACAGGCAAAGGCAAACGTGTCTGCACGGGCAGAGGCAAACATGTCTGCACGGGCAGAGGCAAACGTGTTTTTATGAGTGTGTGCTTTTGTATCAGGGCAACTGTATGGCATGCACGCAAGTGTGTATGTATGTGTGGTGGTTGTGTCTGTGTGTGTGTGTTTGGTTTTACTATCCTTTTGGGGACCAGAAGTCCTCACAGGATAGTAAAACAAGGAAAAGTGGGGACATTTTGCCGGTCCCCACAAGGAAAAATACTTTTTAGGCTTAGGGGTTACATTTTGTTTTAAGGCTACAATTAGGGTTAGGGTTAAAATGTGGGTTAGGGGTTAAGGTTAGGGTTAGGGTAAGTGTTAGGTATAGGGTTAGGTTTAGGGTTTGGTGTTAGGGAAAATAGGATTTTAAATTGGAATCAAATAAAACAGAGCTGTGTGTGTGTGTGTGTGTGTGTGTGTGTGTGTGTGTGTGTGTGTGTGTGTGTGTGTGTGTGTGTGTGTGTGTGTGTGCGTGCGTGCGTGCGTGTGTGTACCAGGGGACAGGTAAGGGTTTGTGACAGCCCAGGGAGCAGGGTAGGCCATCCCCTCAGGCTGAATCACCCTGCTAAGAGGAACACGTCCCCTGTACTGAATATTTAAAATGACTGAGCACTGTCAGCAAGCAACACACACATACCCTTATTCCCAGGCACACTATCATCCCGCTGTGACACCTCAACACACACACCAATCTCTTTCTCTCTCTCTTTTCCTCTCAAACACACACACAGACAAATAGGCTTGAAGGGGTAAATCACACACACTGCCCACTTGGCTCTAAATCTCCCATCGCCGCTGCAACAGGACCCTCAAGCACGCCTCCAACTGCTCCCACAATGCACCAGCGCAAATTAAATCTCATTGCTGTTCCCTCTCTCCTCTCTCTCTCTCTCTCTCTCTTTCTTTCTTTCTTTCTCTCTCCCTCTTTCATTTCCTCTCTCTCTCTCTCTCTCTCTCCCCCTCTCTCTCTCTCTTTCTCTCTCTCTTGCTTTCACTCTCTCTCTCTCTTTCTCGCTTTCTATCTCTCTCTCTCTCTCTCTCTCTCTCTCTCTCTCTCTCTCTAACAACACACAGTAGCTGAAGAGGTATGGAGATGAGCTTGTCTTATCCTGTAACATCTACAAGTTACATACAAAACAATATCAAAAGTCTTTGCTGTTCAAACAACAACAACCCATCAATGAAATATGCATTTGATTTTCTGACGCGTCTTGATGGGTCTCAACACCAAACCCTTCTCATCTCATCTATCGCTACCGAGGGGCACTTTGCCGTTCTATGTTTTAGCAAATTGAAAGTGATTTTTCAATCAACTGATTGATGACGTGGCTGCCATTGTAAATATCTAAGTGCGGCAAGATTGATTGGCCATTTAAATCAGCACTTTTCAGCCTATCGATCTTGCAGGTCTCTCAGTTTCCACTCAATGCTGTGCAGCACAACTCTCCTTCTGTGTGTCTGTCTGTGTGTAGTCCAGGCTGTGTATGTCTGTGTGGTCTGTCTGTGTGTAGTCCAGGCTGTGTATGTCTGTGTGTCTGTCTGTGTGTAGTCCAGGCTGTGTATGTCTGTGTGGTCTGTCTGTGTGTAGTCCAGGCTGTGTATGTCTGTGTGGTCTGTCTGTGTGTAGTCCAGGCTGTGTATGTCTGTGTGGTCTGTCTGTGTGTAGTCCAGGCTGTGTATGTCAGTGTGGTCTGTCTGTGTGTAGTCCAGGCTGTCTGTGTGGTCTGTCTGTGTGTAGTCCAGGCTGTGTATGTCTGTGTGGTCTGTCTGTGTGTAGTCCAGGCTGTGTATGTCAGTGTGGTCTGTCTGTGTGTAGTCCAGGCTGTGTATGTCAGTGTGGTCTGTCTCTTTATCTATCAGTATGCTGTACAGTATACTGTCTCTATCTATCAGTATGCTGTACAGTATACTGTCTCTTTATCTATCAGTATTCTGTACAGTATACTGTCTCTTTATCTATCAGTATGCTGTACAGTATACTGTCTCTTTATCTATCAGTATGCTGTACAGTATACTGTCTCTATCTATCAGTATGCTGTACAGTATACTGTCTCTTTATCTATCAGTATCTATCAGCCCTGTACAAAAAGGGCCAGAGCTGACTCTACTTTCTGAGGAGGCTCAGGTCCTTCAACGTGTGCAGTAAACTACTGCATACCTTCTACCAGTCTGTGGTGGCCAGTGCCATCTTTTTTGCAGTGGTGTGCTGGGGAGCAAACATCAAAGCCGGTGATGCTTCTCGGATAAATAAGCTGATCAGGAAGGCTAGCTCTGTCCTGGGGATGAGCCTTGACACTCTAGAGGAGGTGGCGGAGAGACGGATCCTGGCCAAACTGCTGGCCATCATGGACAACGTCACCCACCCTCTGCACACTATGGTTATGACGCAGAGGAGCACTTTCAGTCACAGACTGATCCCACCACGGTGTGCCAGAGAGCGCTACAGGAGGTCCTTCCTGCCGGCGGCTATGAGACTATATAATGCCTCACCGGGGTGCCGTGCCGTCGGCAACATAGATCTGGAACTGTTGGGGTGCTAGGACCTAGTTTAACAATTATGCATCCATCCGTGAGTAACTCTGGTCCGTCAGCACTCATCCACTCAGGACCTATTTATTCATACAGGTCTGTATATACATACTCATGTACAGTTGTTATATTATATCACATGCAATATTGTAAGTAATTATTGGACGTAGGCATTCACTCAGGAATGCATATTAGTATCCTGCCAGTTGCACCTTTTCTCATTGCTTTTAGTATATCGAATGTGCAATAAGTGCAGTTGTCTGTAATTCACTTATCTGTAAATATAACTGTATACCTAACTGTACAGCTAATTTAACTAATTTAACCATGCAAAATTTTCACTTACCTGTTAATTTACCCAGTCTGTCTATTAAGTAAACTATTATTACCCTCGCTCATATCATACGCATTTTTAGCTACTGAAGTATTTCTCTGCCATCGACCTGTATAGTATAGTTAACCATCCAACATTCACCAATGTATAGTGTACATATTCAGCCAACCACTCATACTATGCAATGTCCTTTTATAGCTTTTTTTTGCACTCCAGATATCTTGTATTTCTATACTTTTTCATACTGCCGCTCTATGTATCATGTACCGTGTATCTGTCTTTTGTGTACTTTCGTTGTGGCATTTTGCACCTGCCCTGTGTTTTTGTTGTAGCTGCTTGACAATGAAATTTCCCCCCCGGGGGATCAATAAAGTACCTATCTATCTATCTATCTATCTATCTATCTATCTATCTATCTATCTATCTATCTATCTATCTATCTATCTATCTATCTATCTATCTATCTATCTATCTATCTATCTATCTATCTATCTATCTATCTATCTATCTATCTATCTATCTATCTATCTATCTATCTATCTATCTAGTATACTGTCTCTATCTATCAGTATGCTGTACAGTATACTGTCTCTTTCCACTCAATGCTGTGCAGCACAACTCTCCTTCTGTGTGTCTGTCTGTGTGTTGTCCAGGCTGTGTATGTCTGTGTGTCTGTCTGTGTGTAGTCCAAGCTGTGTATGTCTGTGTGGTCTGTCTGTGTGTAGTCCAGGCTGTGTATGTCTGTGTGTCTGTCTGTGTGTAGTCCAGGCTGTGTATGTCTGTGTGGTCTGTCTGTGTGTAGTCCAGGCTGTGTATGTCTGTGTGGTCTGTCTGTGTGTAGTCCAGGCTGTGTATGTCTGTGTGGTCTGTCTGTGTGTAGTCCAGGCTGTGTATGTCAGTGTGGTCTGTCTGTGTGTAGTCCAGGCTGTCTGTGTGGTCTGTCTGTGTGTAGTCCAGGCTGTGTATGTCTGTGTGGTCTGTCTGTGTGTAGTCCAGGCTGTGTATGTCAGTGTGGTCTGTCTGTGTGTAGTCCAGGCTGTGTATGTCAGTGTGGTCTGTCTCTTTATCTATCAGTATGCTGTACAGTATACTGTCTCTATCTATCAGTATGCTGTACAGTATACTGTCTCTTTATCTATCAGTATGCTGTACAGTATACTGTCTCTTTATCTATCAGTATGCTGTACAGTAAACTGTCTCTATCTATCAGTATGCTGTACAGTATACTGTCTCTTTATCTATCAGTATGCTGTACAGTATACTGTCTCTATCTATCAGTATGCTGTACAGTATACTGTCTCTTTCCACTCAATGCTGTGCAGCACAACTCTCCTTCTGTGTGTCTGTCTGTGTGTTGTCCAGGCTGTGTATGTCTGTGTGGTCTGTCTGTGTGTAGTCCAGGCTGTGTATGTCTGTGTGTCTGTCTGTGTGTAGTCCAGGCTATGTATGTCTGTGTGGTCTGTCTGTGTGTAGTCCAGGCTGTGTATGTCTGTGTGGTCTGTTTGTGTGTAGTCCAGGCTGTGTATGTCAGTGTGGTCTGTCTGTGTGTAGTCCAGGCTGTGTATGTCAGTGTGGTCTGTCTGTGTGTAGTCCAGGCTGTGTATGTCTGTGTGGTCTGTCTGTGTGTAGTCCAGGCTGTGTATGTCTGTGTGGTCTGTCTGTGTGTAGTCCAGGCTGTGTATGTCTGTGTGGTCTGTCTGTGTGTAGTCCAGGCTGTGTATGTCTGTGTGGTCTGTCTGTGTGTAGTCCAGGCTGTGTATGTCAGTGTGGTCTGTCTGTGTGTAGTCCAGGCTGTGTATGTCAGTGTGGTCTGTCTCTTTATCTATCAGTATGCTGTACAGTATACTGTCTCTATCTATCAGTATGCTGTACAGTATACTGTCTCTTTATCTATCAGTATGCTGTACAGTATACTGTCTCTTTATCTATCAGTATGCTGTACAGTATACTGTCTCTATCTATCAGTATGCTGTACAGTATACTGTCTCTTTATCTATCAGTATGCTGTACAGTATACTGTCTCTATCTATCAGTATGCTGTACAGTATACTGTCTCTTTCCACTCAATGCTGTGCAGCACAACTCTCCTTCTGTGTGTCTGTCTGTGTGTTGTCCAGGCTGTGTATGTCTGTGTGGTCTGTCTGTGTGTAGTCCAGGCTGTGTATGTCTGTGTGGTCTGTCTGTGTGTAGTCCAGGCTGTGTATGTCAGTGTGGTCTGTCTGTGTGTAGTCCAGGCTGTGTATGTCAGTGTGGTCTGTCTGTGTGTAGTCCAGGCTGTGTATGTCTGTGTGGTCTGTCTGTGTGTAGTCCAGGCTGTGTATGTCTGTGTGGTCTGTCTGTGTGTAGTCCAGGCTGTGTATGTCTGTGTGGTCTGTCTGTGTGTAGTCCAGGCTGTGTATGTCTGTGTGGTCTGTCTGTGTGTAGTCCAGGCTGTGTATGTCAGTGTGGTCTGTCTGTGTGTAGTCCAGGCTGTGTATGTCAGTGTGGTCTGTCTCTTTATCTATCAGTATGCTGTACAGTATACTGTCTCTATCTATCAGTATGCTGTACAGTATACTGTCTCTTTATCTATCAGTATGCTGTACAGTATACTGTCTCTTTATCTATCAGTATGCTGTACAGTATACTGTCTCTTTATCTATCAGTATGCTGTACAGTATACTGTCTCTATCTATCAGTATGCTGTACAGTATACTGTCTCTTTATCTATCAGTATGCTGTACAGTATACTGTCTCTATCTATCAGTATGCTGTACAGTATACTGTCTCTTTATCTATCAGTATGCTGTACAGTATACTGTCTCTTTATCTATCAGTATGCTGTACAGTATACTGTCTCTATCTATCAGTATGCTGTACAGTATACTGTCTCTTTATCTATCAGTATGCTGTACAGTATAATGTCTCTTTATCTATCAGTATGCTGTACAGTATACTGTCTCTATCTATCAGTATGCTGTACAGTATACTGTCTCTATCTATTAGTATGCTGTACATTAAATGTAGACAGAATACATTTCTCTGAAGGATGATTCTCTGAAGGATGTTTCTCTGAAGGATGTCTGCCATGGCCTCAAGATGATTCCAGACAGTTCTAGCAATAATGGCTTGATCTAGTTGAAACAACATTCTATGCAGCCTCAACTAACTTTGACATATGCTTCATAAAGAATGGAAGAACTTTGCACGTCTGCACGTCTGAGAGACAGTAGGCGGGAAATGTTTCTACAACCATCTCTACACTACAGTAATCAGTAGGGAATTAAACTTATATTAGACAAGAAGTAAGGCCTCTTAAGAAATGAAGCATTCCTCGTTATTCAGACATTTTTCGTCACAGAGTGCTTGTGTGTAGGTGTGTTTTTAAACATTTTGTGTTTCAGTATATATAGCCAAGTGATTTGATTGGAGGGCGTCTAGGGACATGTAGGGGACATTTATCAGTGTGATACAGCACAGAATGCTCTTTGTTTGATTGGGTAAATTTGTGGGGAACTCATTTGCTTCCCCGGCAAAATCCTTTTCAGACTATTTTTGTTGTGTTAATTAAGCTTGCGGAACCATTTTGTATGCTGCTCTGATATCAGAGAAAATATAATTGTTATTGGTGCCTTGGAGGCAGGGCCCAGTTCCTCTGTGCTCTTACATGGTTTACATGAAGATGAGTGGTTGTCTGTATGTTTTTATATCATTTAAAATGTGTATGTACACTGCAGCAGACAAGCATCTTCACTGAATTTGGAGTCATCATATAAACCATTTCACTGCCATCATACTCATGCCGGTGGTTAATATTCCGGCGAGCCTGAGTGCCGTGGTGGGAGGGGCACCGTCGAGGTCGGAGGGACAGTCGTTACAGTACAAACCCCCCCCCCCCCCCCCCCCACACGGAGGTCGCGGTGACTCCATAAAGGTCCGGAACTCCATAAAGCTGGAAGACCTGCTAGAAGAGCACCTCAGCGACCTGGAAGGCAGGGGGAAGACCAGCGAGAGGGACAAAACAAACCATCTTGGAGAATCTGTCCACTACTACCAAGATGGTCGTATGTCCCTCAGACCGGGGCAAGTCAGTCACAAAGTCAATAGCCAAGACCATTGAGGTACCGGTAGGATTATTCTGTGACGGTGCGAGGATGGTGAGCACAAAAATGAGGAGGTCGAAGAAAAAAGGAAAACAAGAACAAACTAAATTATACATTACGTTTTAATACTTGCACTGCACACAGTGAGACGCAGCTCATGAACAATAATTCACAACAGGGAGGGGAACATATAAAGGGTGTGCAATTATTTGAGTGGAAGCCGGTGAGCGTGTGTGTGCGTGTGGAATCAGGGAGTGGGAATCAGGTGTGGGTGCATGAGCGTGGCTGCCATCATACTCATGCCGGTGGTTAGTATAGGTCGGAGGCACAGTTGTTACACACAGGCTCTGGTCAATCCACAGATGACATAATATAGGAGATACATTTACAACATGCAGCCATACATAACAACATGCAGCCATACATAACAACATACAGTATATTCATAACAACATGCAGCCATACATAACAACATGCAGCCATACATAACAACATGCAGCCATACATAACAACATGCATCCATACATAACAACATGCAGCCATACAGAACAACATGCAGCCATACATAACACCATACAGTATATTCATAACAACATGCAGCCATACATAACAACATGCAGCCATACATAACAACATACAGTATATTCATAACAACATGCAGCCATACATAACAACATGCAGCCATACATAACAACATACAATATATTCATAACAACATGCAGCCATACATAAAAAAACATGCAGCCATACATAACAACATGCAGCCATACATAACAACATACAGTATATTCATAACAACATGTAGCCATACATAACAACATGCAGCCATACATAACAACATACAGTATATTCATAACAACATACAGTATATTCATAACAACATGCAGCCATACATAACAATATGCTTTCATAACTTGGACATTAATGACAATGATTCATAAAGCCAGCCCCAGGTAATGTAATGGTTGGTGACAGCTTGGTGTTTGTGAGTGTGTGCTTGTGTTTGTGTGCGTGCATATGTGCGAGTCACTGCGCGCATGTCTATGTGTGACATCATAGCTGACGTTAAGAGAAGCCGTTCTCTGAGGCTGAACCGCCAGGTCCCAATGGGCTGATGATGATGATGCGTTGCCAATCTCCATTCTGTCAGCTCCTAAAGTCATATCTCATATCTTTTGAAGTCATATCTCTCAGTTGCGTCATTCAGCCAGCTGCCCTCAGTGAAGTCAGACTCACTGAGCATGTCTGCCCCAAACCTGCCACACAGTCTCTCCTCTAGGGAAAAACAGACGTTTCCTGTTGCAGTGTAATGGTGATAACTGAAAGCCCTTTGCATTGTATCCTGTGGGGAGACATCCAGTAACTCACCTCATTCATCATTTAGAGAAGCAACCACCTGGGATATACTGGGATACCATGATAAAACAACAGGCATGTGCGCGCACAAACACACACACACACAGCTCTGTGGCTCTTCCATCTTGTTACCTAGACAACGACAGTCTACACATTCTCAGGGCGTCGAATCGTGATCTTGTTAGTTGAGTAAGTTGTTGATGTCATAGCAGAGGTGCCAGACAGTGGGAGTCATATCTTCCTGATACTTCCTGTATTTGGGCATCCAGGAAGTCACAAAGTAAAAGACCAGGGAGGGAGGATTGTGGTAATTTTTGAGAAGCTTCTAGACTGCTAGAGCTGACGTAGTTGTAATACTGTATTTGTGAAATGCATGAAGCCATTTGTACTATGTGGGCGAGGGAAGGGATACATCTATGTGGATGTTGTTGTGGTATTGACAAGTTACTTACCTGCTGTGTCATTGTGTCTCTGTGTCTAAATAGGACATGAAGCTGCGAGAGCTTCTAGACGTGAGCACCCTGGTGGGGAAGATGGAGAACAGGATGCTGACGGTGGTGAGCGGACCAGACATGGTCAACATCACATACCTCAACTTCATGGCCTTCCAGGAGGAGATCGCCAAGGTAAATACACATTAATAACACCTCTATGAAACATGAATAAGGTATTTAGTACACATGAATAAGGGCTTTATTAAACATGAATAAAGGATTTATTATGGCTATAGTTGATTAAGTTGATATTAATTTGACCAGATAGGGTCAACATCATTTAGTTATCTTCGGAGGTTTGCCAACAAGTGCTAATTACTAATTAATGAATAACTAACTATTTCAGTCCATGAAGTGTGAGTTATTTAAGCTTGTTATACACTGAACACATCATTCCTCCAGTGTGTAATTATAAGGTCTGGTGTGTGGGTGGCTAGTTTGCACCTCCAATAGATCCTACCGGCTATGTTTCTTCCCTCTGATGGTGTGTGTGTGTGTGTGTGTGTGTGTGTGTGTGTGTGTGTGTGTGTGTGTGTGTGTGTGTGTGTGTGTGTGTGTGTGTGTGTGTGTGTGTGTGTGTGTGTGTGTGTTCTTCCGGTGCAGGAGTGGGCAGAAGAGTTGTTTGGCCTGGCGTCTAACCTACTTGCCCAGAATATGTCCAGAGAAGCATGCCTGGAGAAAGCGTAAGTCCCTGGACACAACACACACACACACACACACACACACACACACACACGCACACACTGAGAGGTAGCAGTGCTGTTCACATTTCTCTGCTATCGACCTGTATAGTATAGTTAACCATGCAAATACTCCTCATTTATCTATATCAACTTGCAATATTTTTATTATTTTTTATTTTATTTTATTTTTTAAATATAATTTTTTTTTTAAATTATGTTTTACCTAACACTCTGTAACAATGTATAGTGTACATATTCAGCCATCCACCCATACTATGCAATGTCTTTTTATAGCTTTTTTGCACTCCAGACTAGACTTTTTCCACTTTTTCATACTGCTGCTCTATGTATCATGTATCATGTATCTGTCATTTGTGTATTTTCGTTCTGGCATTTTGCACCTGCCCTGTGTTTTTTCGTAGCTGCTTGAATTTTCCCTCAGGGATCAATAAAATACCTATCTATCTATCTCTTCCTCTTCTCGCTCTCTCTCTCTCTCTCTCTCTCTCTCTGTTTCCTTCTTCCCCTGTAATAGATACCAATCAGAATTTGTAACCATGACCAACATTTTTATATCCATATTGATATGGAATAAAGAGATGTTATTATGTATCTAAACTATGCAAACTATGGATTCACACATGCACTAACACACACACACACACACACACACACACACACACACACACACACACACACACACACACACACACACACACACACAAACACATTCAACTATGTGAGCTATGTATTAATTCTAGCTCAGTCCAGATGGAAATCTGTATGATGAATGTTTTCTCTGTTGTTTTCTGTTGTGTCCTGTTGTGTTGTGTTGTGTTCTGTCCTGTTGTGTTGTGTTGTGTTGTGTTGTGTTCTGTCCTGTTGTGTTGTGTTGTGTTCTGTCCTGTTGTGTTGTGTTGTGTTCTGTCCTGTTGTGTTGTGTTCTGTCCTGTTGTGTTGTGTTGTGTTGTGTTCTGTCCTGTTGTGTTGTGTTGTGTTCTGTCCTGTTGTGTTGTGTTGTGTTCTGTCCTGTTGTGTTGTGTTGTGTTATGTCCTGTTGTGTTGTGTTCTGTCCTGTTGTGTTGTGTTGTGTTCTGTCCTGTTGTGTTGTGTTGTGTTCTGTCCTGTTGTGTTGTGTTGTGTTGTGTTCTGTCCTGTTGTGTTGTGTTGTGTTCTGTCCTGTTGTGTTGTGTTGTGTTCTGTCCTGTTGTGTTGTGTTCTGTCCTGTTGTGTTGTGTTGTGTTGTGTTCTGTCCTGTTGTGTTGTGTTGTGTTCTGTCCTGTTGTGTTGTGTTGTGTTCTGTCCTGTTGTGTTGTGTTGTGTTATGTCCTGTTGTGTTGTGTTCTGTCCTGTTGTGTTGTGTTGTGTTCTGTCCTGTTGTGTTGTGTTGTGTTCTGTCCTGTTGTGTTGTGTTGTGTTCTGTCCTGTCCTGTTATGTTGTGTTGTGTTCTGTCCTGTTGTGTTGTGTTGTGTTCTGTCCTGTTGTGTTGTGTTGTGTTCTGTCCTGTTGTGTTGTGTTCTGTCCTGTTGTGTTGTGTTGTGTTCTGTCCTGTTGTGTTGTGTTGTGTTGTGTTGTGTTCTGTCCTGTTGTGTTGTGTCGTGTTGTGTTGTGTTGTGTTCTGTCCTGTTGTGTTGTGTTGTGTTCTGTCCTGTTGTGTTGTGTTGTGCCATACTGACCATCTAGAGAATGTTTGTCCATAGAGCTGAAAAGAAAAGCTTCAGACAGTTTGTTTGATGAAACATTGGATATTTTTATTGGACCAGGCTCCTTTCCTCAGTAGGAACCGGTCCTGGTAAACTCTGACGTTAGCAGTTTACTCCTGCAGTGAAAATAGCTTTACCTTATCTGGAGAAAAAAAACATCTCAGGCTGGCACAGGCTAGACCAGCATTCGTTAGTCCTTGTCACAGGGACCCACAGGATGTGCAGGCTTTAGTTCCAGCCCTGTACTAACACATCAGATTTGGCTAATTAACTTCTCATCAAGACCTTGAATAGTTTTAATCAGCAGAAGGGCTTACCAAGAAAAACTTCCAAAAGGACTAATTTGAGGTAGAAAGGAGTTGGAGCACTTAACAAAAAAACTATTGATTTATTTTAGCTCACTTTAATCCATTGTACAGGATGCGGACAAGTGACTGACGTCTTCCTCAGAGTGACCTGACCATTGCACTTAGCTCCTATTTCTAGACTAGTGGGCCATTGAGACACAACAGTGTAAAACAATTAGAATGATAAGTTTCAAGGTAAATGGCCAATTCTAGCACAAAATAATACTGATAATAAGAGAAATGGTGTGTCTCTTTAATCAATAGGCCATGTCGAAATATACATAGGTGATATTTGGCTGTCTGTGAATCCGGAGACACAGAGAACAAACAATCAAGGCAACAACGTTATAGAAATGTGGGAAAATCATTGTTTAGCCCCTTACGATAAACAGCGTCTAAGAAGTACTGCCAGAATGCCTCTCTTTGTTTTAGTTTACGTACGATGTTTCACCTTTTTGTTCTATGGCTACAAAGCGCAGGGAGGAAAAGCAAAGTCCATGTTTTTTATTACTAATAGCAGCCTTATGTTCTGCGATGTGGAGTTTCAACGTTTGTTTGATTTTTAACAATATAAGCAGCCCAACAGATGCATTTGAGCATGTATATGGCGTCTTTGGTGTTACAATTATTGACGTTTTGGATATTGTATTCTTTACCTGTTCTCGGTCACAATGTACAAAGTGGCCACACTTGTAACTGCCATTGGGCGGGCCTGGGAGCCAAGCGTCCCGTTTCTTGGGTAGCTGCATGCTGTATGTAACGCAATCGTATAGATTGCACACACGGCAAAAAAACGTGATCATTTTCAAGGATATTCCAGTGTCAATACAATGGATTTGAAGCAACCATCACATGGGCTATACTCCATAAAGGGGTGGTTGTTACGCCCCATTAACTATTAGTGGCCTGACTTTGGACCTACCCGCTCTCTGGCACTGGAGCCACTGAGAAAAAGGTGGACGCTATAATGACTATGAATTATTAGCAAGAGCCACTTAGGGGCCAGGTCATAATGCCTGCTTCTGTTACATCCAACCTAGTAGAGAGAGAGAGAGAGAGAGAGAGAGGGGAGAGAGAGAGAGGGGAGAGAGGGGAGAGAGAGAGAGAGAGAGAGAGAGAGAGAGAGAGAGAGAGAGAGAGAGAGAGAGAGAGAGAGAGAATGTGTCTCCAGGCTATATATGGCACACAGAGATCTGTGACTGGCTACACTGCCAACACTTCCTCTGATTAGTGGAGTGCAGCGCGGTAAAATGTAAACACATGGACGTATGCAATCACTCACTGTGTTCCACACACACCCCACACCGTACTGTATATCGGTCTTTCTATAAACTAGGGTACCAGGGAGGACTACCTACGCTGGACAGCTTGTTACAGCTGTTGATAAATCATTGATAATAATATTCTTTATGTCATTACATTAAGATATAAGGGGGGATCACAGTTGAAGTCGAAGGTTTACATACACTTAGGTTGAAGTCATTAAAACAAATTTTTCAACCTCTCCACAGATTTCATGTTAACAGACTATAGTTTTGGCAAGTCGGTTAGGACATCTACTTTGTGCATGGCACAAGTAATTCTTCCAACAATTGTTTACAGACAGATTATTTAATTTATAATTCACTATATCACAATTCCAGTGGGTCAGAAGTTTGCATACACTAAGTTGACTGTGCCTTTAAACAGCATGGAAAATTCCAGAAAATGATGGCTTTAGAAGCTTCTGATAGGCTGATTGACATCATTTGAGTCAATTGGAGGTATACCTGTGGATGTATTTCAAGGCCTACCTTTAAACTCAGTGCCTCTTTGCTCGACACCATGGGAAAATCAAGACCTCAGAAAAAAAACAGTTTGGCCATAATGACCATCATTATGTTTGGAGGAAAAACGGGGAGGCTTGCAAGCCGAAGAACACCATTCCAACCGTGAAGCACGGGGGTGGCAGCATCATGTTGTGGGGGTGCTTTGCTGCAGGAGGGACTGGTGCACTTCACAAAATACATGGAATCATGAGGAAGGAAAATTATGTGGATATATTGACTCAACATCTCAAGACATCAGTCAGGAAGTTAAAGCTTGGTCACAAATGGGTCTTCCAAATGAACAATGACCCCAAGAATACTTCCAAAGTTGTGGCAAAATGGCTTAAGGACAACAAAGTCAAGGTATTGGAGTGGCGATCACAAAGACCTGACCTCAATCCTATAGAAAATTTGTGGGCAGAACTGAAAAATCATGTGCAATCAAGGAGGCCTACAAACCTGCTAAGTTACACCAGTTCTGTCAGGAGGAATGGGCTAAAATTCACCCAACTTATTGTGGGAAGCTTGTGGAAGGCTACCCAAAATGTTTGACCCAAGTTAAACAATTTAAAGGCAATGCTACCAAATACTAATTGAGTGTATGTAAACTTATGACCCATTGTGAATGTGATGAAAGAAATAAAAGCAGACATTTTTCTCTCTAGTATTATTCTGACATTTCACATTCTTAAAATAAAGTGGTGATCCTAACTGACCTAAGACAGGGAATTTTTACTAGGATTAAATGTCAGGATTTGTGAAAAACTGAGTTTAAATGTATTTAGCCAAGGTGTATGTAAACTTCCGACTTCAACTGTATATCATAAGCATTAATCAATGAAATTATCCTGTAAGAATCCTGAATCTAGCTGTCGGACAGTTTTTTGTATAGAGATCTCAGAAATGCAGTGTATCTCCGTAACATTTTGTATCTGTTTATGTTACAGGGTGAAAATAGTTTTTATGGGAACACAAATCCCCAACAAATTACATAACCTAGTGGGCTTCTTCACAATATGATCTGTTAATTAAATAACATGACGAATACATTTTGGTTTCCATGTTATACCTGCAATTTGAAACAATACAAAGTCGCCTACTTGAACTTGAATTTGGAGCTCAGAAAATCAAGTACTAGAATAGACCTACCTTGAAAATCTGATATTTCCTGAATTTGGTGCTTGCAAAGTCCTTGTAATTATTGTATCCACTTAATAAGTTCTCCTGCTCCCTTATGGATAATTATCTGTCCATATTTGATCCGTTTTTGTGAGAGATGTGGCCACTTTCGTTTGCTTCCCGCCTCTTCAATTGAAGGGTTTCGCTCTACTCTGTTGCGGTTATTATGAGAACGACAACATCTAATGCTGGCTTCAACTTTACAAAAGGAAACCTGTTCTTTGGTCGCTTTCTCATTATAAAAATAGAGATGGTGAGATTATAAATGGTGAGATTAATGCTACCGCTATTCATGACTTTATTATGTGTTCCTGCGTCGGCTACATAGGCTACAGAAAAATCGGCAGTCATGCATCCAATGTATTTAGTCAGGCAAGTCCACATTATTCTCACAGATTTTAGAATGTACTCATAATTTGAATATCAATGCATTGGCAAGGCCTAAGAAAATCCATTATTCTTAAAATGGTAAATGCCTACTTTTTGTTAACACGGGGGGTTGGTTCTATATGTACAATTATATAAATTATACAATTGCAGAGCATTGAGGTCCTTACAATTGCAAATAAGTGCCTGAAAAAGTCCCTAAAAGTCCTTGAATTTGACTTGCCTATGTCTTTATGAACCCTGCTTAAAGGATGTATAGGCTTATGTTGTTGTATAGGTTGGAGTTATTTGTCAAGTTGCATATATTCCTCTAAGTACACATGTGGAACTGCATAAAAATAGTTTTTATTTTTTGTTTATTTCTAGAAAGGCCCATATCTAATCTGTCATGGCCTCTTTTCTACAGATACACACGACTGAAGCTACAGCTCAACTCTGAGGGAGGCATCCCTGTCAAGAAGTAAGTAAGAGAGAGGGGGGAGGTGGTAGAGAGAGGTACTGTAGAGAAAGAGCAAGAGGGGTAGAGAGAGAGAGGGAGAGAGAGAAGCAGAGATAGAGTGAGAGAGAGAGAGAGAGAGAGAAGCAGAGATAGAGTGAGAGAGTAACAGAGAGAGAGGGGGGGTAGAGAGAGGTACTGTAGAGAAAGAGAGAGAGGGGTAGAGAGAGAGGGGGGTAGAGAGAGGGGGGGTAGAGAGAGGTACTGTAGAGAAAGAGAGAGAGAGAGAGAGAGAGAGAGAGAGAGAGAGAGA